>OY755238.1:69566225-69910409 GCA_963576725.1 Azorinus chamasolen | reverse complement strand
GGTGGTAACCTAATGCATGTCAAAAGTAGTGCAGAAAGCTCCTAACGGAACTTTCTGTATTACTTCTGCCTGTATTAAGCAACCGCCTGCTTTTAAAGATTCTTATGATCGCATAAACGAATGGCGAACTCTATGTTGGCATGGTAATAAATGATATGTTTAATAAAGTAGAAAAGTGTGCCGATAGGACACAATTGCACCCAGTAACAATATTGTCTCTAAAAATTAAGAACTTTTCATTATGTGTTATATACTGCAGAAAAATTCAAAGTCCTATACCTCAGGTAAACTAGTCGGAACAAAACTTCCATTATTTAAGAACATCTTCATATCAACTTTGTTTGTGAAAATTTGAAGTAAATCATTCCATTGGTGTATGAGGAGTTTCAATATATGTTATATAGTATAGAAATTTCAATTGATCAGAACAAAAACACCGTCTCTAAGTACATCTTCACCTCAACGTTCTTCATCTGTGCAAATCATTCCATTAGTGTATGAGGAGCTGGACACACAATATTATTTAACTATAATGTCATACAGTGAAAATTCCATTCTTTATGTACATCTTCACATCAGTATTGTTCATCTGTGACTGTTTGAAGTAAATCCTCCCATTAGTGTATAAAGAGTTGGACACATATGCTTTGGGGAATATAAGTGCAGACAGGCATACGGACGCGCAAGCGCAAGCGCAAGACCATATGCTGCTAGCTTGTAGGGGCATAAGTATTATTCATAATCTTGCATGTATTCATGAAGTGAATGACTAATAAATACAATTTCTATTTCCGAGCTTTTGCGTGTACATGTATTTTGTTCGCATGTCATGCTTTGATACGAGATATAAATGATTTTGTTTTGTACTGTATTTTATAGGTCCATTTCGAAGATGTATTGGGCGAAGTGGGGCCTGAATCCAACCCTGCAAGATCCACAGACTGCGTTTGGCGAAATTCCCACTCTTGTTACACGTGCTGGAAAAACTGCTGCTATAGAATGGCCACGCTATTCTGTGGAGTTTGCCTTGCATGTCGGTACGGGTTTGAACTATCCATGTACGCTTTTCCGTGCATCTGGTGCGTGACGCCATTTCTAAAATGTTTCAAGTTTACCATGGTCGATTGTATAGGGAAATGTGTCAGGGTATGTGCCTTCTGCTGTGTGGGTGGCTTGTGTGAAGCCATTGCTGAGATATTCTGGCCGTTCCGAGGTTACAAGAAGGCGCCGTTGATACCATACCAAAGAAGCAACAAGGTGTCGTTCAATAACAACGTGAAAACAAGGACAATACCGAGGAACCCGAATGCAGGAATAAAAGTTGGTCCCCGTTCTACGGCTAAAGTGTCGCCGGCGCAACAAAAGCCAGCTGGCGGTGCAATACAGTTTCCGCCTGTCAAGGGCGGGAAACGTTGACATTGCACGACTATTGTAATGCTGTGCACGCTGTTGTCTGCAAATACTGTGATATGTTACACATTCTCTTAGCCATTATTCCTTACGTTTTCAAACAATACATCAGAGTATAGGGTCAAACAGTTTTTATCCTGTTGTAATGTGGGGTCTTATTTGGATTCGACCCCCCGCACTCACACACTATCATTCTCCGTGCAGAGTTGTCGTTCGTTACACTCACATGCACCTCTGAGATGGGCTCAATGACAAGAATCTTGGCAAAACCAATGGTTTGTGTTTTATGGTTATCTGAGTCGATAGTTCATATTAAAAAAGCATGAGTCAAGAACAAATAGTTTTTATCTCATCATAAAACTGGTAATAGGCCGTTTTACGCTTCGATTATTGCACAAATGTAAACTAACAAAATGGAATGATGTCTGCTCAAATTTTCGAAATCAGTTTCTACAAACTGTAGATTCCGAACTGCTATAAGGGCACTAAAATTCTGCTATAACCCAAAAGAGCACACAACTTATTGGGAAAGTCCCCGCCTTTTTGATTTTCTTCCGTTGAACTGTCCGTTGAACTGTCAACGAAACACACAAAACAACTTACTTTTTCTGTTTTGAACGGGAGTTAGTTTCGCTATTTCGAACACAATGACGTCATGTGATTTCGGACTACTTTTTGAGCCAACGACAGAGGTATATGTAACCGAGTGCAAGAGAGTGACAAACTGCAACTGCGGTGAACAAGAACCCTTTTAGGTAATGAAAATTGATATAATCTGACTAGCAGAAGATTAACAAATCCATAAGTAAACAGAACAAACACTGTTAAGACATTTCCTACAGGAGCATGTGATCTATATCTACTCTGTTAGGAAAGAGAAATAGGTGGGGAGCTCATCTATATATCATGTGAGAAAGTCTGTGATAGCCTTTAACCCTTTCGCTGCCAATGCCGAATCTGTTATTACCTATGCAAACAGTTTGGATCCAGATGAGACGCCGAGTAACTCGGTGTCTCATCAGGATCCAAACTGTTTGTTACTGTTACTATGTTTTTGAAACAAAAATGAAGAAAATCAAAAGAATGAAAATTTGTAGCAGACGACAAAGTTAGCAAACGACAGAGTTTGGCAGTGAAATGGTTAACGTCCTTCGTGCACATGAGATGTCGAGTAAAATCGTATATCATCCGGGTCCAAACGACATTAACCCTTGACCTGCTGAATAGTTAATATTGGCTCCTCCCTTTCTGAATATTAATTAAACAAGATACACTACTAAACTTTATATTTGAAGAAAAATATGTTTTATGACAAACAGTACAGATGCTGATCCGACATCTCCCACAGAAGCCCTACGATCTGTGTCTATACTGTTTGCAAATGTCTACAGTAAAACCTCTCTATAGCGGTCACTAAATTACATCAATTATTTTGTGTTAAAGGCATGTGGTTGCTTAAAGCAATGTGAAATTAAAACTGAACGCTCCTAAAGGAGTGTTCTGTTTTGCTTTCACCTTGCTTTAAGCATCCACCTGCCCTAAAACACCAACTAATCAACAAAATTTAGTGGCCGTTATAGAGAGGGTTTACTGTAGTTACAAAATAAGTTCGGTTCCCGAACTTTAATGCACTCTCTCATATGTTATGTTTAGATTCAGCTTTTCTGAATAAATCTACTGCAAAAGAAACATTTACTAGAAAAAAGGGAAACTTTAAGAATTGTGTTACTTTTAAACTACAGTGCTCCCTCTCTACAACGACACCCTTTGGGATACGAAGATTGTACGTGTTGTTCAGAGGGAGTTGTTATAGGGAGGGAAAATCAAACATAATTAGCTTGTTCGCAGATCCCCAGATAAGGTGTATTTCGAGAACTAAAACCGTTATGCCTCCAACAAACCCTATGTTGTGACCACTCTTTAGAATCGTCACAAAGTGACGATTCTAAAGAGTGGTCACAACATAGGGTTTGATGGAGGCGTAAAGAAAATACGATAGAAAAAGTTGTTTCTGGAGCCTTGTTGTTTCGGAAACAGTGTCAGGCGTTGTTGTAAGGAGGGAATCGTTATTGAGAGGGCCGTTGTAGGGAGGGAGCACTGTATTATCATAAATAGAGCATTTACTCCTATAGAGCAAAGGGTGAAAATCTATGACGTAATCAACCCATCTTGTTTTACTGTTCTTATTCTGAAAAAAATAAATTCTGATTAAACTCTGACCTGTTAATTTTTTCACTAATATTCGATTCGTTCAAAAAGTTTTTTAAACAAAGTACAGTAGAACCCCTCTAATGCGATCACTTAGAAATAACCATAGCTATCTTTACAAGCAGGTGATTGCTTAATGCAGGTCGAAAGTTATGCAGAAAGCTCTCGGCATAACTTTCATTCTGCATTAAGCTATCACCTGCCTCTGCCACCCAGAACTATGCTCCTTTTTGGTGGTCGCATTAGAGGGGTTTTAGTGTATCAAACAGTTTGGATCCTGATGAGACGCCGAGTAACCTAGCACGAGGAGACTTAGGCACGTGGAAGTGACCACACCCCTATAAATGAAGGAAGCTCGTGAATGTTGCCCACAACTTAACTCTTGCTCAATGAATATGAATTCAGTAGAAGCTGTCTTGAGCGCCCTTCAAGAGAGGTATAATCATGGGTATGTAAGGCAGGTGGTAGCTTAATGCAGGTCAATAGTAAAAATTGCAGAATCATATCTTTGTTATTTCATAAACAAACAAATCAAAATAATAATAAACAAACAAGTAGTAGAAACTACTCGAAAGACATCATACACTAATGCAATTTCTATGAGTAAAAGAAAAAATGCATCACAGAGAGTAGACTAATTTAATGAAAGAAAGAAGGGTAGAAAGTAATAAAGACGAAGAGAGGAAATAGATTAAAATAAACCATATATTTATATACAATGCATCTCTGTCCCTAATTACTCAAGGGTGTATCGACAATTCAAGATATGCAACTGTGTGGGCTGCTGTGCAAGCAAAATTGAAATTGAAATACTTTTAAACTCTTTGCACGTTAAGTAATTTTTCG
This sequence comes from Azorinus chamasolen, assembly GCA_963576725.1. Taxonomy (NCBI): domain Eukaryota; kingdom Metazoa; phylum Mollusca; class Bivalvia; order Cardiida; family Solecurtidae; genus Azorinus; species Azorinus chamasolen. The sequence goes on along the minus strand of OY755238.1, from coordinate 69,905,945 downwards.
TCTGCAACAATTGTCGTCTGCTTCAATTTTAAACATAAACTTTCTCTCATTTTTTTGCAAAAATATGGTCAAGATGACAAACAGTTTGAATCCTGATGAGACGCCGCATTATGCGGCGTCTCATCTGGATCCAAACCGTTTGTAGAAGTAATCACAGTTTCGCCGCTAGCGTGCAAAGAGTTAAAGTTGCATCAATAAGAAATTCATAAAGTCAGAATTGATTAATGCAGTTTTAATTTTTAAATAATTTTGTGATTTTGATAAATTGTTGAACTGCCCTACATGTAAATATCAGGTTATTTGCTTTAATTAATGGTCACTTAACCCCTTCGCCGACACGCACTGTTCTACCTTATTCATTGTCGCCAGCTTCAAGTTTTAGAATGGACATGTCTTCAATTTCCTTATAAAAAGATACACAGGGAGGCAAACAATTTGGATTCTGATGAGACGTCTATCTCATCTGGATCCAAACTACTTACATACGACACCACAGACCTGTCTTCATGGCGGTAAAAGGTAATTGTGTACATGCAAATTTTTCTTTGAATATTTATCCATCATAAACACATATACATTATCGTCTCGCCAATACGACCACTGAGAAGAAGTCTAATTATCTATCTATAATACAGATGATAATTTAACCCTTTCCCTCATGTAAGCGCATTTTGACGCATCTGCAAACAGAATAGACCCAGATCAGACGGCTCCTATAGGAGCCGTCTGATCAGGGTCTTCTCTGTTTGCTTATGATATAATATAAATCTCATTCTTCAGCTTCTGTCTGAGCCAAAATGTCCTGTGTTCATATGCCATTATAGAAAATAATCTTATTAATATTCATGACGTCATTGTTTTCTACATGAATATTCATGAGGGAAAGGGTTAATGCAGGAAAACGTTATGCAAAAAGCTTCTGCATTAAGCAGCCTCCTGCCGATAAAGACTCCAAGCTTTATATGCTATGTTGTCGCATTGGCGAGATTTTACTGTACTAGATAAATTATCGTCTGCTAAAAGTCCTCTCTACTTGTTTACAACATGTTATCATATTACAGTAGAACCCCTTTAATGCGACCATTTAAAGAATAAACATGGATGTCTTTATAAGCAGGGGGTTGCTTAATGCATGGCAAAAGTAATGCAGTAAGTTCCTAGAGGAGCTTTCTGCATTACTTTTGTCCTGCATTAAGCTACTACATGCATCTAGCATCCATAATTGTACCACTTATAGGTGGTCGCATTAGCGGGGTTTTACTGTATTCTATTTTGAGGGTAAATGTCTATATACCAATTGGATCTTAACAATATAATACTTATTATAATAGATTGGGGCCGGCTGTACTCCAGCCCCCCCCCCCCCCCCCCCCCCCCCACACACACACACACTTAGCGGTATTGTATGACACCTATATCACTGTAAAGCTTAATATATCCTCCATCGAATGTCACTTGTTGGACGTTATATGGATGCTGATTAAGCTTACAGTATGCGATTGATTATCTGCCCCTGAATTCATAATATTACGTTTTTATGTTTTCATATACAAGATATTATGGAGTCCAAAATGACAAGTTCTCAAACCACATTACTTGTAATTATTATATTTTATGTCGATCAACATGTTTGAAAAAGAAAAGATATCTTTGAACTGAAAACAGCAAGAATGGTCTCCCTTGTAATTGTAAAAAAGAAACGACTGGGCCTTAATATATATACATAAAACAAGCTATTTTTTCAGTTTATATGGGACACATTTTGCATAAGGCACTGAATATAATCAGTAGGGCCCTGCATTGAAAATGCAGGACCATATATGAATCACATTTTGTCCGTCTGTCTGTCCGTCCGTCCATTTGTCTGTCTGTCTGTCTGTCTGTCCGTCCGTCCGTTAACACTTTTGATGTGACACGATAACTCAAAACAGTACTTCACATTTTGGTTTCATATAAAAGACATATGCTTAGTTTCATCAGGGGAAGATGTCTATAGTTTTTGGGTTGGATCAGATCACTATGTCTAGAGTTATCTGCCCTTGATTCATAAAAAATACCATCAAATTGTGTTAACACTGTTGATGTGAAGCGATAACTCAAACAGTACCTCAGATATTGGTTTCATATTAAGGGCATATGCTTAGTATCACCAGAGAACACGCCTATAGTAGTTGTTTGGGTTGAATCAGATCAATATGTCTAGAGTTATCTGCCCTTGATTCATCCACATGTCATAATCTTGTGTTAACACTTGAACTGATATGATAACTCAAAACAGCACGCCACATAATTGTTTCATATTAAGGGCATATGCTTAGTATTAGGAGAGGAAGACATCTACAGTTTTTTGGTTGCATGAGATCACCATGTCCAGAGTTATCTGCCCTTGATTTATCAAAAATGCTATATTCGACAAAATATTATCTGCAGGGCCATCTCTGACCAAGCCAGTTTTCTAGTTTAGATAATATCTGCAACATAGAACACTTTCATAAGATACTTATCATTTCTGATACTGTAATTGTGCATGTTATATTTAATGTGCTCATATACTATTTCCTATTACTGCACTTTGTTTGGTTATTTGTTAAATGATTCTAGGGAAGTTATCTCAGAAGCTCTGATGCTAGTAGATTCTTCTAAATAATAATTTTACAAAAAGGTCGCACCGACGACTATTAGAAAAGTGCTAGCCGTAAGTGTTATACAACTGTTTGAGAGGCCACAAGCAGACCTAGAGAACGTACCGGTAGGTTGTTATGTGGGGTTGCAAAAGGGTGCAGATAAAAGGAAGAAAAGGTAGATCTATTCTTCAAGGAAGCAGTCCTAAGTATCTCATCCAACGGGCGTGATTGATTAATGCCCAGGAAGTGGATAGGGCAGATACTGAGCTAATATGACCTGCTTCTGAGCAGTGGCCCATCTGGCCGAAAAGAGATAACAGATGCAGGGTATCCGCCACCCGTTCTGGGAGAGATCCTGATCGTGTTGGAGTCCGTAAGGAAATTCAGTCCCACAAAGATGAAATCTTTCGTTGGGATGAGATCCGATTTCTCCGGATTCAGTACTAGTTCTAACTGAGACAAGACCTCCCAGCTGTAGCGGAGGTTATGAAGAAGAGAATGACGAAGCAGTCAATTGTCGGAGTACTGAATAAGAGTGACACCAGTCTGCTGGAGATAGGCCGCTACAAAATATCTGGAGCCGTAATGAGGCCAAAGGGCAATGCCCGGAACTAGTAAACGGCTCCCCACGACAGAAGCCCAATAGGTGTCTGTCTGCTGGGTGAATCGGGAGATGAATATATGCATCCGAGAAATCCATGGAAATGCCCCATTGGTCCGGTTTGATAGCCAGCCGAATGGAAGCGATGGTCTCCATCTTGAAAGGTTTGACCTTTACGTTCTTGTTTAGAGTAGAAAGGTTGATGATCGGTCAAAATGCGCCTTGTTTCTTTGGAACGTGAAATAGACGAGAAATTCTCATTCAGTACCCTTTCAATTGAAGCGAGGACCCAGAGTCCGTAGTGTTCGCATGATCCGACAACTGATGAATAGGGAGCCTGGAAATAGGAGTCTGACGAACCAGAGAGATATGATAGCCTGTCTCTACAATAGAGAGGGACCTGTGTGATATTGCGCCATGTTGCGACAAAATGAAGCAGTCTGGCGTCCACAAGAATGGAAGGTCGGATAGGAGTGGGTGCAGAAAGAGTGAGTTCCTAGAGATGATGCCTCAAAGGGCCAGATCCCCTAGGGTGGGAGCGGGGACAGCTCTGGGCCGCCTACCCCGAGGTGGGGGAACAGGGGCCGGTCTAATGCGGCTCTTGGCCGAACCCCACTGAAGGGGAGAAGATGGTTTGTTCTGAAGACCATCTTTCCCCTAGGGCTTAGAGAATCCCCTAGAAGCTTTGTACATAGCCACGGGAACTTTCGGGGTCGTCCAAGGAGAAGGGCAAGATACTGGAGAACTCCTTTGAGAAGTCTTGTCCACCTGTTCCTTCTTAATTTTGCCTCCGAAAAGAAGCTCCGAGGCAAATGGACCCGCCCGCAATTCAACCTTGGAGGTGTCTTGAAGGGCAGAGGCGGATTAACGGCCAAGCTGGTAGGAAAGGCGCTTGGTAACTTTAGAGGAGCGAGGCTCTGATGCTAGCTCTACTGATAGAGCAGCAGCTAAAAGGTCTATGTTGGATGCAAATCCATTTGCTGTCACTGGCGCAGCTCCTACCGCTTGAGTAGAGACGAGGCCCTGGGGCTGTCGGCATCAAGCAAGGGGATCCGGTCGAATAGCCCAGGGTGGCCGTCAGAAGAGGATGGAGGCCTGAGAGATGAGAAAGGACCCATGGATCTAAAGACATGGTTCAACCGACTGCAAGCCTGAAATGGAAATATTCGTCCAGGTCTACCAGCCGAAACAGAAGGAATCTAGACGGAGGAGAGACTCCCGAGACTTGGAGAGATTCGTAAGCTCTCCCTGGTCAGATTAGCTCAAAGGACAAGAGAGAGCCCTTGTGAGTTGGCTTAGGGGGCCTAGGGACTCTGAAGGTAGCTCTACTGATAGAGCATCAGCTAAAAGGTCTATGTTAGAAGCAACTCCAATTTGCTGTCTCCTACCGCTTGAGTAGAGACAAGGCACTGGGGCTGTCGGCATCCAACAAGGGGATCCGGTCGAATAGCCCAGGGTGGCTGTCAGAAGAGACTTGAGGCCTGAGAGATGAGGAAGGAGCCATGGATCTCAAAAAGTTTCGAGGACATGGTCCAAACGACTGCAAGCCTGAAATGGAAATATTCGCCCAAGTCTGCCAGCCGAAACAGAAGAAATCTAGACGGGGAGAGACTCCCGAGACTTGGAGAGATTCGGAAGCTCTCCCTGGTCAGAGTAGCTCAAAGGACAAGAGCGAGCCCTTGTGAATTGGCTTAGGCCCCCTAATTGGCTAGGACATAATGAAGGCGGAAGGAAGGCGAAAACATTCCTCACACGCCTTATCAAAAGCAAACGATGACGGCTCAGATTCGTCGACGAATGAGCCTCCTCTAGGTCCGACGCTCCAGTTTGATCCGACTCCCTGAAAAAAGGATTGTCCCTAGGAGTCATAATTTAAAGGACTTCCTGTTCCCCCTCAGACCCTAGTGGCTGTCGCCAACGGCGTTACCCGGAGAGGAGGACCTCCTACTACATGCAATGAAGAGTGGACTGTGAGTGGCAAGGAAGAAGACTGACGCTCCCTGAATCGAACTTACCACATGCTCTGACCGGTATAGATGCCAGACAGGCTGTTTGGTGTGTGTGTGTGGGGGGGGGGGGAGGAACCCAAGCAGGATAGGGGAATGGGGGCCACCGAGGGGGTCCCGTGACGCTGCTGGTTGGGCTGCCAGCAAGGCGCGTCTTACTGGTTCCAGGCAGTGATTGCCGACTGGCGAGATCGTCCAGCCGGCGACTCTGAAGAGGCAGAAATATATCGATATGATATCTCATTTTAGTTCAGGGCAGGAGGTGGGGATATAAAGCACAGAAAACAGACACAATAGTAGTTTGTTTTTTAGATTATCGTTAATATTCATGAATATGCAAATGCTCTCTATAGTAGTTTGTTCTCAAACTGGGACAATTTTGTTAATAGAGAACGTTATGGTAATCATCATAAGCAAATTTACTTTGTCATTCGTCTTAAAAACACTTTCTTTGCAATACAAGCAATACTGTGTATCAATGGAACAGAAACTGAATAAATATTTGCTAAATAAGGTCATGTTTTAACAATTTAAGCATTTTTAGATTCTCATTAATATTCATGAATATGCAAATGAGCAAGATAGCAGTTTGTTCTCAAACTGGAACAATTTTGTGTATAGAGAACTTTATTGTAATTAGCATGTGCAAATTTATGCTGCCATCAATCTTATAACCATTTATTGACAAAATAGCATTTTTTACATTTTGTTGGGTCATTTCACCCCACCCATTTTCTTTGCTATACTGAAGCAATACTGTGTATCTATGGAACAGAAAATGAATAAATAAATGACCTGACAACATTTATGTGTCATTTGAAACCTTTTAACGAGAACAATGAACAAAATTGTCCCAGTTTGGGAACAAACTACTATAGAGAGCATTTGCATATTCATGAATATTAATGAGAATCTAAAAAACAAACTACTATTGTGTCTGTTTTCTGTGCTTTATATCGCCACCTCCTGCCCTGAACTAAAATGAGATATCATTTCGACCACATAACACCAGGGTTAAAGGAACTTCACTGGCTCCCAGTGGAACACCGGATTGACTTTAAACTTTTGACTCACACCTATAAAGCATTGAATGACAAATTTCCAAGTTATATCACAAACATGTTAAAGATATATAAACCACAGCGTGATTTAAGATCAAAAAATGACTTTATGGCCCTCGTGATACCAAGATCCCATACAGTTACCTATGGTGATCGTAGCTTTGCAAAGGCGGCTCCTAAATTGTGGAATGAACTACCGGTGGGAATACGGAAGTCAGCTTCACTTGAGTCTTTTAAAAGAACTCTTAAAACTCATTTCTTTTTAAAGATATATGGTGGCTGATGTATATTTTAAACCCAAATAGCTGTTGCATGTTTTAACTCAGCTACACTTGAATCTTTTAAAAGATCTCGTAAAGTCATTCCTTTTTAAAGTATCATGGTGGCTGATATATATTTTAAGCCCAAACAGCGGTTGCATGCTTTAACTATAGAAATAGTATGCCATCAACATTGCTTTATTCTCTTATCATAATTGTATTATACCTTACTAGGCATATGGATTTTAAATTTTGAGTTATGCGATGTTCTTTTTATACCTTAGAAATACACTGTAAATGTTTTTGTTTTGTTTATTATGTTTTTATTTCTATTGCATATCTTATATTTTCTTTAATTTCTGCTTTAGTATGTATAAATGTTTTAATTGTAAAGCACTTTTGAACGTATTTAGATATGAAAAGAGTGCTATATAAATATGGTATAATAATAATAATAATAATAATAATAATAATAATAATAAACATAACATACTCGTTTGCTATATAAGGTCATTTTTAACAATTAAGCAGTTTTAGAATCTCATTAATATTCATGAATATGCACATGTGCAAATTATGAAAAAAAAGACGCCTGACATGTAATAGATATATTGTTACTACTTTAACACTATTTTGGGTGTTTTATAAACAAAATAAATTGTTTTTTGCATCTTAATGACGCTAATGCTAAAACTTCGAAATGCTGGCGGTTGCCATGGAAACACGCTGACCGTTTGCTTATCCAGCATTCCCTACTCTTCCAACAACCTGAACTTGTTAACATATACCCTAAGCTTTAAGAAAATATAGGTGTGCGAAATTCCGCTAGGGGTGAGTGGGGTGGGGAGGGTTTCGATTATGGGCCCTGGGCCTATAATGATTAATAGGACAACAGGTTAAATGTATCCGGCTTTCTTATCAGTAATATCAGTGAGTAAATTACCTAAGTTAATTTACTCCTTTTCCCTTATGTAAGTGCATTTTGACGCATCTGCAAACAGAGGAGACCCAGATCAGAAGACTCCTATAGGAGCTGTCTGTCAGGGTCTTCTCTGTTTGCTTATGGTGTAATATAGATCTGATTCTACAGCTTCTTCCTGAGCCAAAATGTTATGTGTTCATAAGCCATTATAAGAAATAATCTTATTAATATTCATGACGTCATTATTTCCTATATGATTATTCATCAGGGAAAGGGTTAATTAGCGTTAACCCTCTCCTTCATATAAACGTCTTTCCATACAGTTGCAAACAAAGTAGACCCAAATCAGACTACTTTGTCTGTAAATATTCAATAGATATTGAAATTTGGAATAAATATACAACAGTAAAAGTGTTAGGCGGTGTTGACTTGCTTTTAACCTTTTCGCTGCCAAACTCTGTCGTCTGCTAACTTTGTCATCTGCTACCAATTTTAATTTTTTTGGTTTTCTTCATTTTTGTTTCAAAAACATAGTAACAGTAACAAACAGTTTGGATCCTGATGAGACGCCGAGTTACTCGGCGTCTCATCTGGATCCAAACTGTTTGCATAGGTATTCACATATCCGGCATTGGCAGCGAAAGGGTTAAGCTTGGTGATCTCTGGATATAGATGAATTTTGTGAAAAGGTTAACCACTCTAAACCGAACGGTAAATTTAGTTTAAATATCGGCCTCGGAGACAGATGACAGCTTAATACCGGATGAAAGTCATGCAGAACGCTCCTCTTGGAGCTTTCTGAATGACTTCCACCCTGCATTAAGCAGCCACTGGTCACAAAGTATCTTAATTCTTCTCTACTAGAATTTCGGTTTAGAGGGTTTTACTATATTGTACCAGTACTTTTATTAGAGAAAGGCTAAAGTAAATAAAGCCATGGCCCGATGAGTTCCCACGACATAACCCACCCACTATACATATTCTAACATTGTTGTATAAAACAAGCGATTGAATGTTTATTGCTATGACAAATACTATAGAATCAGCTCTAAAATATCCTACAAGCGAGACCAGACCTTGATAAAACTGCTTCTACAAGTGCCATCGGATCTGGACCTACTCACTTTGAAAATTAGTCAAAAGAAGTCTCTACCAGGTAACTAGTTAAGATAACACGTTTGCAGTTTGTAATTTGACCTTTAGCCTGCTTTGTGCGGATGAGTGAATACATATGCAAACAGTTTGGATTCAGATGAGACGACGATTAACTCGGCGTCTCATCAGGATCCGAGCTGTTTGACATCCTGATTGCATTTGGTAGACACATTAATTATAACTTGAAATTTGAAAATGTAGTAGGTGCAAAATTCTGTAAATAAAATTAATTTGCCCAGCAGGCTAAAGATTAATGTTAATTTTCTATCGGCTAATGGACTGTCGGGTTTTCGGCTCCTCGGTATCCTACTACAAAGTGTTTCATTGAATCATTAAAATTCGCTTAACCCTTTACCTGTTTAATATCCATGTAAGGACTAATGACATCATGAATATTTATTAGCTGAAGTTTTATGATGGCATATGAACACAGGATGTTTTGGTTCAAGCAGAAACTGCAGAATCAGGTCTATATTATACCGACCACGTACAGAGAAGACCCTGATCAGACGGCTCCTACAGGAGCTGTCTGAACTGGGTCTACTCAGTTTGCAAATGAGTGAAAAGGCGTTTATATGAGGGAAAGAGAAGTGCATCTAACTTACATTTGCAAACAGTTTGGATCCAGCTGAGAGAGTAAATCGACGTTCTGTCAGGATCCAAATTGTATGATACGCGGTCAGACGTTTCTATAAAATCTGAAATTTGCCTTTTCCAACTAAATATTGAGATACAAATAACAACTTATAAGTCTGGTTCCTCGACAAATGAGGGACATGTAGATGTTTGTCTTCGTAAGAATGTCACGAGCTTTGTTTAAAGTAAGGCTCAGCCCTTTCCGTCATGTAAATGTGTTTTTACGCATTTGCAAACAGAGTAGACCCAGATCAGACGGCTCCTATAGTAGCCGTCTGATCAGGGTCTGTTCTGTTTTCTTATGGAATTTAATTTTTTTGTTTCTTTACTTTCTAAAATTGCTACAATGTTCCATCTTCCATATTTCATTATAACTGTTTCGTCCATGAATATTCAGTAGGTATCGAAATTCTGAATAAACACAGAACATCGAAAAGAGTTAATATGTCATAATGTAGTTATTAATTTACCCATTTGTCTCTTAAAGGGGCAATATCAAATAATGTAGACCCATATCAAAGGGCCCCTGACGGAGCCCTCTGATCAGGGTCTGCACTGTTTGCTGAATTCATCGATGTTAATGGCTTTTGCCACCAAATATGTTGTATGTTGTGCCCCCAACATGAAAAATGAATGAGTTCCAAAAACCGATCTGGACGAATTGTTTTAAGTAATACGGAAATAAATTGGCCAACGGAAAGGCCGATCAGGTAATGGTTTATTTTCACAACCCCGGAAGCACTGTTTTACACGAGGCGTCCACATTAGACGCCATGGTTTGTAGCTTTTGTCATTGATGTCAAATGCGTCTAATGTAAGTTGCGTGCTAAATACAGTAAACTCCGCTAATGCGACCACTTAATGAATACACATGGGTGCCTTTATAAGCAGGTGGTTGCTTAATGCAGGACAAAAGTAATGCAGAAAGCTCCTCTTTCTGCATTACTTTTGTCCTGCATTACGCTACCACCTGCATCTGGCACCCAGAATTATACCTCTTTTAGGTGGTCGCATTAGCGGAACTTTACTGTACACATAATTGTTTCTGCTAAATCTCTCTCTCTCTCCCTCTCTCTCTATTTCCGTGTCTTTCTCGCTTCTCAGTCGTGCTAGATAAGCTGAGTTACTAAAAATAGCCGTACTAGAAATCCTTATCTGGAACACCCCGTGACTAGTGTATTCATACGCGCGATTGGGTAAAATCAATACAAGGGAAGGACTTCTTACAGAATTATACCAACATTTCTATAGGCAACAACCTTATGAATTGAAATTAATATAAGTTATTAGCACGAATATAAACTTCTTTTTATCATATAAACACTTTAAAAGCCTATTTAATTAACCGAAGACGTTGTTTTGTAGTCACTCAGTCATTTATATTTACGCCAAAACGTAACGTTTGTGGTTGTCATAACAAATGACGTCATTAGAGGGTTAATACACGTTTTTTCGGGCAATAACATCTGCAGTGTCCCGAGGGACTGTTGTTGGCCCGAGCCCGAAGGGATGTTATTGCCCGAAAACAAACGTGTATTAACGCTATTCTTGCATAAAACCAATTTTCTGCTCTCCTGCATCAATTTAATTCCTCAAAATACAAGCAAAACAACGGCAGCAAAACAATACACTTCTTTGACACTTCGTCGATTTATTCTGTTTCCGGACCACTGTTTTCTTTTCGACGTCAATTCATGATTGTATCAAATACCGTTTACACGGAATTTCATTCAATATGTCTATCACTAAAAACAGTGCATTGTCTGTGCTCCTGGAAATACTCACACCCCGGCGTTCACCTAGCTTAGGCCAAAACGCTGTAGCATTCGCGTCCATTGTTTACCTTAGGCCCGTAATAGGTATAATTAAAACCGGTCAACAACAGCGCGTGAGCACGAGAATCGCCTTGTTAATACATGGTCTAGCAGGACTACAACAGCACGTTTTATGCAAGAATTTGGTGTCACGCCTAAAGTTATGCTGCGGTCTGTTGCTATTAGATATGGAAGTCGTATTACGCAATGTAAAGTAGTACTTCACAAAATTCGTTAATTTTCTTGGTTTTAGGGCGTATTTCAGCGAGAAAAATAATCAAGCATGGGATTTGTTAAAGCCGGGGGTTCTATACCCTCGGTTGGTCTGTTCCTATCGGAAACTCGCTAAAGCTCGTTTCCGACTGGAACAGACCAACCCCGGCAATAGAAACCCCCGGCTTTAACAAAACCCATGCTTGATTCTATAAGTCTGTCTTTCTGGTAGAATGTGTACGTGTATAAATTGCTTCCTATCGATGTTTTGGGGATGATGTCGTTTTGTGTGTATGGCTTTTCCTGCTTGACTTTACTACATTTTCATTCTGATCTCAATCTGCACTGTTGCCAATTTTAGGATAATAAATCTTTAGTTAAAAATATTTTATTGTGTAATAGAACTAAAATTGATGAACAACTCTGTTCATGATAACTGCCGGATAATGTTTTAAACAATTTAGGTGCTTGTTGTAAGCAAAGGTGCTCGACGCATGCTTGGACTCACCCATGGAAACCCCCCCCCCCCCCCAAAAAAAAAAAAAAAAAAAAAAAAAAAATTGTGATCGAAGTATGTTCAACTGGCCTAAAACTATCTATTTCAACATTAAACCACTCCGAAAAACGAGAAAAACACGACCCGGAAAATTTTTCCTATCGGGTCTATATATGTATTGAAAGGCCGCAGTTAAAACGGTGCTGGCTATTTGTAGTCTGCTATGAGACGCCAGTTTTCTTTCTCCTACTTTCGTTTTGAACGGAGGTGGCCAAATCGCTGTGGCCCGGAAGTAGTAGTCAATTTGCATATCGAATAGTTTATGAGCCGGGTCACAGCAAAATGGTCGCATCCGTTCAAAAGGAAAGTTGGAGAAAGAAAACTGGCGCCTCGTAGCTGACTGGAAATAGTAAGCACCGTTTTAATTGCGGCGAGTTTAATGTTTTTAGATAGTGTTTAACCATAATTCGCGTTTTTGTTGAAAAGATTAACGAATACAGATCCCCCTATATACGTCTATGCATCCTGGCGGGAGTCACATCGTTTCGCTCTACCGTTTTTTCAAATTCGCGGTCTTGCAGCGACAAGACGGAGCAATATTTAAGGAAAGCACTAATTGTGCCGCTTAGCATATGGAATTTGGAACGGATCAAGACCAAACTGATCGAAATCGGTGTTGAATTGGCTTTGCTGTAAGACTTTGAAAAACATGACTGTTGTATTTTCCGCCGCTGATCTGTCGTAGTTAGGTACCTTTCAATACATATATATAGACCCGATAGGAAATTTTTTCCGGGTCGCGTTTTTCTCGTTTTTCGGAGTGGTTTAAGGTTGAAATAGATAGTTTTAGGCCAGTTGAACATACTTCGATCACAATTTTTTTTTTTTTTTTTTTTTGGGTGGGGGGGGGGGGGGGGGGGGGTGTCCATGGATGAGTCCAAGCATGCGTCGGGCACCTTTGGTTGTAAGTAATAAGGTGATTTTAGCATGTAACTTAATAATCTCATGTTAGCTGAAATTATTTATATTGTGCTTTGTAATAGTTTTAAAAGAATATGTCTAGTTGTGTTCCAATTTGCAAATTTACTTTTGAAATGGTAGTTTGATTTCATTACACATTGTATGCCAATACTTAATGTAAAATGCTAATTTAGCACCTTGTTACTTACACAAAGCATAAATTGTTTTAGCAGTTATAGATATTTTAATTACTTTTTTCAATTTACAAACTGGATAGTCATAAGGGATCTTCAAATTGACGTTGAGATGCTACCTTTCTTATTTGAGACGATTCTATGCGGAAGTGTAGGGGAAAATGCACAGTAGATCTTCCTGCAGCGGTATAAGAGCTGCATTAACAGACATATTATAAGATCACCCCCCCCCCCTTTAATAGAAACAGTTCCCAGTAGTCATGTAACTAACGCCTGCACAGAAACTTCATCTGTACATGTGTCCCCTCCAGTTCCTACTGAAAGCATTCATAGCCCTTTGTCTACCACCTCTGTATCTTTTTGTAACAGTACACAGCCTCAGCCAACCCTAACGTTCATGCAACTATGTTTAACCCTTTCCCTCATATTGACGACTTTTAGCGCCTCTGTAAAAGTCACTTTGAGAAACCATTGTGATAAATAGAGCATTTGCTCCTATAGGAGCAAATGCTCTATTTATCACAATGGTTTCAAACTACAAAATTCTATTTTTTTCCTTTTCGCTAGTTAATGCTCCTTTTCGGTAGATTTATTCAAAAAGGTTGTATCCGAAAATAGCCTATGAGGTAAAGGGTTAAGGGTTAGTTCAAGTTCAGTTACGAACGCTCTTAATCAAAAACAAATGCCACAGTACATGAATCATTCTCTTTCTGTGGCTGCAGTGTTTCTATTGAAAACAACGTTCACTATCATCGATCTGTGAAGGTCACTGTGCCATGTGTATACGGGGGTTGCGGACATAAAATGTACAGAAAAGGATGATTTTGTTTTTATCTATAATTCTTAAATTAAATCAATTCTTGATAGTTTTATTGATATCTCTATCTTAAATTTCAATTGTTTTAAATATTCTATACGCATTATATATATTCAATTCTGTACACGCATTTGAACGCACACATCCTGTGTGAAAAGAGCGCTATATATATAAATGTGGTATAATAATAATAATGTGTATGTTTCCTGAGTTGACAAACTTGGCTGCAATACGAAATATTCCAGTTTCGTCATTATGTCTTATATACATATTGTTTTTGCCAGAGTTGTCTGTCCGTCCGTCCGTCACAAACTTGTGTCGCGCGTATCTCTGAAACCAGTTGGGCTAGAGTCACCAAACTTCACAGGAATGTTCACCAGCATGAGTTGTTGTGCACCTGGGTTTTTTTAATTGTCTCCCCCTGACAACGTTGAGTTATTGCCCCTGATGACTTAAACTAAAAAAAAACTTTGTGTCGCGCGTATCTCTGAAACCGCTAGTACTAGAGTCACTGAACTTCACATGAATGTTCATCAGCATGAGTTGTTGTGCACCTTTTTTAATTGTCTCCCCCTGATAATTGTTGAGTTATTGCCCCTGATATGAACACTTAAATTTATACAAATTTTGTGTCGCAGGTATCTCTGAAACCAGTAGGGCTAGAGTCACCAAACTTCACAGGATTGTTCACTAGTATGAGCTATTTTACACTTGAGGTTTTTGAATTGTCTCCCCTGTTCAATTTGGAGTTACTGTCCCTGATTACTTAAAATTAGACAAATTTACTTAGTGTTGTGCATATCTCTGAAACCACTAGGGCTAGAGTCACCAAACTTCACAGGAATGTTGACCAGCATGAGTTGTTGTGCACCTGGATTCTTTTAATTGTCTCTCCCTGATAATTTTTGAGTTATTGCCCCTGATATGATAACTTAAAATTGGAGAAACTTTGTGCTGTACGTACCTCTGAAATCAGTAGGGCTAGAGTCACCAAACTTCACAGGAATGTTCACCAGCATGAGTTGTGGTGAATCTGAGTTTTTAATTGTCTCCCCCTGATAACTGTGGAGGTACTGCCCATGCTGACTTAAAATAAGAAAAACTTTACTTTGCGTTGCCTGTATCTCTGAAACCACTAGTACTAGAATCACCAAACTTCACAGGTGTGTTGTTGTGTACCTTTTGAATTGGCTCTCCCTGATAACGTTGGAGTTATTGCCCTTGATGACTTAAAATGTCAGTTCAAAAGGGGCATAACTCCCAGAAAAATTGCAGAAGGAAAAATCCCCGACAATATGCACATCTACATATTGTGTCCTTGCTACATGCAAGGTTTATCAAAATCTGTGAAACAGTTTCAGAGGAGATGCACTTACAAGATTGACAGCCACCCGTCGTACATCACCATTTCAATTACCGGATTTTCCATGGAAAACCCGGTTAATAAAAGTGATACTTTCAGGGTCGCATGTCGTCATGGTACTTAAATTTAGCAAAGTTTCACAGAAAAACTCCATACGGACAAAAAGGTCGATTTTTGGCAAACAAAGGGCCATAACGCTGCTGGTCTATGATCCATGTGTATGAGACTAGTAGGGCCGCATTTCCTCGTGCTATTTTACATTTACTCATTTTAAAACAAGAGGGCCAGAATGGCCCCGATATCGCTCACCAGACAATCAGAGGAGTAGATTTTCAGTTTTCACTATGTTTCTATACAAAACTAGCCGGCCCTGGGCGGGGCTAATTTTGACACCAGGGGCATATTTTATATAACTTTTCTTGAGTGCCTGAACATGATGTTATGTGCCAAATATGAAAAGCTGAGAACCTTCTAGTTTCAGAGAAGATTTTCAAAGTTTTCACTATGTTTCTACTGAAAACTGGCCACCTCTGGGGCGGGGCCATTTTTGAGCACAGGGGCATAATTTATATAACTTGCAGAGAACCTGAACATGATATGTGCCAAATATGAAAGCTGAGAATCGTCCAGTTTCACTTTGTTTCTTTTGAAAACTGACCATCCCTGGGGCGGGCCAATTTTGACCCCAGGGGCATAGTTTACATAACTTTTGTTGAGGACCTAAACATGATGATAAGTGCCAAATATGAACCTGATAACCCTGTAGATTCAGAGGAATATATTTTCAGAGTTTTACTATTGAAAACAAGGCACCCCCGGGTGGGGCCAATTTTGACCCCAGTGCATTATTTATATAACTTTTTTCTGCAGGACCTGAACATATAATATGAACATATGAAAGCTGAGACCCTTCAAGTTTCGGGAGAAGACTTTCAAAGTTTTCACCGTTTCTATTGCAAACTGGCCAGCCCTGGGGCGGGGTCAATTTTGACCACAGGGGCATAATTTATATAACTTTTGTTGAGGACCTGAACATGTTGCTATGTGCCAAATATGAAAGCTAAGAACCTTCCAGTTTCAGGAGATTTTCAATATACATGTATGTTTCTATTGAAAACTGGACACCCCTGGGGCGGGGCCAATTTTAACCCAGGGACATGATTTATTTAACTTTTGTAGAGGACCTAAACATGATGCTTTGTGCCAAATGTGAAAGCTGAGAACCCTGTAGATTTAGAAGACTTTTTAAGGTTCAAATTGTTGACAAACGACGGACATCAGGCGATCACAAACGCTCACCCTGAGCACTTTGTGCTCAGGTGAGCTAAAAATCGAAAAAAAAATCCAGTTTCTGAAATATGGCTTCGAACAGTTGAAATTGGTGCAATTTTGGCAATCTCTGGTATTCAAAGGTCAATGTCACTATGTCAGTGATACTTGCAGGTCGATATTCCTTCATGGTACTTAATAGTAAATATTTATACAAATTTTCAAAGAAAAACTGTTTCTAAGGTACGACTCGGGATGCATGGACGTGCAGACAACGCCAAAACTTTACCTTTGGCAGGTAACAAAAATAGGCAGTTTAACTTTATTAATTTACCCCCTTATGCAGAACTTCATATCAATATCAACCATTCGTGTAAGTATGAAGACGATCTATCAAATAATGAAAGAATAGTTATCTGCAGAAGAAATTGCCAACAGACAGACGACACATGCCACGACATAATACAACCTTTCAGCTGTATAAAAATGTAAACCATTCAGTACAGGATAATATTGTAAACAACAACAGTTTAGCCCACAGAAACTTTATTTCACTAGAGTTTACAGTTCATTGATCACTTCTTTCTAGGTTTCCTCTTCTTCTGTTCCTTTTTGGGCTGCTTCTTCCATGCCTTCCTCAGCTTACCAAACTCTGTGTTGACAATTCGGTTACGCTGAAACAGAAAAAAAAGAGATATTATGATCTGATGCTTTACTACTTTACTCCAACAAAATGTTAAAGATGATTATTTTTTGCCAAAGCAGAAACTGTAGAATAATCTATATTATATAAGCAAACATAGCAGACCCTGGTCGGTCTGCTCCTACATGAGCAATCTGATCTGAGTCTATTCTGTTTGCAAAGGCATTAAAAGATGTAGTTATAGTGTAAAAGGTGAAAATTTTCATTTTAAAACCGTTTTTTTTAAAAGATTGGGCAAAACAAAACAACTTTCATAAAATTCTAAAGCTAGCTCAAACAAGCCATATTGAGCTTAAAGTGATATTTAGGGATCAGACAAATTTCAAGGAGACACATTAAATGCATGCATGTTAAATATCTAAATGGTCACTTAACCCTTACAGTGTGGGACACGAGTCACTAATGTGCTTTGCAAACAGTGTAGACCCAGATGAGAGGGCTCTTAGAGGAGCCCTCTCATCAGGGTCTGCACTGTTTGCTGTGTTACACTTTTCTTTAGAACATCCCTAAATATTCACCATAAGATTGAGCTGCTTGAATTATGGAACAGTCCATTTGAAAATTCAGCGTTGTAAGGGTTAAGGCAGGTTCTACTGCACATGCATGTATGTATATGTGGTATCATCCTATTCCCTCATTTTCCATAGGAAAGGAATCCCCATGTTTCAGACCAAAGCTATCAGCAATACAATTCTGACGGCAATTCCTATCATAGAGCTTGGTTCATCATTCACATGGAAATTCAACTTGAAAGACTTTATGACAAATGCATTTCTGGTCAGTATAAACCCAATTACTTGCTAAAATTTGTTAATAGAAAAATCATACCAGAATACAAAATTGCAAAATGGGCCTTAAGCACCAACCTATGTACAGTTCAATATATTGCTCACATTTATGTACAGTTTCAAATATATTGCTCACACCTAGGTACAGTTCGATATATTGCTCACACCTATGTACAGTTCAATATATTGCTCACACCTATGTACACTAGTTCAAATGTATTGCTCACACCTATGCACAGTTCAAATATATTGCTCAACTTTTTAAAATTTTATCAATTTTGCAATGATGCATGGGTCTAACTCCGACTACAGAAGTTGAGCTATATTAAAGCAATAGGGCCCAGAAAGGTTATCAATTTTTAATACTTAAAAGATGCCGTAGACTGCCATACTCAGCTATTCAACAGGGATTCTGAAGTGGGAAACCAGTTATAATTTATTACTGGTAATGCTGGTTACTTCAATTAAAGTTAAATCAGTGCTATTCAATTTCAATTCAATCTACATTTATGATTTTCCATGATTCAGACCAAAGCTATCAGCAATAAAATTCTGACGGCAATTCCTATCATAGAGCTTGGTTCATCATTCACATGGAAATTTAACTTGACAATTTTAACCCTTGACTATAATATAAAAGCCTTTTCAAAACCTTTTTTGATCAGGATCTAACGTTTACCAGAATACAAAATTGCAATATGGGCCTAAAGTATGCAGCTTCAACCTACAATACAAATATATTGCTCATACCTATGTACTGTGCAAATATAATGCTCAACTCGAGTTTGGAGAACATTTTTAGTATTTAAAAGATGCCATAGACCGCCATACTCAGCTATTAAAATGGAATTTTGAAGTGGGAAGCCAGTTATAATTTATAACTGGTAATGCTGGTTACTTCAATGAAAGTCAAATCAGTGCTATTTCAATTTATCAACATTTATGATATTCCATGATTCAGACCAAAGCTATCAGCAATACAATTCTGACGGCAATTCCTATCATAGAGCTTGGTTCATCATTCACATGGAAATTCAACTTGACAGAATAAGAATCATTGACTTAATATAATAAATGCCTTTTCAAAACCTTTTTTGATCAGGGTCTGCTGTTTACCAGAAAACAAAATTGCAAAATGTGCCTAAAGTATGCAGCATCAACCTACCTACATTGCATATATATTGATCACACCTATGCACATTGCAAATGTATTGATCACACCTATGCACATTGCAAATGTATTGATCACACCCATGTACATTGCAAATATATTGATCACACCTATGCAGTGCAAATGTATTGCTCATACCCATGCACATTGCAAATGTATTGATCACACCTATGCACAGGATAAATGTATTGCTCAAACCTATGTACAATGCAAATATATTGCTCAACTAAGTAAATTTTATCAATTTTGCAATGATGCGTGGGTGGTTGGGTGTAACTGTCTTCAACTCAAATTTGGCTAAGAAATAGGGTCCAGAAATGTTATACATTTTTAGTCTTTGAAAGATGTCATAGCTCGCCATACTCGGCTATTCAAAAGGGATTTTGAAGTGAGAAACCAGTTTTAATTTATAACTGGTAATGCTGGTTACTTCAATAAAAGTTAAACCAGTCCTATTTCATTTATGAACATTTATGATGTTCCATGACTCAGACCAAAGCTATCAGCAATACAATTCTGACGGCAATTCCTATCATAGAGCTTGGTTCATCATTCACATGGAAATTTAACTTGACAGAATAAGAATCCTTGACTTCATAAAATAAATGCCTTTTCAAAACATTTTTTTTAATTCAGGGTCTGCCGTTTACCAGAAAACAAAATTGCAAGTAAGTAAGTTTACAGCATCAACCTTTGCACAGTGCAAATATATTGCTCACACCTATGAACATTGCAAATATGTTGTTCATACCTATTCACAGTTCAAATGTATTGCTCATACCTATGCACAGTGCAAATGTATTGGATCACACCTATGCACCGTGCAAATATATTGCTTAACTAAGTAAATTTTACCAATTTTGCAATGATGCATGGGTCTAACTGTCTACAACTTGGAAATAGGGCCCAGAAATATAATTTTTTAGGAATCTAAAAGATGCCATAAAACACATCACTCAGCTATTCAAACTGGGATTTTGAAGTGGGAAACCAGTTAAAATTTATAAAGTTACTGTTAATACTGGTTGCTTCAATGGAAGTTAAATCAGTGCTATTTCAATTTATCAACAATGATTTACGATTTTCCATGACTCAGACCAAAGCTATCAGCAATACAATTCTGACGGCAATTCCTATCATAGAGCTTGGTTCATCATTCACATGGAAATTTAACTTGACAGAATATTAACCCTCAACTTCATATAAACGCCTTTTCAAAACCTTTTTTGATCAGGGTCTGCTGTTTGCCTATAAAATAATATAGATATGATTCTCTGTCAAGTTTCTGCCCAGGTAAAATATTCCATTGGTCATAGTGATGTTATAAACATTCAGCTATTTAATGTCAATACAGTAAAACCCATCTATAACGACCACTAAATCGTGCTAATTAGTTTGTATTTTGGGCAGGTGGTTGTTTAAAGCCAGGTGAAAGTAAAACAGAACGCTCCTATAGGAGAGTTCTGTTTTACTTTCACCTTGCTTTAAGCATCCACCTGCCTTTAACACAAAATACTTGATGCAATTTAGTGGTCGTTATAGAGAGGTTTTACAGTATATCTTATTAAATATTCAAGAGGTAAAGGGTTAATTACCCATGAATCTTAACAGGAATCAGAAAGCTATGCATTTAGTAATAAGATGAATGCAGGGACAACAGTAACACCTATTATCACATAATCTGTCATGTGGGAGTGCCGTAAATGCACTTGTGTATTTTTTGTTGTTGCAAATATACAGTTTGAATCCGGCTGTTATACGCTGTAAACAATGGCCAAAATAGCAGTCAGATATAGTTTCACTTTCTATGGCATTTTTTTTAATGATTATGTGATAAAAAGAATCTTACATTCATGATCATTACAAATTGTTTTCATGAAACGTTTACTATAATGGTTATTACACTCACTCATATAATGATTTTTGTCCCAAAGGAATAGTGTTTCATATAAATTATTATGGAAATAATCAGGCATCATCTATCAAATATTAGTACTATCTACTTAATTTCCCCATTTATTAGGCTCTGGAAAATGTCAATGTGGCATGTGCTACATATTTATACACTATACAGAAAATATGACATGATTTTTCTAAACAACATTCCCAGTTTTTCATTTTGAAACATTTAAAAGATGGGCGCATAATGCATCATGAACGTACAAACCCCTCTGCTCAATAGTTTTAAGTTTCAGACCAAAGCTATCAGCAATAAAATTCTGACGGCAATTCCTATCATAAAGCTTGGTTCATCATATACATTAATAAACCATTCAGCAGAGTTTGAACATTACATTACATCTTGACAATCTTAACCCTAAAAGGCTTTCCTTTTCATGTATTTGCAAACAGAGTAGACCCAGATCAAACAGATCCTGTAGGAGCAGTCTGATAAGGGTCTGCTCCGTTTGCTTATGGAACTTATGATAGCTCTGACTACAACTTCTACCAATACCAAAAGCTCCTATGTATATATGCTATTACAGAAAATCAGGTAATAGATATTCATGATGTCATTATTTCTTATATGATTATTGAACAGGGAAAGGTTTGAAATATGAATGTGTCATCAATGACTTGTATACTACCAACTGATTGTTTTCACTTGACCTATTCACTGGTGAAAATTGTAAGAGTGGAATAGCCTATCAGTTTTTAACTATCGAGTCAGTCCACTAAGTCCGACAGGCCCCCATTTGCTCCATACTTTCATGCTTCAGACAAAAGCTATCAGCAATAAAATTCTGACGGCAATTCCTATCATAAAGCTTGGTTCATCATAAACATGAAAACATTCAAACACTGCTTGGACATTACAGTGCAGTTGTAAATTTAAAACTTGTTCACTAGAAATTTGTCATCGATGGCCTGGACCTTTTTTCCCTCTCACTCAGGAGCCATGTTTTTACTGCACAAAGACACAAAACAACCAAAGCATGCACACATTTCAGTCTAAGTCTTAGGTATAATACTTTTGACAATATGTGAGATACAAACATTCTCAGACACATGCGAATTGACTGATCAAAATTTATTGGCCAACACAGGCAAATATGCCCAAAATGTTCAGGCATACACCCTTTTATTTGTTAAAATCTATGTATTCTGTACATACTTTCAAAAAATGTTCCGAACAAAATGACATCAAAATCTGAGTCAATGCAACTTGAAATGAGCTTAGCAGTAACAAGTTTGGTAAGGAAAGAGCTGATATGGACTGAAAATGTAGAAAATTTGACTGGTGCGGAAACCAGTAGAAAGGCATCCACCATTCACCGGAAAATCGTAAATCAATTAAAATCGATGTACATTTAGGTAAACTATTACACAGTAAATCGTTTCTTTTGCATTTTTTTAAAAATTTCGACTGACCTTTTGTGTCAGATTTTGTTTCAAATACCTATAAAATATTCTAAGCGTTGTTCCAAAGCAGATTCAGTAATGTAATTGATGTTTGAGGATTCCTGCAGTTTTCTGCCTAGGTTTTCTAAGGATTTAGCCGAGTTCAGATATCAGTAACATTTAGCTGTAAATATATATTCAGTGGGAAAGTGGGTAGTAAGAATTATTTTAATGATATGGATATACATGTGTTACAACTTTTGGGTGTTAATTTGGCAGAATATAACTTTAATGCATTCAAATCTGTTAATTTGGCAGAATATAACTTTAATGCATTCAAATCCGAACATTATGTCAATTGTTCATGATTATTGATAGTATACATACTGCTTGTTTGGCTTTCATCAACTTGAACCTGTCAAAGTCTGTGAGAGAAGCCCTCTGAAATAAAAAAAAGTTCCTTCGTAAATTAACAGGATTTTTTTTCCAGTGTCAATTTTCTATGACAAGAGGGCCATGATGGCAACTTGCAATGACAAAAATAAAAGTTCAAGAATACAATTTGTACGTAGTAGTTAAGTACTACCTTTCACATTACTGGTGCAATGCTAAACTGACTTAACCCTTACCTTCACTGACAAGTCTTTTGACTCCTTTGCAAACAGAGTATATTAAGATATTTCTTAAATGAATATTCATCTGGTAAAGATTTAAACGTTATATACCATTTAGGTAAGTAGCAAGCCCAGGACCAAGTGGAAAATAAGCAAAAGACAAATAAAATTAATCATTGAATAATTCTTTTTTTATGATCACCTTTTCTCTAGCAGCAATTTTCTTGGCCCAAGTGGAACTGCTCCACTTTTCATCAATCTTTTCAGATTCCCAACGCTTCTTAATGAACCGAGCTCTGCATGATGGGGAAATTTTTACTTTCAGCTGTGTAAGGTGGAGAGCCTTGAAGTTTATCTGTTTGCGTCTGACATTTGAACAAGGTCCATCTATCAGGGCCTACAAATACAACATAATGACATGTCAATTAGCCATGAATGATGAAGAAAACATTCAAGGTTTCAGAAAAGAAGGATTCATTTATCATTGCATTAAAGAGGATGTCCCTACAATGATCGCATATTTTCAATAATATCATAAAACTTGGTATTTGTTATGCTCTATCATTATTATGAAGATTCTCAATTTGAACTTATATCGAAAAATGCCCATGTGATACAAATAAACCGATTTCATCAATAACTGATAATTTTTGTTCTACAACACAATATTATCGGCCTTTTCCGTAAATTCTTCCGCGTTTTGCCGATGATCACCCGATCCCTCACTTGTTTACATAATAGCTTTCTCGGAAGTGGTCAGAGAATCGCGAATAGGGCGAACAGTTACGAAACTTCAACTCAACCCGAATAAAACTGAAACATCGGGGAGTAAAACCGGGGTCGGCGATATCAAACACATGGATGTTTTGTCATTATAAACGGTAATTGGATGGGACTTTTTGTGATATACTACTTTTCAGCATATATACAAATGAGTTTTGTATATTCTAAGCGTTTATGAAACGCGTCAAATGTAGGGACATCCCCTTTAACTTATTAATCTATTTTTTTTTCATTATTTATCGGATAATTTTATGAAATAACTTTTTTTCAAAAACTGAGTTACAAGCTTGACTTTGCAATCAATAGCTCCAGATAATCTATCTAAATCATCTCTGCAAAGATGACAACCAAAAAATTGCCGTACCCTGTTTTGGTCAATGACATCCACAATAGTGCACAGTTTCCCTTTGTCATCTCCATGGGCGATGAAGGCTATTCGCCCAATCTCAACATATTTGGTCTGAAATGGAATCCAGATAACCCTTTAAAGTTTAACAAATATTTGTAGCATAAATCAAGTGAAAAAAAAACAAAAACTAGAACTATTATTCTACTAGCACAAACTGACTGGTGTTTTACAAACTGCATGGATCTAAATGAATAACATTTCCTTTCATCAGGTTCAGAGCTGTTTGACACTCTCATTCAGTCAAAATCTCGAATGGATTTAAGCAGGACCCGGGCTTTCACAGGTATTTATCACCTTCTATAACAGAGGCCTGTAAAAGGCCCCTTCACAATTGAAAATTTCTTTCACTGTGGACAAGTGGTTTAACTTGCAAATTTGATATAAATATATTAAAAATAGTAAACTTACGAACTTCAAAGTTATAGGGTTTATTGCCAGAATCTCAAATTTAGCGCATATGAACATTGACCTACAGCCATAAATGTCATTAGTTTTCGTGGTATTAATAAAAGTCTTGTATGCCGTAATCATGAGGTAATCGGAATAAAACGTTTCGAAGTAAATAACTAAAACATATATGACATTTGATTCACTGCAACTATTCTGCAGTAGACATGAAATACACTTTAAATAGCTAAGCTTTAATTTTAAAATAGTTACTACACACGTGTGTGTGATCAACATGCCATTGACCGAGTTCTTTCATGTTGACAACGTAAACATTAACATATTAAAATCAAATGCAAAGAAGTGTCAACTTAGACTGTTTCACTAGATACGTTTAAATGAGAAATTTTGCCGAATTAGCATGGCGAGACTACTTTTCAATCACACTGTCATTCACACCTTGTCGGCCACCATCGTGAATCGACCGGAAAAGGAAGTCACAGAATTTGCTTGCTGGGAATTCGAAAATAAATGTGTATTTGCATTTTCTACGAAAAAAATATATATGATATATTTCACAATTCTTAAATTAATATGCTTTCAATTATCTATAAGTTTAAATTAGAAAAGCTTTATATTTTTATTCAAATAAAGCATAATCCCCAACCTCATTGTGTATTTTTCGTCATCTGTATAGAAAAAGTCCGGTATAGGTACCGATAAACGTAAGTTTTCGTCGGAGAATATATGAAGAAATAACCATTTCTGCTAACTCTTCTTCTACAGGGACTTCGATTTTGTCAAATATGCACTGTCAACAGATTACGAGAACATTACTGAAACAAAATGCATTTTTACTACGACATGCGCACAGTGTAAGACGCCAGTCACGAGTAAGATTAATTTTACAGAATTTGACATTTGAAATGTTCTTTCGTACCAGAGTGAACTCGTACTTAAAGTGTTATCTAACTGGTATCGTTAAACTTAGGCTTTGCTCCATGGACAAGCTACACTGTTCCACAAATAACCCCATCCCTAATACACAATAGTAACTATTTTTTTCCCAATATTGGAAAAATCCCATTATAAATTTTGATAAAACTGCTAAAAAATGCAAAAGAAGTAGAAATGAGACAAAAAAAATATATCACCAAATCATTGAGTTTTACGCATGAAAAATTCACAATTATTAATGTATTGGATCTGGTATAGCAGCCCTGGTAGCTCAGTTGGTAGAGTACTCGCCCTGTAAGCTCGGGTGCACTTTTCGCAAGTTTTCCTCCTGTTACCTGAATGGTGTAGCTCTAAATGGTGATATTGAGGAATCCGGGTCAAGTCGTCCTCTGGTCATCTCGGCCTGGGTCAATTTAAGTCAGCCGGATCAACTGGGCCTGTTTTGGGTGGGTCAACTCGGCCTGTCTGGGTCGGGTCAACTCTGCCCTTTCGCGAGATGACTGTCAATTAAAGTTATTATAAACTGCTTTTGCAGGAAGCCACTGTCTTTCCGTCTATTTTTCATGCTATTATATCAAAGACCTATGATAACACATGTGTTATCATAGGTCTTTGATTATATAATAATATGCATTATGTTGCATCTCATCTGGATCCAAACTGTTTGCATAGGTAATCACAGTTTCACCGCTAGCGTGCAAAGAGTTAAATAAACTTCATGTACACTTTTGTAAAAGCCAGCTGATTCAGAGCAAATGTGCAATCTGTTTCTGTATTGCACACTTTCTATTAACCAATTCCCTGATATTGATTATTGACGCCTTTTGACACCTCTGCAAAAGTCACCTATTGAAAATATTGTGATAATTAGAGCATTTGCTCCTATAGGAGCAAATGCTCTATTTATCTCAATGGTTTCAAACTACAAAATTTTAAAAGTTTCCTTTTCTCTATATAAAGCTGCTTTTTGGTAGATTTATTCAAAGTGGTTTGATCTAAAAATAGC
This sequence comes from Azorinus chamasolen, assembly GCA_963576725.1. Taxonomy (NCBI): domain Eukaryota; kingdom Metazoa; phylum Mollusca; class Bivalvia; order Cardiida; family Solecurtidae; genus Azorinus; species Azorinus chamasolen. The sequence goes on along the minus strand of OY755238.1, from coordinate 69,879,394 downwards.
CTATGAGGGAATGGATTAAGGTAGTTGATGATGATCTTAAAATCTTTTACAGCAAACATCTTCTCTGCATATTCTATCAATAGCAAATGACATCAAAGAGTGTTCCTGATTCAATCTAACGATGATGTGTGATTGATTGAAAGGGAGATTAATTAATAATGAAATTCTTAAGCAAAAGGGACACTAGAACAAGCATATACACAGTGCAGAATGGAGACACAATTTACGATGTTACTGACCAAGGGATAAAAACTCTGACAGATATTACCATATCATTCTGTACCAAGTTGGTATTACTTGAGTTGACTGATATGTCTGTGAGCCATGTCATATGTGCATGGTCAGCAAAATTGTATGTAGATTTGTCTCAAAATACCGTTATTATAATCAATGAAAACAATGAACTCAGATGCTTATGAAATTATAATAGATCTGATTCTGCAGGTTCTACCATACCAAAATATCTTGTGTACATAATATTATGGATGCAATTGTAAAAATACAGCATATATATTCATGATATCATAATTTCTTATACAGGGTTTTAAAAAATTTCACCATTTTTGGAAGATGACTCATACCCCTGAAATGGGAAATTTTGTCTGATTTTGGAATTTTTTAGCTGTAAGAAGATCTCAACAAACTCCCTCCTACAAATGTCCATTGCTAACACAACAGACTCAGTCAGGCCAAAACCTCTAAAAGTCATAAAAACAGTATACCCATATCAGACGTCCTACGGGAGCTGTCTGATCTTGATTTGCTGCTTGTTTAATTTTAGTAGTTTTGGTCTGACTGCATTTTCTAGCTAAACACTTTTACCTCTGGATTGGGAATTTTTTAAATCAAATTTGAGAAAAACACCCTTTTTTCTATTGGGAACATTACATAGCCCAATAATGGCTATAAAATCACTTGAAAAAAAGCACTGTACGAGGCTTGTTCTAAAATTATTGAGACACTGTAAATAAAATTGACATAGAATGACATACTATTAAGATATTATGTCACTAAATACTTGCATGTGTGTACTTTGTACATGCGCAAGATAAAAATGCTGAACCTGTGAATCACTCTTTAGCATCTTCCTAAAGAACGTCACTTCGAGGGACCCGGAGCACGCCAGCGTCATTAACGTTACGTCATCTCTTTTAAATTACCGTGATGCTGCTCCTCTCCTAACCCTGTCATAGCAAATGTGGCACACAGCAAACACACACAGTTCCAAGTGTACCCTTTGGTCATTATTGTATGTGCTGTCACAACTCAAATGTTGTTTTGAATGGCAATGTTGCGAAGTCAGTCGTGTGCTCTGTTGTAATGCATTTTACAGATCTGACATAGCCAGCTCTGTGATGATTGTGGGTCTGTTTGCTTCTATAGATGTGTATGATATCATTGAATAATTAGTAAATCTGCTGTGCCTATGGTAAATTTAAGCACCAGATACATTACTTCCAGTTTGTTACTTTTAGCAAATTTGTTTCATCTATACTGGAGTTTTCCACAACTCAAAACAAAATTTGATGACTGTCCGCTGCTCCGGCTTTATCTATAGGAACTAACACTGACGTCACAAACTTAATTTGACCAACACCTGGAAAATACTCCTCATTTATTTAATTATAACTCAAGTAACGTCCAATTTTCACAAAATCATGTTAGAATCCTAGTGTCTATATGACATCACTTTGGATGATGTTTTCCCGCTAGTTCTTGTTTTTTTATTGTATAGTGTATAAAGGTTGTGTTTGCAACATCATATTTTCACGACGTGCTCCGGGTATGGTTACCTGTAGCTCTTACGCAATTACTTTTTCACAATTGTTATATAATCCTCTCCTGATTTTTCATGTATTATGATCATAAGACCCCATACTGTGCTTGTACCAATTTTAAACACTGAGCGTTAAATATGTTTTGAAAAACAGGCAGTGTCTCAATAATTTCCGAACAACCCTCGTAAGTCTTGTATCAATACTCAGGGCTTTTTCTGACATCTACACAAGACCATTAAAAGGACCCATTCCCAATGCAAAATGGTTAAAATTTGGGAAGAAACACCAAACAGAGCTTTACATGTGAAAATATTCCCAATTATTAAAAATGCATTTTCCCCAAGATTGATCAGAAAAGATATTCAATTAGGAATGAGTTTAATAAACATAATTACAGTATGTAGTATAACAATGTTATTACTAACTAAAGATATGAATTCGCAGTTCACAAAACATGATAAAAATGTTTCAGAGCAAAAATGAAATAACACAGAAATAAGCGATTGTAAGTTTAACCTCTTACCTGATAGAGATGCCTATTAATGCCATGGAAAATAGAGTACTCGTATCTGACCGTTCCTGTAAGAATAATCTTATCAGAATCTACTCTGTTTACTTAAAGGAACTTACAGATTTGATTCTATAATGTATTCTACTCTATGCCATGGCAACTAGAGTAAAATTTAATCTAATTAATATTCATGATTTAATTACTTCTTACATGAATATTCATGTAGTTATAATAAACCATTGCTAGATGACCTGTATAACAACTATTTACAGGTAGCATCTGCAGCAAATATCACCAGTTCCTTTATTGATGATGTCAAAAATATCGTGGGCAGTTCCAATGTTTCCACAGCTGACGCAGTACGAGAACAGCACGGTCATGACGAGTCCTATCACAGGTATTGGAATTGTTTAGAAGGGATATACAGAGGCATAGATCAGATGCATAAATTAAAAACTTTTTCAACCTTTTTATGCGGGAAACAGATATATATCAGTTATTTGCAAACAGTGTAGACCCAGTGTAGGAGCCTTCTGATCAGGGTCTGCACCGTTTGTCATTAACATTGTTATCTGTGAGAAAAATGGTGTTTTGATGGTTTGCTTCATAAATATTCATAGAGGGAAGAGTCAAATTTCATAATTCAGCACACATAGGGTTAAAATAGCTTTTAAAGAATTTTACAATACAGAGTGATCACAACTTGGGGTTGTTGGAGAAATTATTGTAGTATTTGGGTATGCACCTTTGTCTATAGCTCTGAATATATTCTAACATTTGGCATCTATATGTAAATATCTGTTGTGTTCCAGCAAACTATTTTCTTCTCTACAGCTTTCACCTAGCATGTTGCAGATCTGAAATTGTATTGTTTGCCTCGGCAATTAATTTCTATATGTATGTTTAATCCATTCCTTCCAAAAGATGCTTGTTGACACCTTTGGAAACATAGAAGACCCCAATTAGGCAGATCCTGTAATCATGACCAAAAATTCTTCAGACAGAAACTGTAGAATCAGATTTATAATATTATATGATTAGTAAACAGAGCAAACCCTGATCAGACGGCTCCTTTAGGACTAAGGAGCCATCTGATCTGGGTCTCCTCTGTTTGTAAATGTGTGAAACGGTGTTTATATTATGAAGGAAAGGGTTAAATTAGGATTTTCAACATGACCTCATTTACAGCTCATCATTGGTTTTGTAATGTTTATTTTGTTTTATACAAAACATTGTTCATAGAGTGCTTATAGTGTTAGGAGAATAACGCATTCAATGCCAGCTTAATGACTAGTGCAGTGTAACTCTTTTTTGTGCCTTTCCGAACAGAGTAGACCCAGATTCGACTGCTCCTGTAGATACTGTTTGATCAGGGTCTTTTCTGTTTACAGATCTTATTGCTAAATTATTGACAGAGATTATCTTCTGTAATGGCAATACATGTAATTTTCTCTCCTTTGTATTTTTTACCCTTTCCTCCATAAATACGCCTTTCTATGCCTATGTAAAAGTCACTTTTTGAAACCATTGTGATAAATAGAGAATTTGCTCCATAGGAGCAAATGCTCTATTTATCACAATGGTTTCAATACTACAATTTCTATTTTTGTCCTTTTTTCTAGTAAATGCTCCTTATTAGTAGATTCATTCAAAGAGATTGGGTCTAAAAATAGTCTATGAGGGAATGCAATACATGTACATGTAATTAGATTAGTAACTATTTAAAATGGAGATGACTTGCATGAATATTCATGAAGGATTAAGTTTTACTTTAGACTACTTTTTTCAAATAGACAATAGTTTGAGAACAATAAGCATTTGTTTATGGTTTATGTTATACTAAATTGTTTTTGTCATTGTCTAAACAGGACAGAAATGCCAGATGTTGTTGCCTTTGCTGAGAGTGTAGATCATGTCAGCCACGTCGCCAAGCTTTGCTCAGACCATGGTGTGCCTCTCATACCCTTTGGCAGTGGAACAGGGCTAGAGGGTGGCATAAATGCAACTCAGGTAGTTTATAAATTTATCAATTTGTTGAATATACAGTAAAATCTCGACTATTCGAATTTTCTTTATAGAAGAATTTAGACCCTTCTAGGCAGGTGGCTGCTTAATGAATGGTGAAAGTCATGCAGAAAGCTCCTCTAGGAGCTTTCTGCATGGCTTTCATCATGCATTAAGCTGCCACCTGTCTTAAAGATCGATAATAATAGTATTTTAGTGTTCGAATAATCGAGATTTTACTGTATAAGTAACAAGTTGACTGATATTGAACTGAAGGCTCCTTCTGGAAATACTTTGAGCATGGTCGACAATGTTTGCCATTAAAAATGATCATCAGTGAAATTTAACCTTGAAGATTAAATAAGCCAAACTTTTTTTTTATATAGAAGAACATTTCTCTTTTAACCGTATTCTTCATATAAATGCTTTTCCACACTTAAGTGCAAACAGTAGACCAAGATCAGATGGCTCCTGTATGAGCCATCTGATCAGAGTCTGCCTTGTTTTCTTACGCAATTATAAGAGATTTGACTCCAGTTTCTACCAGTACCAAAAGATCCTGTGTGCATATTTAGCTAAATAGATATTCTTGATGTCATTATTTCTTACATGGATATATAACAAGGAAAGAGTTACCATCAAACTTGTAAATGGAAACATTAGTATTTCAACATCATTAGCATACAGTAAAAACCCCTCTAAAGTGACCACTTTATGCATAAACATAGACAACATGTCTTTAACAGCAGATGGTAGCTTAACCCTTTCCTCCATAAATAACCCTTTCTACGCCTCTGTAAAAGTCACTTTTTGAAACCATTGTGATAAATAGAGCATTTGCTCCTAAGGAGTAAATGCTCTATTTATCACAATGGTTTCAGAACTGCAAAATTCTAAACTTTCCTTTTCTCGAGTTAATGCTCCTTTTAGGTAGATTTATTCAAAGAGGCTGGATCTAAAAATTGCATATGAGGGAATAGGTTAATAGAAGAGCTTTCTGCATAACTTTTTTCATGCATTAAGCTACTACTTGGCTTTAAGACCCATAATTGGACCTCGTTTTGGTGATCTTATTAAAGGGGTTTTACTGCATATGTATATCAATACACTAAAGTAGTAGCTTTCCAATACCTTTTTTTGTCACTGCGCTATTTTAGGGTGGACTGTGTCTTGATGTAATGAAGATGAACAACATTTTAGCCGTAAATGCAGAGGACTTTGACTGCACAGTGGAGTGTGGTGTGTCCAGGGTTACGCTGAACAACTACCTGCGAGACACAGGCCTTTGGTTCCCCATAGGTAAATTGTCCATAGATCTGTACAGTTGAACCTGTCTTAAACGGCCATTCATTTATTGAACATATATAGTACAACCTCTCTATAATGGCCACTAAATCGCATCAAATATTTTGTGTTAAAGGCAGGTGGTTGTTTAAAGCAAGGTGAAAGTGAAACTGAACGCTCCTATAAGAACGTTCTGATTTACTTTCACCTTGCTTTAAGAAGCAACCTGCCCTAAATACCAACTAATTAACACAATTTAGTGGCCGTTGTAGAGAGAGGTTTTACTGTAGTTGTTTAACCCTTTCCTTCATATAAACACCTTTTCACGCATTTGCGAACAGAGAAGACCCAGATCAGATGGCTCCTAGAGGAGCCATCTGATCAGGGTCTGCTCTGTTTGCTAATGGAATTTGATTGATATGTTTCTTTACTTTCTAAAATGGCTACAATGTATTGTTCCATACTTAGGTATAACCATTTTGTCCATGAATATTCAGTAGGCATTGAAAATTGGACTAAATATAGAACAGGGAAAGGGTTAAAAGCAAGTGGTGGCTTAATGCAGGGCAAAGGTAATGCAGAAAGCTCCAATAGGAGCTGTCTGCATTACTTTGACCTACACTAAGCTACCACTGCCTTACACACCCATATTTAGATCTCTTTTTAATGGCGGCTTAAGATAGGTTCTGCATTATTTTTGCAAATAGAGTAGACCAAGATCACACAGCTTCTGTAGGAGTCTTCTGATCCGGGTCTGCCCTTTTTGCTTATAAAATAATATAGATAAGGGCCCCGCTTTTTTATAATAGATTGTAAGACTAAGCTAGTCATAAGTTCTAGTTTTAGCGAGTCATAACTATTCACATAGCCATAATTATCACACATTCTGACATGCGGCAAGGTAGTTTAACTACTTATGACAGAAATTTTGGTAAGTTTTAGCATATGATGATTGTAATTTCCAGAGATCGTCATATATAAAAACTTACGGCAATTTCTGTTGCACGACCTTTCATAAAATGGGCCCTTGATTCTGCAGTTTCTGCCATTGCCCAAAAATTCAGTGATCATATACTGGTAAAAAAATCTGATAATGAGTATACATGATATCAGTATTTCTTACATAAATGTTACATTTATCTTTTTTGTTTGCAATGGGGTCAAAAGGCATCTTTTTCAGGTAAAGTGTTAAACTTTCTGTCAAATACAGATTATTGAAACCTGTACCTTATTTGAAGTCTTCAAGATATAGTTGTGACTCGTTTGTACTCATTTACTCAGGACTGCAAAGCTTATTATATGTAATGCAGTTTTCAATTAAATATGATATTTTTTAACTCATTGTTTTACCTTTAACCCTTTCCCACATTTGCAAACATAGTAGACCCAGATCAGATGGCTGCTAGAAGAGCCATCTGATCAGGGTCTGCTCTGTTTGCTAATAGAATTAGATAGATCTGTTTCTTTAGTTTCTAAAATGGCAACAATATTCCACCTTCCATATTTTATTATAACTATTTGTTAATGAATATTCAGTAGGTTTTGAAATTTGTAACAAACATAGACCAGGGAAAGGGGTAAACAGATATATGTAAACAGGTTTGAACTGTAGGAGCTGTTTGATCAGGATCTACTCAATTTGCCATGACCAAAATTCCTGTGTTCATCTGTCATTCTAAAAACTCAGCTAATTAATATTCATGGTATAATTATATCTTGCATGAATATTCATAAAGTACTGGGTTAACCCTTTCCTCCATAAATACGCCTTTCTACGCCTCTGTAAAAGTCACTTCTTGAAACCATTGTGATAAATTGAGCATTTGCTCCTATGGAGCAAATGCTCTATTTATCACACAAGTTTCAAAACTACATGAATTTAACATTTTCCTTTTGTCTAGTAAATGCTCCTTTTCGGTAGATTTATTCAAAGAGGTTGTGTCTAAAAATAGTCTATGAGGGAATGGGTCTTGCATGAATATTTATGAAATACTGGGTTAAGGGTCAACAGACATATGTAAAAGACAAATGCAAAATTATGATTAACTCATTCCCTCCTAGACTAATTTTAGACTCGACCTCTTTGAATTAATATACCAAAAAAAGCGCATTAGCTACAGAAATGGAGAATTCTAGAAGTGCGTAGTTTTGAAACCATTGTGATAAAAAGAGCATTTGCTAACTTCATAAGCAAACAGAGCAGACCCTGATCAGACGCCTCCTACAAGAGCCATCTGATCTGGGTATACAGTATACTTTATTTGCAAAGATTTAAAACATGTTAATATTAAAGGGGAAAGTGTTAATTAGATTAGATGTACACCATACATGTGGTCAGAAATACAGGCATCATATGAAATAGTGAACAGGTTTAGCAGGATGACATCGCTGTCTGTCCATCCATCTTTTTGGCACACTTTTTGCATCAGCCTTTTTTCATCGCACACAGGCTCCATACACCTACATACGGTATATTGTGCAATAATACCGTATTTAAATATGGGTAACTTTTACAAGTGCTCCATAAACAAAACTCTGAACTGATCATGTACTTGTATATGTATAATCTTTCAATTTCATTAAATATCTTTTAACAGGAATTTGCCAAAGCAAATTAAAGTGTGCAATATTTTGACTCGTTGGTAATACAGTAAAACCCAGCTAATGCGACCACCTAAAAGAGGTATAATTCTGGGTGTTAGATGCAGGTGGTAGCTTAATGTAGGACAAAAGTAATGCAGAAAGCTCCTAGAGGAGCTTTCTGCATTACTTTTGCCCTACATTAAGCAACCACCTGCTTATGAAGACAACCATATGTATTTATTAAGTGGTCACATTAGAGGGATTCTACTGCATTACATGTATATATTTTCCCAAAGTATTGATTTCTGGAGACATAAGTTTTAGTGTAATCTGTTACTCATTTTCTAAATGCTTGGTTTTCATGTCAGACCCAGGAGCTGATGCCAGTGTGTGCGGTATGTGTTCTACAAGTGCCTCAGGTACAAATGCTGTTAGGTACGGTACCATGAGAGAGAATACAATGAACCTGGAGGTGGTTTTAGCAGATGGCAGGGTGATCAATACATCAGGAAAGGGAAGACGCACAAAGTAAGAACAAGTAGCTAGTCAGAAGTCCAAATAAGATGAGTAGTTAAAACATTTTCAAAAAGAACTTCTTTATTTCTCCACCAAACCTTGTGTTGTGACTACTCTTTTAAATCATCTCTTCTTATAGGGGTTCGGTTGAAAAATGACAATTTCAGTATTTGAGTACACACCTTTTAAAAAGTTTATCTGTTGGTCTCAGTTAGTGGAACCATACGGAGTTTTGCTGAGGTCTCTGTTTTCAACATGAATACTGATTTTGCAAATGTGTAAACAGAGCTATAGATAAAGGTGCTTATTACCTGTTAGAGTAAATCCTTGGAATTTGATTGGTGAGTTTGCAAAAAACTGCCCAGGTGTACAGGACCATATTCTGCGGCTTCCACAGAGAATACAGAATTCAAATTTGATGTGTGACGTCATTCGTTTTGTTTTTGCTTTTAGCGTCAAATTGAAATTTCATATCGTCCTTACTCCATTAATTCTGGACGGATTCTGGCCAAATGATCGATAATAATTGTAAAAACTGTTCCTCGTTTGACACTATCAACTTCTCAGTACATGGTGTAGCCATTTAAACTCAAATGTTTACAAGTGAAGTTTGAATTCCTCTTTCAGAATTGCTCTGAGACGACGTCGTATTTACTCTGTGCTGACATCATGTTTTCCTAGTCATGTCGTCATATAATTAGAGATCTAATGCAAAAATAATAGTTGTTTGTTTCTGAATTGGGTAAATCGGATCTCTGATGGGTAATAAATTCGTTACACTGTAATTTGGAAGGGTGTACGGGCTGGTATGACTGGGTTAGATCACATGTTTCCTTCGGCTAACACCTCAGGAAATACGGGATCTAACCCGGTCATACCAGCCCGTACACCCTGCAAAATTTCCGTGTAACTAATAATATTCAAATTCTAAACTTGTGAATTCATCACTTAGCCCTATGTTGTGTCCACTCTTAGAATGGTTTCAGTGTGATGATTCTAAAGGATTGTCCCAACATAGGACTTAGTGGAGAAATTAACCCTTTCCTCCATAAATACAACATAGGATTTAGTGGAGAAATTAACCCTTTCCTCCATAGATACAACAGGATTTGGTGGAGAAATTAACCCTTTCCTCCATAAATAGGCCTTTCTACGTCTCTGTAATAATCACCTGTTGAAATAATTGTGATAAATAGAGCATTTGCTCCTATAGGAGCAAATGCTCTATTTATCACAATGGTTTCAAACTACAAAATTCTAAAAAAAAAATCCTTTTCTCTAGTTAATGCTCCTTTTCGGTAGATTTATTTAAAGTAGTTGGATCTAAAAATAGCCTATGAGGGAATGGGTTAAGGATCTATTCTGGATACTGTTTTAATTTACACATCTTATTTGGGACTCTGTGTAAAGAGGCGGTCATTAACAGATTATGAACATTTTCAACAGGCTGTTTGAAAAAAGGTGCAAATACTATAAAACGAGTGACAGTGTTTTCTGTGGTGCAGTGGAACCTCTCTTAACCCATTCCCACATAGGCTATTTTTAGATCCAGACATTATCCTACCTCTTTGAATAAATCTACTGAAAAGGAGCATTTACTACAGAAAAGCAAAACTTTGGATTTGTGTAGATTTGAAACTATTGTTATAAATAGAGCATTTGCTCCCTAGGAGCAAATGCTCTATTTATCACAATGGTTTCAGAAAGTGACTTTTATAGAGGCGTCAAAATACATGTACCTCAATATTAGGGAATGGGTTAAGCAACTATTTATTGATTGAACATAGACAACAGGCAGCTGCTTACTTTTGACCTGCTTTAACCCATTCCCTCATAGGCTATTTATAGATCCAACCACTTGAATAAATCTACCAAAAAGGAGCATTAACTAGAGAAAAGGAAAATGTTAGAATTTTGTAGTTTGAAACCATTATTTAAATATTTATCACAATGGTTTCAATAGGTGATTTTTACAGAGGGGTAGAAAGGCGTATTTATGGAGGAAATGGTTAAGCTACCATTTGCCATGAGAACCCAGATTTAGACTTCTTTTTAATGGTCGCTTAAGACAGGTTTTAGCCTAGGCATTTGTAACACAGGCAAGTAAATCTTTAAACCTGATCTTGTTAACCCTTTCCCTCTTTCAAAACCTTTTTTACACCTTTGCAAAGATATTAGACCCAAATCGATGCTTCTTGTAGGAGCCATCTGATCAGGGTCTGCCCTGTGTACTTATAAAATTATATGATAGATCTATCTTCACAGTTTTTTCCAGTTCTGAAAACTTACTACGTGTATATGTACATAAGCTATTATAAACATCATGTCATTATGCTACTAGATACATGGTTTTGATAGTTTCAATGAGCCTGTGGTAGGTCTATATTATTCAAGACCAAAACAATTAGTGTGATGAACCCGAGTCAAAAAATTGTTTATTTTTTTGTAAAAAGGGAATTAGATGTGTTTAATAATTTAGTGAGATGATGATGCACATTTTCATTATTGATGTTGGTATATACTATGTATTGCATTTAATGTGTAACAGCTGATTTAACTTATTCCCTTATATTGATGACTTTTGACGACTCTGCAAAATTCACTTTGTGAAACCATTGTGATAAATAGAGCATTTGCTCCTATAGGAGCAAATGCTCTATTTATCACAATGGTTTCAAACGACAAAATTCTAAAAAAAAAAAATCCTTTTCTCTAGTTAATGCTCCTTTTCGGTAGATTTATTAAAAGAGGTTGTATCTAAAAATAGCCTATGAGGTAATGGGTTAAGAGAATGATATATTTTGTTTGTGACAATATTGTTTAACCTTTCAGAAAGACATCAGCGGGATATAACTTAACAAACCTGTTTGTTGGGTCTGAGGGGACACTAGGAATCATCACCAAGGCAACACTGAAGCTGAGTGGAATACCTGAAGCAGTATGTAATATAAAAATGAATCTACGCACAAATGCTTCAACGGTTAAGCCTTTCCATGATGTAAATGGTTTTTCATCCATGCCTTTGCAAACAGAGTAGACCCAGATCAGACGGCTCCTGTTTGCTTGTGGAATTATATAGATATGATCCTCCAGTCTTTGTTAAAGCAAAAACTTTACATGATAAAAAATGTTCAGTTGGCATAGGGTTAACAGTCTGTAGATGAAGAAACTTTGCAAATAGCTTGGTGTGAGACTACCGTCTTTGAATGATTTTGTTTCTTAAAAAAGTACCTTTGAATGAAAATATTTTTTAAATGGTAAAATTGATCAGGCTTAAACTTATCTTGATCATTCTATCACTTTAGACAAGTTCTGTGGCTGGATATCAATTTTATTGGACTGTTAAAAAGGAACACTCTAACATACTGAAGCTTTTCATACATATTCTATAAATAAATATTGATGGGCCTATCCACTTTCAATATACAGCATTCAAATGATAAAGCTATGATATAATGATGATGTGATTCGTCATCTTAAATATATTGAAGATATACAGTAAAACCCCTTTAAACCGGACGTTAAATTTGGTATAAATATTGGTCTTGGAGACAGGTGGCAGCTTCATGCAGGGTGAAAGTCATGCAGAAAGTTCCTCTAGGAGCTTTCTGCATGACTTTCACCCTGCATGAAGCAGCCACCTGCCTAAAAATATCTAAATTCTTTTCTACTATAATTCCGGTTTAGAGGGGTTTTACTGTATATATTACATTTTATGAGGGTAGAAAAAATAATCACAATCAAGGGCACAATCAGTTATTACATGTATAAGAATTTGTCCATGAATATTCATTACTTGCAGACCATGTCAGCCACCTGTTCCTTCTCCGATGTTCAGTCCGCTGTGGACACCACAGTTCAGGTTTTACAATGTGGCATCCCCATTGCTAGAATAGGTAAGGCACTTTTTTTGGATCAAGACGAGAGACAGAGTAACATGACGTTTCATCAAGAAGCCAAATTTAGATGATAATAATACTCAGTCTGTTAAAAGTTACGTTTTGCATTTTTTTCCATGGACTGTCAAGAGTGACAGAGAATGTGAATTTGGATAAACATTTGTGTTCTTTGTACTTCTTATGTGTTGTTCATTATACTTTAATTTAATCTATATACATGTATATGTATCTGCATAAGTAAAACAGAAACCACTATCAGTATGACACTAACACTTACAATGTGGTACGTGAGTGACGAATGTCCTTTGCGAACAGTGTAGACCCAGATGAGAGGGCTCCTAGGGGAACCCTCTCATTGGGTCTGCACTGTTTGTCATGTTACACATTTGTTTAGAAAAATCTTTAAATATTCACCATAAGCTTGACCTGTTTGAATTATGGAATAGTCCATTTGGTTTAACCCATTCCCTCATATGGACGACTTTTGACGACCCTGTAAAAGTCACTTTGTGAAACCATTGTGATAAATAGAGCATTTGCTCCTATAGGAGCAAATGCTCTATTTATCACATTGGTATCAAACTACAAAATTCTAAAAAAAAAAAATCCTTTTCTCTAGTTAATGCTCCTTTTCGGTAGATTTATTCAAAGAAGTTGAATCTAAAAATAGCCTATGAGGGAATGGGTTAAACATATTTTATTTGTAAATATTTGCATGAATACTGTAATAAATAGTGCATTTGAAATGTCAGCATTGTAAGGGCAAATCCGCTCTTGCACTGTCTTAATAAAAAACGAGCTCTAAAACTGCACAGGCTTAACATCTTTAACTTTGAAACAGTTTGGGTGATTAATACATGTACATTTTTACACAATAATGCTGCTGTGAAAGTCAGTGTTTGGTTTCAGTTTTATGCATCTTTTATTTTGAATTGGTGTCTTTATAAAATTGGTTGTTTCAGAGTTTCTGGATGAGGTGTCCATTGATGCTTGTAATAAGTACAGTCACCTGGATCTGCCCGTGGCACCGTCCCTGTTTTTAGAATTCCACGGTTTTCAGGCTGGACTCCAAGAACAAGTGGATACTGTTGGTAGGTTATTAACATGGTGAATACTGTTATTATTAGACATAGTTCTGTTTATGTTTTCAGGAGTAGGCTTTTGGGTGACATAGGACTTTTATGGGGATTTATTGATCTGGTTCTAATTTTCCTCACTCAACGGATGTATGAACCCTTTCCTTGTTCTATGTTTATTCAAAATTTCGACACCTACTGAATATTCACGGGAAAAATAGTTGGAAAATATGGAAGGTGGAACATTGTAGCATTTTAGAAAGTAAAGAAGCATATCTCTCAAATTCCATTAGCAAACTGAGCAGACCCTGATCAGATGACTCCAATAGAAGCCATTTGATCTGGGTCTACTCTGTTTGCAAATACGTGAAAACACATTTATATGAAGGAAAGGTTTAAGTTTATAAGCCTTATCAAGCTGGGGGTCTTCTCAAATAATATATTTGTATGATACAAATAAGCAGTATGTTAAATCAGCACATAATTATAGTTCTAATTTAATTGACAAAATTATCAATTGATCAAATCAGTTTTTTAAAAAAAAAAAAGAAAGAAAGAAAAAGAAAACCTGAGAAATGTGGATGTTTTGTAAACTGGACATTCAACATCTTGCTGTTTAACCCTAGACCCCATATAAAAGTTTTTTCACGCATTTGCAAACAGAGTAGATGCAGATCAGACTATTCCTAAAGGAGCCATTTGATCAGGATCTGCTCTGTTTGCTAGTGGAATCTGAAAGATCTTCATGTATTTCTTTACTTTCTGAAATGGCTACAATGTTCTACCTTCCATATTTCATTGTAACTATTTTGTCAGTGAATATTCAGTAGGTATTGAATTTTGGAATACATATAGAACAGGGAAAGGATTAATGATTGTGTTTTTGTCAGAATTTGCCATAATTACTGTATGTGGCTTGACAAACTTAAGCAGATAGTGCAGACATAGATCAAACTACGTTTTTAAGAGGTCATTTGATCATGATCTACACAGTTTGCTACTATTTAGAATATTTCAGTAGAAGTGTTTTTTACAGTTAAAGTTGCCCCATACTTCATTCTCAGTGTTGTTATTATTTATGGTCCTTCAGGATCATTAGTTTCTGTGTTATTAGTGATGAAAATTGAATACCGCTGAAGCCGTGCTAGGGTGTGTGAGTAGTGTTCCCCTTCTAATTACTGCTCATGAACAGACTCAATAAAACCGAGTCTGCAGCTTGCTGTTCTTGTTTAAAGATCTCTTACCTTCAGAATTTTTTATAAATATCCATAATTTTGTAAGTCAATCTGCTTAGGGGCTGATGTATACATGTAACTCAGCCTATCTATGTGTGTTGAATTTCAACAAACACTTAGATACCACTTTCCTTCATATAAACTCTTTTTCATTTGCTTGCAAACAGAGTAGACTCAGATCAGACGGCTCCTATAGGAGTCATCTGATCAGGGTCTGCTCTGTTTGCTTAATGAAATTTAAATAGATCTAACTGTACAATTTCTACCTTTGCCAAAATATCCTGTGCACATATGCTATTATAAAAATTCAGCTAATGAATATGCATGATGTCATTATTTCATATTTTAATGTTGAAAAGGGAAAGGAATATTATTGTGTCACATGCTTTAGAAGTTGTGTCACCTGCATTAGGGATCAATTATATCAAGTTTTTTCCTGTTTGTCTGTCCATCCATCTATATGTCACACTTTTACACCATGTTTTTTCAGCATTTCTGCTGATAGTTGACAGATTTGTACTGTAGTTTTATATAATTTGTATGTTTTATTTACAGCGGAGCTGGTGAAGATGAATAATGGTTCAGACTTTCGTTGGGCAACAGACCCTGAGGAGAGAAACCACCTGTGGAAGGCCAGGCATGATATCCTGTATGCATGTATGGCTTTGAAGCCTGGCTCCAAGGCTAGTATAGAATGTTTGCCTTAACTAGGAGCACTCTGAACAATTGTTGCTTGCCAAACCTTTCCTTTCTCATTTTAGATATGATTGTGTATACCTCTAGTTCTTTTAATCCTTTACTCCCTATATACACCTTTCTACGCCTTTGCAAACAGAGTAGACCCAGATCAGATGGCTCCTATAGGAACCGTCTGATCAGGGTCTACTCTGTTTGCTTATGAAATAATATAGATATGATTCTAAAGTTTCTGCCATTATCAATTATTAATATTCATGGTGTCATTATTTATTACATGAATACTCAAGAGGTAAAGGGTTAAAGGAACTGATACAGACTATAATGCTCTGTAGTGAAAAAGAAATTATTGGTGTGTTCAAATTTGCATTAACCCATTACTGTAAAACAGGTTATATTCGCGTCATGATTATTTCGCGTAAATGTGATTTTGTATTAATTCACGTCATGATGATTTCGCTATGGCGTCCATCACGCTAAATTAACTTAACGGAAATAGACTCGTATAAAACTCTGCCGAACGCTGTAAAAAGGGCAAAGAATAAATTTCTGCCGAATGTATGTAACTGCCGTCGGCAATTTAGGGGTTATCAATCGATAATTTATAGCATGCGTTAAGGCCTGTATTTACCAGTATTCAATTGTGTATTTGTTTTGAGAACATTACCCAAAACTCGGATGTATGGCACAGCGTGACACACCGGTCTACTGATGAAATGGTGGAAATGTAAGCAACAAAGTTACTACTCATTTATTACTTCGGGGTCTTATTTGGATCAAAACTGTCTGCAAAAGAAATGGTTATCACGATTTGTCCATTATGAGGCTAAAAGTTAAATCAGTGCCCCTATTGAGACTTGGACGGTAAACGTGTGAAAACAAATTGACCAGTTTGTGTATGTATACGTGTTGATCTGTTAAACGCTGCTTGGCATAAGCCGGTATTCAATAGTCAAAATGAGTGAATTGTTTTTCACAAACACATAGAGTCAAACCTGTTTCAAAATTCCGTAATTGTACAAAAACAACCAGATGTTATCTACGACAATTCACTACTTGCCGTACATGTATACATGTATGTATATAAGAGTTACTTCCCTTTTCGCGAAGATCAATGAAGAAGAGAAACATTCTTCCATTTTTCGGTCTGTATTTTATTATGCCCCCAAAGCTAGGCTTTGGCGGCATATAGTGATCGCACCGTGCGTGTGTGGGTGGGTGTGTGTGTGTGTGGGTGGGTGGGTGTGTGGGTGGGTGGGTGTGTGGGTGTGTGTACCTTTTGTCCGGAGTATATTTCCTTTGTCACATCAGCTACGGATACCAAATTTGGTGTGTGAGTTCATATTGGGATGGGGGAGTGTCGCGTATCATTTTCATGTCACTGTGACCTTGACCTTGACCTTTGACCTTGATTTTACAAAAAGCTTGTCCGGAGCATATCTCCTTTACCTTACCAGCTACAGATTCCAAATTTGGTGTGTGAGTTCATCTTAGGATGGCGGAGTGTCGCGTACCATTTCCAGGTCACTGTGACCTTGACCTTGACCTTTGACCTCGATTTTAAAAAAAGCTTATGCCTTACCAGCTACAAAAAGCTTGTCCGGAGTATATCTCCTATACCTTACCAGCTAAGGATTCCAAATTTGGTGTGTTAGTTCATCTTGGGATGGAGGAGTGTCGCGTACCATTTTCAGATCACTGTGACCTTGACCATGACCTTTGACCGATTTTACAAAAAGCTTGTCCGGAGCATATCTCCTTTACCTTACCAGCTACAGATTCCAAATTTGATGTGTGAGTTCATCTTGGGATGGCGGAGTGTCGCGTACCATTTCCAGGTCACTGTGACCTTGACCTTGACCTTTGACCTCGATTTTAAAAACCGCTTATACCTTACCAGCTACAAAAAGCTTGTCCGGAGTATATCTCCTATTCCTTACCAGCTAAGGATTCCAAATTTGGTGTGTGAGTTCATCTTTGGATGGAGGAGTGTCGCATACCATTTTCAGATCACTGTGACCTTGACCATGACCTTTGACCGATTTTACAAAAAGCTTGTCCGGAGCATATCTCCTTTACCTTACCAGCTACAGATTCCAAATTTGGTGTGTGAGTTCATCTTGGGATGGCGGAATGTCATGTACCATTTCCAGGTCACTATGACCTTAACCTTGACCTTGACCGATTTTACAAAAAGTTTGTCCAGAGCATATCTCCTATACCTTACCAGATACGGATTCCAAATTTGGTTTGTGAGATCACCTTCAGATGGCGGAGTGTTGCGTACCATTTTCAGGTCACTGTGACCTTGACCTTGACCTTCGACCTCGATTTTACAAAAAAGGTTGTCCAGAGAATATCTCTTATACCTTACCAGCTATGGATTCCAAATTTAATGTGTGAGTTTATCTTGGGATGGCGGAGTGTCGCGTACCATTTTCAGGTCACTGTGACCTTGACCTTTGACCTACATTTTACACAAAGCTTGTCTTGAGCATTTCTCCTATACCTTACCAGCTACGGAATCCAAATTTGGTTTGTGAGTTCATCTTGGGATGGGGGAGAGTCATGTACCATTTTCAGATCACTGACCTTGACCTTGACCTTTGACCTCAATTTTACAGTCCGGAGCATATCTCCTATATCTTACCAGATACAAAAAGCTTGTCCAGAGCATATCTCCTATACCTTAAACGTTGACAATCAACCCAGGGTCCTTTTTAACGTTGAGAATGACTTAGGGTCCTTTTTAACTAAGTTTTGACGCTTGGCTCTTTTCTTAGCTATCATAATCGTCAAAGGTTCTGTTTCTAATGTTAAGAACTGACTCCTGTGTCATTTTTAACAGCATCAAAATTTCATGTTACACCTGCATTACATTGTATTGTTTTTCCACCAAAATGCATTTCGGTGTCAAACACTTTGGGGGCATTTGTCACCCGTGACGACCCTCTTGTTTAAACATTTTTTGTTTATTAAACAAAATATATGGAAGCAATACACTTCATCCAACAATTTGTGTTGAGCGAAGAATGATATTAATTCAGAAAACACATGGACGATGACGTGATAAATCTGACCATATTCTGGATATACCGATTTCGGACGTTACTCCTTTCTATACTTCTTACAGGTTTATTAGCGAAAATATTGAATTCGCGGGGCAACGCATTCGCGAATTAGCGCGAAATATATATTGTCGCTAATAAAACCTGTTTTACAGTACCTCATAGGCTATTTTAGGTCCTACCTCTGAATAAATCTACCGAAAAGGAGCATTAACTGGAGAAAAGGAAAATTTTAGAATTTTTTAGTTTTGAAACCATTGTGATAAATAGAGCATTTGCTCCTATGAAGCAAATGCTCTATTTATCACACTGGTTTCAGAAAGTCGACTTTTTCATAGGCTTCAAAAGGTGTCAATATGAGGGAATGGGTGAAATGATTTATTTTCATTTGGTATCTTCTGTCACTGCAATAGCGAACCACATGTAGACACAGTATAGGTATAGAAACTGACAGATACCAGTGACCAAAAATAATGCTTTATAGCTCTTTACTGCTTGAATATTCATACTAGAAATATTGAAGTATTTTATTTAAAGAGGAGGTTACTACAATGATCGCATATTTTCAATAATATAATAAAACTTGGTATTTGTTATGCTCTATCATTATTATGAAGGTTCCCAATTTGAACTTATATCGAAAAATGTCCATGTGATACAAATAAACCAATTTCATCAATAGCTGATAATTTTTGTTCTACAACACAATATTATTGGCCTTTTCCGTAAATTCTTCTGCGTTTTGCGATGATCACCCGATCCCTCCATTGTTTACGTAATAACTTTCTCGGAAGTGGTCGGAGAATCGCGAATAGGGCGAACAGGTACGAAACTAAAACTCAACCCGAATAAAACTGAGACATCAGGGAGTAAAACCGGGATTGGTGATATCAAACACATGGATGTTTTGTCATTATAAGCAGTAATTGGATGGGGCTTTTGGTGATATACTACTTTTCAGCATATAAACAAATGAGTTTTGTATATTTTAAGTGTTTATGAAACGCTTCAAATGTAGGGACATCCCCTTAAAGTATATATCAACAATTTTTATGCCCCCAAAGCTAGGCTTTGGCGGCATATAGTTATCGCACCGTGCGTGTGTGGGTGGGTGTGTGTGTGTGTGGGTGTGTGTGTGTGGGTGTGTGGGTGGGTGGGTGTGTGGGTGGGTGGGTGTGTGGGTGGGTGGGTGTGTGGGTGTGTGTACCTTTTGTCCGGAGTATATTTCCTTTGTCACATCAGCTACGGATACCAAATTTGGTGTGTGAGTTCATATTGGGATGGGGGAGTGTCGCGTATCATTTTCATGTCACTGTGACCTTGACCTTGACCTTTGACCTTGATTTTACAAAAAGCTTGTCCGGAGCATATCTCCTTTACCTTACCAGCTACAGATTCCAAATTTGGTGTGTGAGTTCATCTTAGGATGGCGGAGTGTCGCGTACCATTTCCAGGTCACTGTGACCTTGACCTTGACCTTTGACCTCGATTTTAAAAAAAGCTTATGCCTTACCAGCTACAAAAAGCTTGTCCGGAGTATATCTCTTATACCTTACCAGCTAAGGATTCCAAATTTGGTGTATTAGTTCATCTTGGGATGGAGGAGTGTCGCGTACCATTTTCAGATCACTGTGACCTTGACCATGACCTTTGACCGATTTTACAAAAAGCTTGTCCGGAGCATATCTCCTTTACCTTACCAGCTACAGATTCCAAATTTGGTGTGTGAGTTCATCTTGGGATGGCGGAGTGTCGTGTACCATTTCCAGGTCACTGTGACCTTGACCTTGACCTTTGACCTCGATTTTAAAAACCGCTTATACCTTACCAGCTACAAAAAGCTTGTCCGGAGTATATCTCCTATTCCTTACCAGCTAAGGATTCCAAATTTGGTGTGTGAGTTCATCTTTGGATGGAGGAGTGTCGCATACCATTTTCAGATCACTGTGACCTTGACCATGACCTTTGACCGATTTTACAAAAAGCTTGTCCGGAGCATATCTCCTTTACCTTACCAGCTACAGATTCCAAATTTGGTGTGTGAGTTCATCTTGGGATGGCGGAATGTCATGTACCATTTCCAGGTCACTATGACCTTAACCTTGACCTTGACCGATTTTACAAAAAGTTTGTCCAGAGCATATCTCCTATACCTTACCAGATACGGATTCCAAATTTGGTTTGTGAGATCACCTTCAGATGGAGGAGTGTCGCGTACCATTTTCAGGTCACTGTGACCTTGACCTTGACCTTCGACCTCGATTTTACAAAAAAGGTTGTCCAGAGAATATCTCTTATACCTTACCAGCTATGGATTCCAAATTTAATGTGTGAGTTTATCTTGGGATGGCGGAGTGTCGTGTACCATTTTCAGGTCACTGTGACCTTGACCTTTGACCTACATTTTACACAAAGCTTGTCTGGAGCATTTCTCCTATACCTTACCAGCTACGGAATCCAAATTTGGTTTGTGAGTTCATCTTGGGATGGGGGAGAGTCATGTACCATTTTCAGATCACTGACCTTGACCTTGACCTTTGACCTCAATTTTACAGTCCGGAGCATATCTCCTATATCTTACCAGATACAAAAAGCTTGTCCAGAGCATATCTCCTATACCTTAAACGTTGACAATCAACCCAGGGTCCTTTTTAACGTTGAGAATGACTTAGGGTCCTTTTTAACTAAGTTTTGACGCTTGGCTCTTTTCTTAGCTATCATAATCGTCAAAGGTTCTGTTTCTAATGTTAAGAACTGACTCCTGTGTCATTTTTAATAGCATCAAAATTTCATGTTACACCTGCATTACATTGTATTGTTTTTCCACCAAAATGCATTTCGGTGTCAAACACTTTGGGGGCATTTGTCACCCGTGACGACCCTCTTGTTTATAATGGAATATGAATTCACGACTTTTTGGTATTGATAGAAACTGTAGAATCATATGTATATTATTTCATAAACAAATGGAGCAGACCCTGATCAAACAGCTCCTACTGGAGCCGTCTGATCTGGGTCTACTCTGTTTGCAAAGGCATAGAAAGGTGTATTTATGGAGTAAAGGGTTAATATTCAGATAAGAAGTAATGACATGAATATATAGTAGCTGAAGTTTGGTAATGGATATTAATGTATTGGTAGAACCTGTAGTGTATATTGGGCATATTTTTTTGCTCTGTCTTTTTGTTGGTAGGTTTGTCCCCAACTTTAACATTGGTGATAATTTTGTAGCCATTGCACATATATAGTTCAAACTTGGCATGCATACGCAAATTGTGGATGCGAACATTTCTAGGAGTGACTTATTAAGGTCAAGGCTATATATCAAGGTCAAATGTCAATTTATGGATCAAATTTATATTGGCAATAATTGGGGGGATAGTGTTTCACAAACACATCTTGTTTCTCATGGTTTTAATAATCTACTTTCTCTTATTTCAGCCTTACTCAACTGATGTTTGTGTCCCGATCTCAAAACTACCAGAAGTGATTGTTAGAACCAAAGAGATGATTAAGGAGGCAGGAATTATAGGTACAAGTGTAATAATGAATGAAATATTTGCAGTAGGATATATTGTTTGTTAGTCTAGTGAATGCCGATGAGTTTGATGGCGTCAGCAATTCATTTCCTACTAGAGACTTATGTTAGGACTGAGAATATTAAGATGAAACTTTGAATAATGGTAGCTTACTTGGAAAGTGGTCTGATAATTTGTTGTTAGCTCCTTTTAATAACTGAAAATCATGTTTTAGAATTTTTCAAAACCAGATATAACTTAATGTATTGTATGATCATAATTGAAATTTTCAAATATAATTTTGAGCATAGGTATTGAAGTGTTCAACACACAAGATATAAAGTCAAGTAATTTGAAAGATAGTTGCAGTAAAATTTCATGTCTTTATGACTATCCTCATATGATGGTTTGTTCATTGATAAAATTTTGAAGCAAAGTCTCCCATGGTGTATGAGGAAATGGATACACAATAATTTGTGGGATGTACCAATACTAACCAACAAGAGCATGGTCATATGGGCCTTAGGCAAAAAAGACCCATTACCATAAAGGCCCTTACTAGAAAGGCCCCAGTTCACCAAACCATATGAATTTTATATATGTCCGCTATTACAGTTGAATCTCAAGCTGTGACGGAATGAAGATGAAAAGTTACAATATTAACACACAATATAATATAAATTGAAATTCAATAAAACTACAGTAAAACCTCTGAATCTGGTAAAAGGCACAAATCCTTGATAAAGTGATCTCAAACACAACATACTGATTTGTATGTCTAACATCTAGATCTAAGGTATTTGCACAGGCTTTTTAGCTCACCTGAGCAAAGCTGAGGGTGAGCTTTTGTGAGATTTGAATGTCTGTCGTGTGTCTTTCTTCGTGCGTTATGCATCATCAACTATTTGCTTGTGAACACTCTAGTGGTCACAATTTTAGTCCAATCTTCATGAAACTTGATCAGAATGATTGTCATGATAAATGATTGTCATGATAATATCTCTGATGAGTTTGAAAGTGAGTCGCACGGTTTCAAAAACTAGGCCACTAAGTCAAATAGTAGGAAAAGCTTGTGGACACTTTAGAGGTCACATTTTTAGACCAATCTTCATGAAACTTGGTTAGAATGATTGTCTTAATCAAATCTCGGACGAGTTAGAAAGTGGGTAATGTGTGGTCAAAAATTAGGTCACTAGGTCAAATAGTAGAAAAACCTTTTGAACTATCTAATGGTCACCTTTGTAGCTGAATTTTCATGAAACTTTTATTAGAATGTTTGTTCTGATAAAATCTCGGATGAGTTTGAAATTGGGTCAAAAACTAGGTCATTTGGCCAAACAGTAGAAAAACTTTGTGAACACTAGTGGTCACATTTTTGTCCAATCTTCATAAACTTAGTCAGAATGATCATCTTGATAAAATCTCCGAAGAGTTTGAAAGTGGGTCATGTGGGGTCAAAAACTAGGTCACTAGGTGGAATAGTAGAATAACCTTGTGAACACTCCAAAGGTCACATTCATGAAACTTTATCAGAATGATTATTTTGATAAAATCTTGGACGAGTTTGGAAGTGGCTCATGTGGGGTTAAAAACTAGGTCAAATAGTAGGAAAACCTTTTGAACACATTTTTAGCCCAATCTTTATTGGTCACGATCAGGTTTGTTCAGATATTGGCTCTTGGGTCAGTATTGGCCCCACCCTTGGGGTCTCCTTCTTTACAATGAAATAAATAGGAAAATTATGACAATTTTCTCCTCTATAACTATATTGCTGATGACCTTTAGCATGTACCCTGTACTCTGGAATGCTCTGCCATCAGGCATCAGAGATGCAAGCTCACTGGCATGTTTCAAAAGATCTCTGAAAACACATTTCTTCAACATATACTACTAGGACAGTTTAGGGAAAGTAGCTTA
Source organism: Azorinus chamasolen (assembly GCA_963576725.1). Taxonomy (NCBI): domain Eukaryota; kingdom Metazoa; phylum Mollusca; class Bivalvia; order Cardiida; family Solecurtidae; genus Azorinus; species Azorinus chamasolen. The sequence goes on along the minus strand of OY755238.1, from coordinate 69,855,309 downwards.
TAATCATCAATTCTCATACCTTACGATTCCTTTGCCATTGCAGCCCTTGGGATATGCTGTAGGAATCAATCTCTCACTGACCTAATAGATAATCATGTGGTTCCTACCGGTTAGTGATTTCGTATTTATTGTATATCATATTTATTGTATATATATTGCTTATAATTCACCGACTTGGTATAAATAATCATGTGGTTCCCACCAGTTGGTGACTTTATACTTATTGTATATTTATTGCATATCTTTCATTGACTGGGTGGATAATCATGCGGTTCCTACCGGTTAGTGGTTATACATTTATTGTATATCTATTCCATATCTTTCATTGACCGGGTGGATAATCATGTGGTTCCTACCGGTTAGTGTTCTCGTATTTATTGTATATCATATTTATTGTATATATATTGCTTATAATTCACCGACTTGGTATAAATAATCATGTGGTTCCTACCAGTTGGTGACTTTATACTTATTGTATATTTATTGCATATCTTTCATTGACTGGGTGGATAATCATGCGGTTCCTACCGGTTAGTGGTTATACATTTATTGTATATCTATTCCATATCTTTCATTGACCGGGTGGATAATCATGTGGTTCCTACCGGTTAGTGATTTTATATTTATTGTATATATATTGCATACATTTCATTGACTGGATGGACGACCATGCCGTTCCTTCCGGTTTATGATTTCATATCTATTGTATATTTTTTGTATATCCTTCACTGACCGTCCGGCTAGTGATTTTTATATTTATTGCACATCTATTGTAAATCTTTCATTGTCTGGATAGATAATCATGCGGTTCGTTCCGATTATTGATTTCATCCATGTACAGCGCTTTTGAACGCACATATCCCGTGTGAAAAGAGCGCTATATAAATGTGGTATAATAATAATAATAATAATAATGTACCCATGGTGCACTATCAAGATTGTATAGGTTATGAAATTTGGGATCATATTGGCCCTGCTTTGAGGCTGACCATTTTACATAGAAATGTATAAGAAAATGTTTGAAAATCTTCTCTTCCAGAATAATAAGGACTAGAGCTTTCATATTTGGTATGCTAATTGTCCACTGTCAAGGTAGTTCAAATACTGCCCCTTGGGTTCATATTGGCTCCGCCCAAGGGCTGACTTTTTTCACATAAAGATATTCTAAATCTTTGAAAATCTTGTTCTGCAGAACTACTACTCATGATCCACTATCAACATTGTTCAAATATTGTCCCTTAGGTCAATATTTGCCCCATCCTAGGGCTACCCAGCTATAATCTTAAATCTACGGTAATCAGGTGAGCAATTAAGGGCCATCTTGACCTTCTTGTATAATAACCAAACCATTGAATCATCCAATCGTAATTGATTTTTTGTAATTAAAAATAGACAAAATGCTTATCAAATGGTAATACCCTTTCAATCAAGCAAGAGCAATGTTTTGTTTAAAGTAACAGCAAATATACATGTACTGAGATTTTCTACAGGTCCAATAGTGGGGCATGTTGGGGATGGAAATTTCCACATTTTCTATCCAGTACATGCAGATGACACGGAAACTCTGAAGAAAATTAAAGATGTCTCTTATAAAATGGCACTGTAAGTTTATAGAGATGTATATAGTGTGTGTAATACTTTACCTCAGTATCCTGTGATAATGCACATCAGGGTCCATGGTTATAAAACTTTTAGTTGAGTCTGAGTTTGTTCTCAAGATTTTGATTGGTCAGATTTGAGAACTCAAATCTGACCAATTAAAAGCTTTAGAACAAACTCAGACTCAACTAAAAAGCTTTATAAGCATGGACCCAGAAGTATTGCAGTACAGACTCATGCTATTATTAACCCTTTACCTGATCTGGGTCCGCTCTGTTTACAAATTAATGAAAAGACATCTCTATCAGGTGAAGGGTTAAAATAACAAAGGAAATCAATAGTGCAAAGGAAAGAAGTGCATTTGCAATGGATATTGAGGTTCAGCTCATCTCGACATATTATACTCTACAGATAAGCTCTTTGCTCAGGAAGTTTCTGAAAACCAGTACCTAAGGCTTTCACTTAAACCAGTACCGAAGGCTTTCACTTAAACCCTTTCCCTGTTCTATGTTTATTCCAAAGTTCTATACCTACGGAATATTCATGGACAAAACAGCTATAACAAAATATGGAACATTTTAGAAAGTTAAGAAACATCTATCAAATTCCATTAGCAAACAGAGCAGACCTTGATCGGACAGGAGCCATCTGATCTGGGTCTACCTTGTTTGTTAATGGGTTAAAAGGGGCTGATATGAGGGAAATGGTTAATACCATGGATAATGTTGGATTTTAGAACTCAGACCAACCAGCATATTACAGAGTTTATTCTCTATGAGTCCTTTACTCCATGAATATTCAATAGGAAATAATGAATATGAAAATTAGTAGCTGATTTTTTAGCTCACCTGGCACAAAGTGCCAAGGTGAGCTATTGGGATGATCTTATGTCCGGCGTCCGGCGTGGTGCGTATGTGCGTCGTGCGTACGTGCGGGCGTCAACAATTTACTTAAACATCTTTTTCTCTGGAACTACAAAGCCAAGAGCTTTGATATTTGGTATGTAGTATGATGTAATGGTCCTCTACAAAGATTGTTCAAATTATGTCCCCCGGGCCAAAAATGGCCCCGCCCCAGGGTTTATCAGTTTTTCATAGGAAAATCTTTAAAAATCTTCTTCTCTGAAACTGTAAGGCATAGCCCTTTGATATTTGGTATGTAGCATCATCTAATGGTCCTCTACTAAGATTGTTCAAATGATTACCCCTGGGTCAAAAATGGCCCCGCCCCGGGGCTTATCAGTTTTTCATAGGAAAATCTTTAAAAATCTTCTTCTCTGAAACTGTCAGGCATAGACCTTTGGTATTTGGTATGTAGCATCATCTAATGGTCCTCTACTAAGATTGTTCAAATTATGACCCCTGGGCCAAAAATGGCCCCGCCCCAGGGCTTATCAGTTTTTCATAGGAAAATCTTTAAAAACCATCTTCTCTGAAACCGTATGGCATAGACCTTTGATATTTGGTATGTAGCATGATCTAATGGTCCTCTACTAAGATTGTTCAAATTATGACCCCTGGGCCAAAAATGGCCCCACCCCGGGGCTTATCGGTTTTTCATAGGAAAATCTTTAAAAATATTCTTCTCTGAAAATGTAAGGAATAGACCTTTGATATTTGGTATGTAGCATCATCTAATGGTCCTCTACTAAGATTGTTCAAATTATGACCCCCAGGACAAAAATGGCCCCGCCCTGGGGCTTATCAGTTTTTCATAGGAAAATCTTGAAGAAATCATCTTCTCTGAAACTGTAAGGCATAGACCTTTGATATTTGGTATGTAGCATGATCTAATGGTCCTCTACTAAGATTGTTCAAATTATGACCCCTGGGCCAAATATGGCCCCGCCCCGGGGCTTATCAGTTTTTCATAGGAAAATCTTTAAATATATTCTTCTCTAAAATTATAAGGAATAGACCTTTGATATTTGGTATGTAGCATTATTTAATCGTCCTTTACTAAGATTAATCAAAATATGACCCCCGGACCAAAAATGGCCCCGCCCAAGGGCTTATCAGTTTTTAATAGGAAAATCTTTAAAAATCTTCTCCTCCAGAACTGTAAGGTCTAGGCCCTTGATATTTGGTATGTATCATCATCTAATGGTTTTCTACCAAGATTATTCAAATTATTACCCCTGGGTCAAAAATGGCACCGCCCTGGGGCTTATCAGTTTTTCATATGAAAAGCTTTTAGAATCTTCTTCTCCAAAACTGTAAGGCAGAGACCTTTAATATTTGGTATCTAATAGTTTTCTACCAAGATTGTTCAAATTATGTCCCCTGGGTTGAAAACTTCCCCGCCCAGGGGCATATCAGTTTTTTATAGGAAAGTTTTTAAAAATCTTCTCTTAAAAATCTTTAAAAGTCTTCTCTGAACTTGTAAAGCATAGACCTTAGATATTTGGTATGTTGCATTATCTAATAGTCCTCTACCAAGATTTTCAAATTATGAACCCCGGATCAAAATTGACCCAGCCCTGGGGCTTAACAGTTTTTCATAGGAAAATCTTTAAGGTCTAGACTCTTTATATTTAGTATGTAGCATCATCTGATGGTTTTCTACCAAGATTTTTTCAAATTATGTAATCTGTCATTGAAATCATTAATCTGTTACGAACAGGTGAGCGATTAAGGGCCATCATGGCCCTTTTGTTTTATAATGGCATCAAGAATAAGGGAGTGTGGCCATGGCAGAAACTGTAGAATCACATCTCTAGCAAAACCACTCTTATGCGACCACCTAAAAGAGGTATAATTATGGGTGGTAGAGGCAGGTGGTAGCTTAATGCAGGACAAAAGTAATGCAGAAAGCTCCTAGAGAGGAGCTTTCTGCATTACTTTTGTCCTGCATTAAACAACCACCTGCTTACAAAGACATCTATGTTTATTCATTAAGTGGTCACATTAGAGGGGTTTTACTGTTTATTATTTCATAATGAGGGCAGACCCAAATCAGATGGCTCCTGTAGGAACTGTCAGATTTGGGTCTACTTTGTTTACAAAGGTGTTAAATGCGTATCAATGGAGTAAAGAGTTGTGTCAAAAGTAGTTCCGTACTGTTTTCAAAAGTATTGACATCTATTTATTATCAAAACAGTGTCGTATGAAATGGATTTGTTTAACCTTTTCCTTCATATAGGAGCCATCTGCTCTGGGTCTGCTCTGTTTTCTTGTGAAATGATAATAGCTCTCACTCTACAGTTTCTGCCAATACCAAAAACTCATGTGTACATTATGCCATTTTAAAAATTCAGATAGTAAAAATTCATGATGGAATTTCTTTCATGAATATTCAGCAGGGAAAGGACGAACAGGGAAAAGGAATTCATAGTAGACACATGATGATGTTTATTCCTGAGCAGATGGTTTATTAACCCATTCCCACTTAGGCTATTTTTAGACCTAACCTCTTTGATTAAATCTACCAAAAAGGAACATTAACTAGAGAAAAGGAAATTTTCCAAATTGTGTAGTTTTGAAACCATTGTGATAAATAGAGCATTTGCTCCTGTGGAGTAAATGCACTATTTATCACAATGGTTTCATAAAATGACTTTTACAGAGGCGTCAAAAGGCGTCAATATGCGGGAATGGGTTAACTGTATGGCCCTCTTGTTTACTATTCCTGTAGTATACAGCTCGTCTCCTCTGCTTTTCAGATGCCTGTATCTTGGGTCATGTTGGGGACGGGAATTTCCACACAATTTTACTGTTTGATCCAGACTGTTCAAAGCAAAACGAATCTGTCTTAGACATAGCGGCCAAAATTGCCCTGTGAGTTTTTGTCGACACTGTACATTGATAGTTCCGTCCCCAGTGTCAGACATGCTACATCAGAACCCTTCCTAACCCTTTTTCTGATGAATATTTATGTAAGAAATAACGACATCATGAATATTTATTAGCTGAATTTTTATAATGGCATATGAACACTGGATGTTTTGGACTTGACAGAAACTGTAGAGTGAGGTCTATATACAGTAAAACCCCTCTAATGCGACCACTTAATGAACAAACATGGCTGTCTTCTTAGCAGGTACCACCTCCCTTTGCCACCGTGTATTATGCCCCTTTTTGGTGGTCGCATTAGGGAGGTTTTACTGTACTTCAGTAAGCAAACAGAGCATACCCTGATCAGGCAACCATACATGTGATAACTACCGGATTCTGCGGGAGACTACCGGATTTGAGCCCAACTCCCGCAAGTCCCGGCCGGGAGACGAAATCTCCCGATTTCTGAATAAAAATGATTTTTATTTTTTTCCCACCCCATTTTCTATCATTTTTTGTCAATAAGCGCTAGCCAGACGCCTCAAAGAACCAGTGTTGTTGACTTATTTACTGCCCTGTTTATCATGGCAGGCACAGCGCCGTGTCCCTTTTGTAGTACTTCGCCATGTTGCCCCTTATCAAAGACCACCGCAGCATGCCCTAAATACCATGCTGTGTAATTGTGGCCCCAGTAAAAGGGATTAAATGGTCAGCAAACTCAGCATGGTGTGTTATTTACCTTGGCATGTGTGTATTCCGTAACATAAACATTTGTGTATGCATATATGTCTCTGGTGTATTACACTGTCGTCATTACATGCTTTTTTCTTCACTGTCAGGTTCTACTAAATTTCTGTTGAAGACGATCTTATTTTCTGAGACTAAACATCTAGATAGTTACTTTATTAAATTAATTTAGGTTCTAAGTTTATTAATAGATGTCCACATGGCATAACTGTAATGAAAATGTGCTTTTATCAGAAAAAATAAAATAAAAAAAATTGGTTGCCTCAAACCACGGATTTTTCGAACGGTGAAATGTGTCATTTCATAGAGGCAAACACAAACATTGTTTCCCACAGACATTTGGTAACATATTCAAAAGAAATTGTGTTTGTATTGAGTATAGAATGTATGGATGTCAAATACACAAAATTTGGTGAGATAGGAAGCACTTTTCAAACCAAAAATGAAACTACAAAATGCAAAGATAGTGTACTAGTGTTTGGATAGTACCATATTTCGGACAGAAAGTGACAAATGTATTATGTTTATTTCAGAATATAAATTTCTGGATATATTTCATTACAAAAATGAATTAAAATAATAAAAACAATAATGTCAATAATAATATAAGAATGAGAATAATGTAAATAATGATAGTAAAAATAATAATAATAAACACATGTCTATCAATTGGCCAGTTAAAATAATAAACACAAGTCTATCCATTGGCCAGAATGGAATAGAAAGAAATTGTAATTAGAAGAGAGTATATGGAAATAGATAATAGCACACACACACACAAAAAAAATAGAATAGAAATGAATAGTAATTAGAATAAATTATATGAGCACAGAATAGATAATGGAATAGAATGGAATGAAACACAAAGGAATTAGAATAGATAAGAGAATGGGATGGAATGGAATAGAAAGGAATGGGAAATAGAGTAGATGTTGATGGATGTAGAACAGAGAATAGTACAGAATAGAATAAGGAATAGGATATAAAATAGAATTAATACAAACTAAATTACACAGATGTAATTTACTAGATAGGCAAAAAAAATGCCCTAGTAATTAAGATGGTTTGTCGCGCATAAAAGTGCTTTTATCATACCTCCTCCTTTCAAACCAGGTGTGTGTGTGTGTGTGTGGGGGGGGGGGGGTTGTTCTTTTCTTGCAGATATTTATGTAATATAAATATAGGTCTCTGGCCTATTATACCATCAAATAACCATCCGCATAAATCTCCCTCTTTGACACCCAATCTCCCTCATTTGAAAAGCTAATCTCCCTCTTTGCCTCGAAAAAATTATCACATGTATGGGCAACTCCTACTGCCTGATCTTGGTCTACTCTGTTTACAAAGGCATAAAGGTAGAGGGTTAACTCATTTGTTACAAACTTTAACAAAACTAAACAAGCAGTCAATATTACAGTAAAACCCCTCTAAACTGGACATGAAATTTTAATAGTATAAATATCTGTTTTGAAGACAGATGGCAGTTTAATGCCTGGTGAAAGTCATGCAAAAAGCTCCTCTAGGAGCTTTTTGCTTGACTTTCACTCTGCATTAAGCAGCCAGCTGTCTATAAGTATCTAATTTCTTATCCACTAGAATTCCGGTTTAGAGGGGTTTTACTGTACGTTAGAAAGAAGGCTCATGAACAAGTTCTGTTGTGTAAATCTACACTGATTGCTTTCTCTATTTGGTCACCATCATTAATCCTTTACCTGATAGTGATAATTTTGATGACTACAAACAGAGTAGACCAAGATGAGATATGGAAGGAACTGTCGGAAGAGGGTCTGTTGGGTGGAATTATATAGATCTGATGCTACAATTTTCTGCAATAGCCAATATATCTTGTGGTCATACGCCATTATAAAAGTTCACCTACTAAATATTCATGATGTCATTATTTCTTACATGATGATGTCATAATTTCATAAATGAATATTCATTAGGTAAAGGGTTAAATCAAATCTGTGTATACTGAAAGTCATAGAATACTGGATAAGCTGCTTAACCCTTTCCTCCATTTATGCCTTTCTACGTCTCTGTAAAAAATCACCTGTTGAAACCATTGTGATAAATAGAGCATTTGCTCCTACAGGAGCAAATGCTCTATTTATCACAATGGTTTCAAAGTACAAAATTCTAAAATGTTCCTTTTCTCTAGTAAATGCTCCTTTTAGGTAGATTTGTTTGTAGAGGTTGGGTCTAAATATTGCCTATGAAGGAAATGGTTAAACCCTTTTATTAATCTCTCTGGTTGGTGTGGAGGAAGAAGGGCATTTGTAATTATTCTATTACTTCATTGTGGGTGCTACATATATTAGGATGTGATATTTACTGACAGTAATACCATATCTGTCTATTTCCCTCTGCCTTTTAACTCTCTGCATGCTTAGTAATAGTCATATGCAAAATGTTTCACCTTCTGCAATTCATTTTTCTTTTATTTCACTTCAAAACTGCAGTCAAACAGGTTGGATACTGATGAGAAAGTTTGTTGGTATAACCTGTTCATGGGTATTTCTTTAGCAATTTCTTGCTAGAGAATTTAACCCATTCTCTCATATAACCACCTTTTCACACATCTGTAAACAAACTAGACCCAGATATAGGAGCCGTCTGATCAGGGTCTACTCTGTTTGCTATGGGAATTTGATAAATCTGTTTCTTTAGTTTCTAAAATGAATAAAAATTACCACCTCCCATATTTGATATAATGATTTTGTCCATGAATATTCAGCAGTGCAGGCTCTGATCACATGACTCCTGCAGGAGCTGTCTGATCTGGGTCGATACAGCCTGCACATGCTAGTACACTATTGCTAGACTGACAATGTGAGTATCACATCAGGACTTTCTAATGAATATGACTATTGATGGCTTCAGAGCAGTGTAAGTAATGCCTCCCCTCATTACAGTAGACTGAAACATCTCCCAGTCTACCCTGTACTTAGATGTAAATATACATGTACTACAACGTGTGAAATAGTGTATACATGTACACTGGTCAGCTGCAAGATTTCTAGTGCATTAATCCTTTAACTGTTCAGTACTCATAAAAGAAATAATGACATCATGAATCTTTATTAGCAGAAATTTTATTATACTGTATACAGTAAAACCTCGATACTAGGAACACTCAAATACATACATGTATGTACATACCATTATTGATCATTAACACAGGTGGCTGCTTAATGCATGGTGAAAGACTTTTACCTTGCACTAAGCAGCCACCTGCCTACAAAAACATAAATTCTTCATTACTAAAATTTAGCAGTACTGAGTTTTTACTCTATAAGAAATTGAAGGAATTATTTCCTTTTGGCAAAATCTGTTAAAAACAGGTCTATATATCTTGTTGTAAGCAAACAAAACAGATGCTAATCAGACGTCTCCTACAGAAGCCATTTGATATCTGTCTACTCTGTTTGCAAAGATGTGAAAAGGAAAAGGTTAATTGCACTTGGTACACACTATTTGCTGCACTCAAAATAAGTCTTCAGTTCTTGGTTTTCAAATACACCCTTGTCCTTATGCCTCTATAACAATTAGGTATATAATATAATAAATTATGTGCAGTCATTATTTCTTACATTAATATTCATCAGTAATAATGTTAAAGATGTATGCTGCGCAAATTTTGTGTTTCAAACTGACTTCAGAATCAGAATCTATGTACCTTAACACGTATCTAACACTAAACAGTATGGTTTGTAAATGGTTGTTTGTGTAGAAAAAATGGATTAATACGGATACCAACGGAACAGCGTTTGCCATTGGCCGGAATCTGTCGTAAGATTCAAATTTACCTACAGGAAATAATCATACGATGTATATGTTGGGCAACAACCAGTGTCAGCCATTGTACAAGTGACAACAACCTAATTAACATTCAAAGCCTTGTTCCAAATAGAATCAGAGTCATTCAGAACTTGCCCGAAGATGTTCGTTGATTTCTGTACAAATCCCCGTTTCAAAAAAGGAGGCTCCTTTTTAATAATTTAGCAGTATTCAGATAGCAATAATATTTAGCTGAACAAATATGTCCTGTCAGAAAATGGGTTGTAAGCATTAATTTCATTGTATCTCTACGTGTACAACTGCTGGTGTTAATTGATTAATAGGAAAAATGCGCATAATACATCTTAAAGTGGCAACTCTAGAGAAGTTTTTCTCTACTAAAGTAGGGTAACTGCTTGTTATGTATCAGGTTTCTAAGATAGAGTTATCTCCCTGGCGTTTGTACTCCTATCAATTCTTATCTAAATGTTCACACTGATTACTTGTATTACCTGTTTTGAATTTATAGGCAATATGGATTATCTCTTTAACATTTGACCAGGAAGTTTGACTTTACCTTGACATGGCAATTTTAATGAGATGACTATACATGAAACCTCTGTCTTTAGATGTTCAAACATTAGAACCAAGGCTCCAGCTTCAGATTGACCAACAAACATTTTTCAAACAAAAAGACAGACAAAAAGACAAGGCAAAAATAATATGTCTCTGATCTATATTTAAAATGCATAACTTGTTCTTTTCTGATATGCCGTATAAAATCCTGGTAAAACACCGCTTTTATGCAAATGTGATAATGACTCAAGTTCACAATGTTTTATTTGGTTTGAGTCACAGTCTTTGAAGTACTGTAATGGCAAAAAGCTGAATCTGAAATTTTCAATTGATGACTAAGTTTGCTATCTAGACCTTTTAAATGCTGTAAGTGACGGACAGTTAACATAGAAATGTATGACAAGATAATTTCTAGTCTTTAAAAATTCAAGGAAAACATTTAATTGTTGGATGTTTGAACAGTTTTCATGATTCTTTGTTTAATCTGTGTACACTTCTGTAAATAAGAAAATGTAAAGACCTAAAGAACTTTAAAAGTATATTTAAATACAGTGATTAATTGCTTTTAAGAGGCTGATATTTAAAGACTGCACAATTATATTTTGTACTTGATTGTGGTTTTTGTGGTTATATTGACACTGGACTGACTGGGTTTATATTTGGTTTGTCACATGCCACAACAGCTTCGATTTACCAGTAATATGTACTTTGAATCTAATCTCTTTCTCTCCATACCCTAGGTATCCTAAATATCCAGACAGACAAACTTAATCCTTTCTCTGTTCTTTGTTTATTCCAAATTCCAATACCTAATGAATATTCATGGACAAAATAGTTATAATGAAATATGTAAGGTGGAACATTGTATCCATTTTAGAAACTAAAGAAACATCTATCAATTTGTATTAGCAAACAGAGCAGACTTGATCAGACTGAGCCATCTGATCTGGGTCTTTGAAAATGCATGAAAACATTTTTATTTGAAGAAAAGGGTTAAGGCAATAGTGTTAACCCATTCTTCCATAGGCTATTGTTAGACCCAACCTCTTTGAATGAATCTACCCTAAGAGAAAAGGAAAATTTTAGAACTTTGTAGTTTGAAACCATTGTGATAAATAGAGCATTTGCTCCTATAGGAGCAAATGCTCTATTTATCACAATGGTTTCAAGAAATGGTTATTAGAGAGGCATAGAAAGGCATATTTATGGAGGAAAGTGTTAACCCAGGTCTTACGACTCCTAAAGGAGCTGTTTGAACAGGATTTCCACTATTTGCTGCATGTACTATTTATTAATTTTGCTATCTAGAGAGTCAGTTATGTTGTCTTAACCCTTTACTCCCTATATAAACCTTTCTATGTCTTTGCAAACAGAGTATATCCAGATTAGATGGCTCCTGTAGGAGCTGTCTGACCAGGGTCTGCTCTGTTTACTTATGATATGATATTGGTATAATTTTGCAGTTTTTCCATGGTCAAAAATTCCTATATCCATGTGTTATTATAGCAATTAATGTAATTAATATTCATGATATCATTATTTCTTATATAATAGGAGCAAATACTTTATCAAAATGGTTCCAAAACTACAAAATTCTCAATTTTCCATTTCTCTCCAGTAAATGCTCCTGTTTAATATATGTACCCAAAGAGGCTGGGTCTAAAAATAGTCCATGAGGGAATGGGTTAATCATCATGCCATGCTACCTGTTTACCTTAATTACCCAAAGTACTTGGATATTTAGTCTCCCAATGCCGTGGGTTAGTCAATTAGCACCATATTGATCATTTTAGATTAGACTGACATACTTACAAGCAGTGTAGAACCTGATCAGCACTTGAAGAAACTGCTTCTTCAGGAAATGGGTCTAGACTATTTACCTAAATGTGTCTGTCTGAATACTTATCCCCTTACTATATGAATATTAATGTAAAAGTAATGTATGAATGAATATTAATTAGTGTAATAAAGTAAAACCTCGATTATTCGAATTTTCTGTATAAACGAATTAAGATACTTTTTGGCAGGTGGCTGCTTAATGCATGGTGAAAGTCACGCAGAAAGCTCCTCTAGGAGCTTTCTGCATGACTTTCACCGTGCATTAAGCTGCCACCTGTCTTACAGATCGATAATAATATGTATTTTAGTGTTCGAATAATCAAAGTTTTACTGTATTTAAAATGGCATATGAACAAGAAAAGTTTGCCCTGAAAAAACTGTAGAATCAGATCTATATAAGTCCATATACATGTATGGGTCTTCTCTGATATGGGTCTACTCTGTTTGTTAAGGTGTAAAAAGGAATGTCTATGGAGTAAAGGGTTACTATAACTAGGGTATTATCATAATTATGGTATACAGTAAAAACCCTCTAAACCGTAATTGTAGCAGAGAATAATTGTGATACTTTTAGGCAGGTGGCTGCTTAATGCAGGGTGAAAGTCATGCAGAAAGCTACATTACTTCACCCTGCATTAAGCTGCAACCTGTCTCAAGTACGGTTATTTATACCAAAATGAATGTTTGGTTTAGAGGGGTTATACTGTATAAACTACTTTGTACTATGAGTTTATGTCCACTTGTCAGGATTGCCCTGGAGTTGGATGGGACATGTACTGGGGAGCATGGCATTGGCATCGGCAAGCGAGATCTGCTGGTCAGGGAAATAGGGGAGGAGGGACTGGGCGTGATGAGGCAACTGAAAACAGCACTAGACCCTAACGGTATCATGAACCCTGGAAAAGTCTTCTTCTAAGAAGCTGTTCAGACATACACAGAGATGAGTTTAGGCTTCTTTGATCTATGTGATAATACTTTAAATCCAGATGATATGCCAGGTAGATATAGTTATAGTATTTTTTAAAAGAAAATTGACGAGGAAGATTTTGCCGAAGATAGATACTGTTTAACCCTTTCCCTCATATTGAAGACTCTGTAGAAGTCACTTTATGAAACCATTGTGATAAATAGAGCATTTGCTCCTATAGTAGCAAATGCTCTATTTATCACAATGGTTTCAAACTAAAAAATTCTAAAATTTTCCTTTTCTCTAGTTTATGCTCTTTTTCGGTAGATTTATTCAAAGAGGTTGTATCTAAAAATAGCCTATGAGGTAATGGGTTAACTCTTTCCCTGTTGCATATTTGCAGTATTGATAGAAACTGTAGAATCAGATCTATCATTTCAAAGGTAAACAGAGCAGACCCTGACCGAATGGCCCCTAGGCTCCTGTTGGAACCATCTGATCCTGGTCTACTCTGTATGAAAAAGCATTTATATGAAGGAAATTAGTATGTTTTACTCGCATGCCAGGTAAAGCGATATCTTGTCTTGATCAATTTTATTACTTTTGAGAAAGAGGATGGCAATTGTTTTAGATGACATTTGCTGATACACAAATTGAGAATAGAAAATGAATCCCAGGTCTGAAATGTGCCTCAAAACCTTTCTACGATAATCACTAGCCAGAAGTATATTTCTGAGTCCTTAAGACAGATCTGGGTCTACTCTGTTTGCAAATGCGTGAGAATGTGTTTGTATGAAGGAAAGGGTTAAGTGGTCACTATATAGAGGTGACACTGTATATATTGCAGAGAATGTTACTGGTATAACTAGATTATAATATCGAGGGCTTGGTGCAAAACTATTCTAACTCCTTCACTAAAGTGAAGGAGTTAGAATAGTTTTCCACCAAGCCCTCGAATATGCTCTTTGAGAATATATTAATTATTGAATTATGTATTTAACCAGGACTTAAAATCATGGAAATATTTTCATTTTATTGTTCAATCATTGAAGAACATTGTTGATGTATACAATCACATACATGCCGATATAGTTGAATAACTTGGTGCTATTTTTTTGCCATATTTTATGATATTTTATGATGATACATTTTTGTATTTCTATTGAACTTTAACCCTTTCCCCAAAAGAGACAATTTTTGGCACCTTTACCAACAAAGTAGATCCAGATCAGACAGTGGCTGTAGCAGCAGTTTGATCAGGGCCTGCTCGGTTTGCTTATGAAATAATGAAGATCTTATTCTGGAATTGCTTTCACAGCGAAAAATTTCATTGTGAATGTGTAATGTGTTAAAAAACAGTCCATGAATGTTCACATGTGTGGTATTAAATTTATGGTGGAAAGGGTTTATCATACTGAATCGTTCATTTTAACTTTTTTCTATTAACCTTTTTTAAAATCTCTCTATAACGGCCACTAAATTGTGTTAATTATCTGGTATTTAGGGCAGGTGGCTGCTTAAAACAAGGTGAAAGTAAAACAGAACGCTCCTATACTTCACCTTGCTTTAAGCAGCCGCCTGCTTATAACACAATATACTTGATGTAATTTAGTGGCCGTTATAGCGAGGTTTTACTGTTTATTGACTTTCAGTGAACCACCTATCATGTTTGCATCTCTCTTTCCTATTTAATTGTCATTTAAAGAGGAGGTCCCTACAATGATCGCATATTTTCAATAACATCATAATACTTAATATTTGTTATTCTCTATCATTATTATGAAGGTTCCCAATTTGAACTTAAATCGAAAAATACCCATGTGATACAAATAAATCGGTTTCATCAGTAACTGATAATTTTTGTTCTACAGCACAATATTATCGACCTTTTCCGTAAATTCTTCCGCGTTTTGCCGATGATCACCCGATCTCTCCATTGTTTACGTAAAAGCTTTCTCGGAAGTGGTCGGAGAATCGCGAATAGGGCGAACAGTTACGAAACTAAAACTCAACCCGAACAAAATTGAAACATCGGGGAGTAAAACCGGGATCAGCGATATCAAACACATGGATGTTTTGTCATTATAAACGGTAATTGGATGGGGCTTTTTGTGATATACTACTTTTCAGCATATAAACAAATGAGTTTTGTATATTTTAAGTGTTTATGAAACGCGTCAAATGTAGGGACATCCCCTTTAAGATAAAAAATAATAATCAAAATAATAATCAAGTTGTCAAAGTTTGGATCCTCATGAGAAGCTACCTTACATGTTTTACATCCAAGCTGAGTCTTCTAAGTTCACTATAACTCTCTTTCACAAGTGCCATAAAGAAGTCCAAGTCTTTAACCCTTTACTCAATAAATACACCTTTCTACACCATTGCAAACAGAGTAGACCCAGATCAGATGGCTCCTGATCAGGGTCTGCTCTATTTGCTTATGGTGTAATATATATCTAATTATACAGTTTCTACCTGAGCCAATTTGACTTGTGTTCACATGCCACTCTAAAGAATAATCTAACTGATATTCATGATGTCATAATTTCTTACATGAATATTCATGGAGTAAAGGGTTAAGATGGATGGTGCAGTATGCAAGGTCTCAGGGTGGTTTCTACACTGCCTTCTTACTGTTGAATTTTCAAAGTGAATTGGTCTGTCAGTTTTTAATGATAAAAGTCTATTCAGTATGGAGATTTTGTTGTGTGCTGAGCTCCAGATACGATGTGTACATATTAAAACATTTTCAAGAATAACTTCTTTATTTCTCCACCGAACTCTATGTTGTGACCACTCTTTAGAATTGTCCCTTCGAGACGAATCTAAAGAGTGGTCACAACATAGGGTTTGGTGGAGAAATAATTATTTTAGTATTTGATTACACACATTTATCCGTTGCTCAGTGTGAGTTTTGTTTTTTGAAAAAAAAATTTATTTTTTGTACCATAGGCTAACAGTACAAATTAACTAGCATTTGTTTTAGTATTGGAAATCTGTCTAAAATTAATTTTTAATCCTTTCCCCCCATTGAGACAACTTTTGCTAACAGAGAAGACCCAGATCAGAAGACCCTGTAGGAGCTTCTGGTAAGGGGTTTCTGTGTAGACCTTTGAAATAATATAGACCTGATTCTACAGTTTTTGCCATGGCCAAAACTTCCTGTGCTCATTTAACACTTTCATTACCTACTGAATATTAATGGACTAAATAGTTATAATAAAATATTGAAAGTTGGATATTGTAGCCAGTTTAGCAAACAGAGCAGGAGCAGTCTGATCTGGGTCTACTCTGTTTGCAAATGCGTGAGAACATGTTTGTATGAGGGAAAGGGTTAACACTATAATACTTAATTATAACACTTAATTTTTATTGATATTCAGATACTATTATTTCTTACATGTATATTCACATTGTAATGGGTTTAGAAACCCAAATACATGTACATGTATATAGTAAAAATCTGAAAGACTTGACTGATATAACTTCAATGGATATGTGCTATCTTGTACTGGATGTGCCATATATGATTTTGATTCTTTGTATGCCATTCTTTTAACCATTTCCCTGTTCTATGTTTATTCCAAATTTTTCAATACCTATTGAATATTCATGGACAAATAAGTTGTAATGAGACATGGAAGGTGGAACAATGTAGCCATTTTAGAAAGTAAAGAAACATATTTATCAAATTCCACCTGCAAACAGAGCAGACCCTGATCAGATGGCTCCTCTAGGAGCCATCTGATCTGGGTCTACTCTGTTTGCAAATGCATGAAAACCCGTTTATATAAGGGAAAGGGTTAAGTGTTTGATAGTGAGCTGGTAAATAAGCGATAAGTTTTTCAATTAGTTTACTGCAGCAATCATTTTTAGTGGAATTGTTATAAAAAGAATGCTCAGGTTTTTAAATTGCACTGGTTACATAATTACTTGCAAGACACAATATGCAATATACATGTAGTCTGGTACTAAACATTTTAGTTAGAGATGTAAGCAAACAAAGTAGACACAGATCAGGGTCTGCTCTGTTCACTTATGAATTGATATGTATGTGATTCTACAATTTCTGCCATGGTTAAAATTTCTCTATTTACACATCACATATTCATGGTGTCATTATTACTTGCATGAATGTTCCTGTTTAACAAGTTTTATAGATATATAAAACTCATTTTAGATTTGAAATGTTTACTGAAATTTGCCATTTTACTGAAAGAGTATTTACACCTTGATTTTGAAACATTATACATTTAATGGCACTTCTTTTTTTTTAGTCATAGTCCAAATGCAAGTCTTGGCCCTTTCATTGTTGAATAATGATATAAGAAATAATGGCACCATGAATATTTATTAGCTGGATTTTTATATTGGAATATGTATACAGTTTATTTTGTATTGGCAGACACTGAAGAATCAGGTCTATTATAATTCCATAAGCAAACAGAGCAGATCTTGATCAGACAGCTGTCCGATCTGAGTCTACTTTGTTTGCAAAGGTGTGAAGAAGCATTTATATGAGGGAATGGGTTAACAGGCTCGATGTAGGGTATGAATCATCAATCGTTATACCGTAACTGAAATAATCAGATTTTAGAACTCAGGAAATAAAACTGCTCTTAGTGGCTTTTCTGTATATTTTAGGTTTTATGTAAGTGTTGATTATCATAATACTCCTGATATAGTGCCAGAATGCATTAGGCCTTGTTTGTTAAAGCTTGTATTTATGTCTCACTCTCTTTATGTTAGGTCTACTGTGATACTGTCATGCGATCGGTGAGGATTTATTTGCATGTACCAACATGATAGAACCATGGACCTAAATACACTATGTATGTAGGTTCATGGTCAAACTAGGGCATTTGAACCAACTGAATGAGAAAGATAAGCACATCACCTGATCATATACATGTAGATGTGTTTTTATGTATTTGAACTCTGGCTTTTAACCCATTCTCTCATAGGCTATTTTTTGGATCCAACCACTTTAAATAAATCTACCAAAAAGAAAAAAATTAGAATGTTGTTGTTTGAAACCATTGTGATAAATAGAGCATTTGCTCCTATAGGAGCAAATGCTCTATTTATCACAATGGTTTCAAGAAGTGGTTGTTACAGAGGTATAGAAAGGTGTATTTATGGAGGAAAGGGTTAATGAAGATTCTTACAAGGGGGCAAAAATTTCGCTTGTCTGCTCATTCTGTATATGTTTTATCCTTCTTTGTGTATATTGCAGGACAAGTGACAATTTCAAGAATTTTTGTTTCCTGCTTATCCCTTTACTCCATGAATATTCATGTAAGAAATAATGACATCATGAATATCAATTAGATTAATTGTTATAACAGCACATAGACACAAGAATATTTGACCATGGCAAAAACTAGAAACATATCTACATGTATATTTATCGTAAGGGAACAGAGCAGACCCTGATCAGACAGCTCCTACAGAACCATCTGTTCTGGGTCTACACTCTGTTTGCAAAGGCATAGATAGGCATATTTATGGAGTAAAGGGTTAAGTTATTTGTGTTCTATTGTGTTATCCTTTTACTCGATGAATGTTCATGTAAGAAAAAATGACAACATGCATATCCATTAGATGAATGTTTATAATGACAACTGAACACAGGAATGTTTTACCTTAACCCATTCCCACTTAGACTATTTTTAGACCTAACCTCTTTGATTAAATCTACCAAAAAGGAGCATAAACTAGGGAAAATGAAATTTCCAGAATTAGGTAGTTTTGAAACCATTGTGATAATTAGAGCATTTGCTCCACAGGAGCAAATGCTCTATTTATCACAATGGTTTCACAAAGTGACTTTTCCAGAAGCGTCAAAAGGCGTCAATATGCGGGAATGGGTTAATGGACACTTTAGAATCAGATTATAATTTCATAAGCAAACAGAGGAGACCCTGATCAAACAGCTCCTACATGAGTCATCTTACCTGGTTCTGCCCTGTTTGCAAAGGTGTTATACGAACATATTTATGGAGTAAAGAGTTAACATTCTGAAAGCATCTTGGAAAAAATACTGCAAATATTGGTTAAAAAAGTTCTTTCAGTTATCACCTGCAATCTGTCTAATTTGCCTTTTATGAAATACAGTAAAATCCCTCTAAGCCGGAATTTTAGTAGAGAATAATTTAGATCTTTTAAGGCAGGTGGCTTCTTTATGCAGGGTGAAAATCATTCAAAAAGCTCCTTTGGGAGCTTTCTGAATGATTTTCAACCTGCATTAAGCTACCACCAGTCCTGTGTTACAGAGTGACACTGGTACTGTACTAATTTAAACCTCTGGTTTAGAGAGTTGTTTTTACTGTACATTGGTACTGTAGGAGCTGTCTGATCGTTGTGGGATTTGTTTGCTGAATTCAAGTTACAGTTCTGATTCTTTACTGTTCGCCATGGCAATAAGGTTTCCTTGCTCTATGTTTTCAATGCAATAATTAATTGACATTCATAATGGACGGATTCCCTCATGGGTATTCATCAGCTAAAGGATTAATCCAAGTGGAACCTTTTCATTTACACTAGTAGTATGGTGTGGCTTTCATTTGTTTTCCCCGGCTAAAGTATACAATCTAAAAGTGTAGTCAACAACTCGTATAAACCCTATCCCTAATTACCATTTAAAAGAAATAGTGACATCATCAATAGTAATTAGCTGAATTTTTATAAACAGCATAATGATTTAGGATTTTTTTTTATCTTGGCAGAATCTGTAGAATAACATCTATATTAGTAAACAGAGCAGACCTAGATTAGATGACCTCCACAGGATCTGAGACTACTCTGTTTGCAAATGTGTGAAAAAGCATTAACATGATGGAAAGGGTGAACCTGTTTAAAACTAAGCAACTTTGGTCTGCAATAATGGGTGTCTATTGCAATTTTAAAATGACGTTCTTTTCTTTGTTGGAGTGGCAAACAGTTTTGATCCAGATGAGATGAGTTACTTGACATCTCATCTGGATCAAAGCAGTTTGTAAAGGTCATCACAAATCTGTCCATAGTGTAGAAAGGGTTAACCAATTACCTCATATAAACACCTTTCCACGCATATACAAACAGAGTGGACCCAGATCAGACAGCTCCCATCTGATCAGGGTCTGCTCTGTTTGCTTATGGTATATTATAGATCTGATTCTACAATTTCTGCCTGAGCGAAAATGTCATGTCTTAAATATGCCTTTATAAAAAATTATCCTATTATGGGTGGCATTATTTCTTACATGAATGATGTAGAAGTAAGGGGTTAAAAGCTTGTGATGTTTACTGTTATGGTACTTTTTGTTTTCGCCAAGGGTTATACTATAAATGTAATGAAATTATATCATTGTTAGAAAAAGTGTCTTATTGCATTGGAAGGAGTGTAGACCAAGAACAGTCACCACATCACTGATGCAGTGACAAACCAGATAAGTTTAGGCAGATAGTTGCTTAATGCAGGGTAAAAGTCATGGAGCTTTCTGCATGACTTCCTCTCTGCATTAAGCTGCCATCTGTCCCCAAAACCAATATTTATACTAAAGTCCAGTTAAGAGGGGTTTTACATAGTGTAAAGCTTGATCAGATTACTTTTAATGGACATGACATCCAGTCTGGACTCTACACTAGTAGCAATGTACTAAGACCATTTTTCTGAGAGAGCTTCCCAAATTATGAAATGCAATATACCTGTGATGTTTTACTAATAGCTGGTAGACCTGGCATGCATACATTTTATGAATTAATAGACTCCCAGTAATCAGTGATTTGTCGGGAGAGTTTATGAATATAGTCTATAATGTGTCTTTTTAAAAGAATTTGTTAAGTGTTATTTGATTAATATTGTAATAAATATAATTATATGCCTTAATCAATGAATAATGAAATAAATTATTGCAAATAACTAACTGTTACTTTTATATTTTAAGCAAATAAATGCAAAATTACAATGTTAATTTTCTCTCTCTCCTCTCCTCTCTCTTCTCCTCTCCTCCTCTCCTTTCCTCTCATCTCTCCTATCTCCTCACCTCTTCTCTTTTCTCCTCTCCTCCTCGCCTCGCCTCTCATCTCTTCTCATCTCTCATCACCTCTCCTCTCCTCTCATCTCTCATATCTCTTCACCTCTTCTCTTTTCTCCTCTCCTCCTCACCTCTCCTCTCCTCTCATCTCTCATCACCTCTCCTCTCATCTCATCTCTCCTATCTCTTCACCTCTTCTCTTTTCTCCTCTCCTCCTCCTCCCCTCTCCTCTCATCACCTCTCCTCTCATCTCTCCTATCTCTTCACCTCTTCTCTTTTCTCCTCTCCTCCTCCTCGCCTCTCCTCTCCTCTCATCTCTCATCACCTCTCCTCTCCTCTCTCCTATCTCTTCATCTCTTCTCTTTTCTCCTCTCCTCCTCCTCGCCTCTCCTCTCCTCTCATCTCTCATCACCTCTCCTCTCTCCTATCTCTTCATCTCTTCTCTTTTCTCCTCTCCTCCTCGCCTCTCCTCTCCTCTCATCACCTCTCCTCTCTCCTATCTCTTCAACTCTTCTCTTTTCTCCTCTCCCCCTCCTCGCCTCTCCTCTCCTCTCATCTCTCATCACCTCGCCTCTCATCTCTCCTATCTCTTCACCTCTCATCTTTTCTCCTCTCCTCCTCCTCGCCTCTCCTCTCCTCTCATCTTTCATCACCTCTCATCTCTCATCTGTCCTCTTCTCTCCTCTCTCAGACCATTATCACTCTCAAATTTGAGAAGTTGATGATTTACCGTTTAGTGTATAGATACACGTAGGGGACGTCTGATCATGTTATTCTCTCTTTGCCTGATCAGGGTATTCTCTTTTTGACTGTAGAATTATAGAGATCAGGGTCCATGCTTATAAAGCTTTTTAGTTCAGTCTGAATTCGTTCTCAAGCTTTTGATTGGTCAGATATGAGTTCTCAAGCTTTTGATTGGTCAGATTTGAGCCAAAGGCTCAAATCTGACCAATCAAACACTTGAGAACGAACTCAAACTCAACTAAAAGTTTTATAAGCATGGATACTGATTCTACAGTTTCTGTCAAAGTCATTTGTGCATGTACCATTATAAAAATAAAAATCAGGTCATGAATATTCATGGTGTGTTACATTCGTACATGAATATTCATGAGGTAAGGGTTAAATATTTTTTTCCTCAGGAATCAAATAAAACGGAATCAGCTTTGAAGGATTTATTTTTATTTTGCACATATGTAATATAGAAAGCAAACTATTATGCAAAGCTTATCTCAGACAAAAACATATCTGAGACAAAAAAACAACAACACACCAACAAACTGCAGCATTCAATATTAGGTAGTATCCGTTTTCTTCCTATATGTTACCGTTCCATGAACTATTTTCACTGCAAATGGCGAATTTTTCATTACCTACACAACAGTTTAGATCCAGTTGAGTAACTAGGCGTCTCTTCATTATCCAAACTGATTGATAATGTGATTCATCTAGCGTTCAGTAACGAAATAACGTATACAACATCTAGTACATGGATAGGCTAGCTGACAACCCTGCTTACAAATGTACCTGAATAGCTTAACGTTCAGGACCCACTGGCGACTTTTTGATAATCTTTGCAAACAGTTTAGATCCAGATGAGACAACGAATAACCAAGGTCTATGCTTATAAAGCTTTTAGTTGAGTCTGAGTTTCGTTCTCAAGCTTTTGATTGGTCAGATTTGAGCCATAGGCTCAAATCTGACCAATCAAAAACTTGAGAACGAACTCAGACTCAACTAAACGTTTTATAAGCATGGACCCAGGTCTCATCAGGGTCCCATCTAAACTGTTTGTCATACTTATTAGTATAAGAAATGAAAAACGTGTTTTTATAACTGAAGCAGACGACACCATTTGCTGACGACAAATGCTCGGAGTGCAGAAGGTTAACAGCTAATTGACAAATAAATATTACAACGTGAAGGTAAAACGTTTCACAATATGAACGCGGGCTAGCAAGTCAAATAACACGTGCAACTTTTAACCCTTTACTCCCTAAATATGCCTTTCTACGCCTTTGCAGACAGAGTAGACCCAGACCAGGCGGCTCCTATAGGAGCTGTCTGATAAGGGTCTGCTTTGTTTGCTTTTGGTACACGTGATATATGATTCTGCAGTTTCTGCCATGACAAAAAAACCAACATGTGCCTATGTGCTATTACAATAATTAATAAAATCAATATTCATGATGTCGTTATTTATTACATGAATATTCATGGAGTAAAGGGTGAAGCTGAATTATTTGCAGATATTAATTATCTGTACCAACTCTAATAGCACGCTTTTCTTCAATTTCTAAAAAAAAATCCAGTGTCAGAGTATCGCACACTTTGTATTCTGATGAGATGCCGAGTTACTCGGTGTCTCATCTGGATCCAAACTGTTTGCAAAGGTTATCAACAATTAGCCCATAGAGTGCAGAAGTTTGGCTTCTCGTTTAACACTTTACTCCATAATTACACTTTTCTATACCTTTGCAAACAGAGTATACCCAGACCAGACGGCTCCTATTGGATCCGTCTGATCAGGTTCTACTCATGATATAATAAAGATATGATTCTCCGGTTTTGGCCATTTCCAAAACTTCCCGTGTTCATGTGGTATTATAGAAAATAGTTTAATGAATATTCATGGTGTCACTTTGTCATAGATGAATATTCATGGAGTAAAAGGTTAACGACTGGTTAAGATAGCAACACATGTACATGTATATGAAAAAAGAAAATTAATAACAAAAGAGAAGTGTAAACAAACAGCAAAACTTAAGCTGTTACAGATTGTTCCTATTTCATATTCATTTCAAAAGAAAATACAAGTATAAAAGTAAACAAAAATCTAAAAATTGAATGAAATCGAATGTTTATGATAATTGTTTATTATTGAATAATGATGTGATGCTGTGAGTTGTTTGAGTCTTGTTGTGCCAAACCATATTTACCATTTCAACACTAAGTTTTCATCTGCATGAACCTGTGGTGTGCTTCTAATCTCAAAGTGGTTTTTAAAACAATCACCATTAGTGTAAAACCATTTTGATCCTGTAATCAGTTGTCATGAAAATTAAGCTAATACATAAAAAAGTTTTATGTACAGTGTTATTATTTCTTTTATGAATGTCGACCGGATTATTGGCTAAGGACTAGAAGTAGATATCTGTGAGTAGCCGCTAAAAAGTGTTTATTACTAGCGCTCATGTTTTGTGGTAAATTCTGTCTAAAGTATTGAGAAAACAGTAAACCTCCTCTACACCGGACGTGAAATTTAGGTTAAATATTGATTTTGGAGACAGGTGGCTGCTTAATGCAGGGTGAGTCATGCAGAAGGCTCCTCTATAGAGAAATTTCACCCTGCATTAACCCATTTGCTCCCACGATTCCATATATGGGACGTAGACAAACAGTGTAGACTCTGATCAGACGCCGCATAATGCGGCGTCTGATCAGAGTCTACACTGTTTTCTGATAGGAATTTCAATATAAAACAAAACGAAACTGAAATTTTAGGCCAGACACCCCTTAGATAAAAATGTACTAATTCAATATATAAGCAGGGAAGAATCCACTGGGAGCAAATGGGTTAATCTGCAGGTATCTAAATTCTTCTCTACTAGAATTCCAGTTTAGAGGGTTTTTACTGTATTGGGAATACACTTATACGAGAATCAAAATAATTTTATACAACGTTCAAGTGGAGTATTTACAAACTTAGATAACTGTACTATTCCAATAACTGTTCCATAAGAAGACGAAACGATTTTACGTGCACGGCATTAACAAAGACGGCAAAACAAACATCTACACAATATAAGTACAAACAATATTTTTCAAACAACAACAACAACATACGGGTCACCTGCTGAAAATGTGACAAAATGGGTGACAAAAACCCCGTGATGAAAAGTGTGCGACAAACAGACGGACGGACGGGCGACGAAGAAGTGATCCCTAAGTGTTACCATGCTAAATCAGTTGACATGAAAATACGTCATTGTATACTGGACCATCTATCTGTTATTGTATACAGTAAAACCTCTCTATAACGGCCACTAAATTACATCAAGTATTTTGCGTAAAAGGCAGGTGGCTGCTAAAAGCGAGGTGAAAGTAAAACAGAACAACTTGCTTTAAGCAGCCACCTGCCCTAAATACCAACTAATTAACGCAATTTAGTGACCGTTATAGAGAGGGTTTACTGTAAAATATGGTTTCCTTATTCAGTTAGAAACTCCATGTTAATGGCATGACACGGACAAATGAACATGGAAAAAGTGCAGACAGTTTGAATTCTAAACTGCCTTTGTGATGGAATGGATATAAACCTTTTTCTTGATTTCTTTCACTTTATAGTAAGATTTGATATTGGCATTAGGAGTTCAAACTATGACTTTGTCAGATTAAGAACCTGCAAGTTTGGAAATATGTTCAGGTTACTAGTAATCGGAAGAACTCGCTCAAATTACCTCGAAAGAAGTATAAAACATATTTCAAGCTACCCCCTACACTTTCAATTAATCCCGTTAAAGATACATATATGCATTCGTACTATTCACTGTTGGTTTTCCTGCTGAACCAATTAAACTGATACACATAACAAATGCAATACATAATTACAAACAGTTAATAACAAAGATAACAACCAAAAAGTATAACAAAAATTTAACAGTAAAACCTCGATTATTTGAGCAGGTTGCGTATCTTTATCGACCTTTAAGCCAAGTGGTAGCTTAAGGCAGGGCGAAAGTTGTGCATAATGCTCCTCTACAAGCTCTCTGCATTACTTTAGTTCTGCATTAAGCAGCAACCTGCTCGGCTCATATGGACCCCCAATGTTTATTAATTGTCTTGACCCAGTTGTTCAAAAGCTTGTTAATATTAACAGCCTGTGAAATATTCTAATTGGCCTACGGAGTCGAGTTTTGATTTTTTCAATTTTACCACCTGTTTTTACTTTCGTTTTCTAGAGAAGCCATGTTGTATTTATAAGGTTTCTGTGGGAATTGAATTGTAGGTTTATGTTTAACAGTTTGCTAAAAACTATAACAATTGACTAAAATTGTTTTGGGCAACATGAAATTAAGAGACACCAATTATTTTAACAAATGATTAAATAAACAAGTGTTTGAACAACTTTACCCAGATCGCTATAGATAGTATATATGGCATCACCATTACTGCTATGGATTCGAGTAATGTGGAGTCTGGTTTTAGCTTTAAGTTATACACAATCGATTATAAAATATGTCTGCACATGTAAAAAAAATGGCATTAACCGGTATCGATTTTGATTTCAATAAACCTGAAATGAAACGTGGGGAATTGAACATAGAGGGGTTGTCTGAAATCGATTTAAAAGTACATGTACCATAAACTGAGTTATGGTAATAGATTTAGGTAATTTTAATGAGGGGGTACTTTGAACTGGTGATACCAGTAAGTCTATTGTAAATGTACAACAACAACAACAACAGACCTACATGTCTACATTCCATTAGTGGATGTTTAAGATACAGTGAAACCTCTCTATAACGACCACTAAATTGTGTTAATTTGTTGGTATTTAGGAGCGTTCTGTTTTACTTTCACCTGCGTTTAACAGAAAATAATTGATGTAATTAAGTGGTCGTTATAGGGAGGGGTTACTTTATATAAATCTATTTAAATTTCAGGAGTATTATATCTGGTTTGGTCTTCATCAAATATGTAAATAAATGCAGAGATCAATAGAACTCCTATTACGTCACATCCGGCCACTATTGGCCCCTCTCTACCATGAACGCTTCCGGAATTCGGTATGCGTCGTCGTCGATCGAGTACATGGCACAAGTAGAGTATGTGTATATGTCTCTAGTATTACTATTGCACGTGGAACCTGACTTCTGAGCGTGCGATTGACGTCGTTTATTGAAGAATTTTATACACCTAATGTTGTTCTAATGAGCTAGGATAGGGACGGAATGGGCCATCACCGCGTCGTCAGAAGAGACATCACGAATATGTTTAGTGGCGCCATTGACGTCAGTTACATGCTGAGACAGCGACGTACTTAGGTGGCGCTTCTATTCCAGTGGATACGCGGACATTTCTGATGCAACCATCTAGAAGCCCGTCTTTATCCTACAATATAAAGTAAAGAAATCCATGTTAGATCTAGATATCTGCGATACCATCGATATTGTGGGGGCGCTGTGGACTGAAGCTATACACAAATTAAGTTGATATGCAGATTAAGAGCCCATTTTGAACACCTTTTTTTTACATAAAAAAATATTTTACGGCCTTTAGCGAATTCATTTATGCGACCTTAATGTCGTAACTTTAAAATATTAGATTTCAACACTCTCAAACACAAACCCAAAGGCAGAGATGCTCTAAGTTCGTCATACAATGACTGTTTCAAAGGAAGTACAGTAAAACCCCGCTAATGCGACCACCTAAAAAGGGTATAATTCTGGATGCTAGATGCAGGTGGTAGCTTATTGCAGAACAAAAGTAATGCAGAAGCTCCTCAAGGAGCTTTCTGCATTACTTTTGTCCTGCATTAAGCAACCACCTGCTTATAAAGACATCCATGTTTATTCATTAAGTGGTCGCATTAGAGGGGTTTTACTGTATCAATGTAACGTTTCTGTGCCAAGACTTTAAGGACGGAATCGAAATGGCGAGAGCAAACATCAAAGACAAAGCACGCGAGCATGCTTGGTCATTAATCGCCGCATGCACAGGCAAATTGCTTTATCTTTGAATAATTTAAAAGAGGATTTTCTGTAAGGTGTCCTATAATGTGATGTTGTAATGCTGTACAGTCTATATAGCTGGAAACCATGTATATATCTATCTTACAATAGGTCGGACAAGTGAAAGCAACTTTAAGGTGGCTAATGAGGGTTCTGTATGACTTTCACCCTGAATTAAGCAGCCACATGTCTTAACGTATCTGAATTATTTTCGAATAAAATTCCCGTTTAGAGGGGTTTTAAAACCCCTGTATTCAAGTAGTAGGGCTTGGCGTAAATTAGGACTTACAGACAGTTTAGGCCGTACGATTGTGAACGTGCGATCTCTCGTAAGACGAGTCCCTAACGTTTATAATTACGTAGAACTGTTGATGTTAGAAAGCAAACATGTTACATCTAATCAATTCAAGTATCATGACGTCATAACATCACAGTGATCGCTGTACTGTGGATATTTATCTAATTTGGTCAGAGTGTTTGGAATGTTATGTCTCTATAGATTCTTAATTTCTTACTTAGATTTGAAAAAATAAAAAAGAATGTGGCCAAATAACAGAGCAGATAGTAAAACAGATTACGGACAAAGTGACCCTTATGTGTCTACTGTACCAACATGCACCGCAAAAAAATATCTCCACAAGAAATCAATTTACCGTATAAGTATATATACATGGCGTAAAAGTGTGAATGTTTTTTATACAGTTAACCCCTCTGCACTAGAATTTTAGTTAAGTAAAAATAGATCTTTAGAGGCAAGTGATTGCTTAATGCAGGATGAAAGTCCAGCAGATCCCCCCCCCCCCCCCCCCCAAATCGCAACATAGGACATAGGGTGTATTGCTACTGTGAGAAACTGTAGCGTCAAATTTATTATAATTTCAAAATCAAACACAGCAACCCTGATCAGACAGATCCATACAAGAGCTACCGGATCCAGATCTACTATGTTTGCAAATGCATGAAAAGGTTTTAGTTCAAGGGAAATGGTTAATGAAGGACAACGGACACACCAGGTGTATACACTGAAAATATTGCGAAACTGAACACTGAAATAAGTATCATTATCTGTCTTTAAGACAGGTGTCAGCTAATTGCAGGATGAAAGCCACTATAGACAGCTGCCAGGCTTTCATCTTGCATTAAGCAAACACCTGCCTAAACGCTGTCCGTTCTTCTTACCAAAAGTTCAGTTCAATAGAGGTTTCATTGTCTATTAGCCCATTCCCTCATATTGACGCCGTTTGACGCCTCTGCAAAAGTCACCTGTTGAAACCATTGTGGTAAATAGAGCATTTGCTCCTATAGGAGCAAATGCTCTATTTATCAAAATGGTTTCAAACTACAAAATTCTAAATTTTTACTTTTCTCTAGTAAATGTTCCTTTTGGGTAGATTCATTCAAAGAGGTTGTGTCTTAAATAGCCTAAGGAGGAAAGGGTTAATATGCTGACTTATGCAAGGTGAAATTCAATTATATGGTAACTAGTGTTTCATAAACACAAGCATACAGTAAAAGTTCAAGTCAATATTAACCCTTCTCTTGCTGAATTTTAAAATACATTTCTCCTTCTTTACCCATGCCCCGTTGTATAATTACATATATATTCACTGTGTACAAGTATATCGCTGTGCAATCACTGCTGTGGCGTGCACTGGTTGCACAATCAATTTGTAAATAGTGCAGACCCTGATGAGACAGCTCCTGCAGGAGCTGTCTCATCTGGGTCTTCACTATTTACAGGCAGGTATATTGACGAGAATAGCAAGGAAAGGGTTAATTGAATACATTTATGTCTACAAATGACAAATTCCTCAAGTATTTCAAGTTTATCCATACTTAGCACTACTTTGCCAGTCCGATTATCCTTAATAAATCTAATTTTGTAGAGGCTACAGCAAACAAATGTGTCACACACTTCTGTTGACCAGCTTAGTTGATTAGATACACGGAAACATGTATAGATAAACATCTATTTTCAAAAAGAAGTTTCTATTTCGAACATTTGGTCCACATTCGCTAAAAAGTTCTTTAAACACATCCGTCCAACCATCTTCCCTTCTTATAATACATGGCAAATACGATATATTTGTATTTCAGTAGTAAGTTATTCTGTTACAACTATATACACAAGCTTAGTACGGGCGTGTCCCGATGTATTTACACAAGACAGGACATTACGTTTTATGCAAATAAATCTCTACGGGTTCCTACCAAAGTCCGAGTTTTAGCCTTTACCCTTCTGACTTGATCCGATCTGATTGCGGTTAAAATGGTATCATCATAATTATCCTAACGATAAGTCAACAAATTATTGATATACTGAAATAAGCTGATCTTGGATGAAAAAAGGTAAGTACAAATGTTCTTATAACAAGTGTATTTACTGACCCTATGTTTTGGTAACGTTTGTCTTTTTGATATATGTTTTGCCAACGAACTATGAATTTAATTAACTTTTCAATTGTAGATCTACTACAAGTAGAACTTGTATTGATAGACCACTGACTTCAACAGTATTTAATTCAATAAAGAAACTGATTGGACAACAGGCATGGCCTATATAAGTCCTCTCCAGTTTTACAAGATTAACTGACCATTAAAAAGAGGTCTCAAATATTGGTATTTATGACAGGTGCTAGTTTCACGCAGGTCAAACGTAATTCAGAAAACTCCTCTTGGATCTTTATGCATTACTTTTTTCCCGCGTTAAGCAACCAACAGTTTTTAAGGTTCCCGATTCAATAAATGAATGGTCGCTTAAGACTGGTTCTAGAAAAATACTGTTCTGATATTTATACCAGGGTCCGTGCTTATAAAGCTTTTTAGTTGAGTCTGAGTTCGTTCTCAAGTTTTTGATTGGTCAGAGTTGAGTTCTCAAGCTTTTGATTGGTCAGATTTGAGCCAAAGGCTCAAATCTGACCAATCAAAAACTTGAGAACGAACTCAGACTCAACTAAAAGTTTTATAAGCATGGACCCTTGTTTTGACCCAATGTACAGTAAACCCCCTCTAATGCGACCACCAAAAAGGGGCATTATTCACGGTAGCAAAGGTAGGTGGTAGCTTAATGCAGGACGAAAGTTATGCAGAAAGCTCCTATGGGAGCTTTCTACATAACTTCCGTCCTGCATTAAGCAACCGCCTGCTTATGAAGACAGCCATGTTTGTTCATTAAGTGGTCGTATTGGAGGGGTTTACTGTAATTGAATTGACAATGTAGGGAACAACACCAATATGACCACTACGCAGAGGTCCAGATAAGGTGAGTATATTAAACTATTTTCAAGAATAATTTCTTTATTTCTCCACCAACCCCTAATTAAAGTTCATAAAAGTCATTTCCTGCACACGAATATACGTCAGATAAATTAGTCTTATATTAAAGCGTCACTAGAACAAAACTCTTAATAGTTTGCTAACATTCCGTCCTTTATATTGAATAGTGTACAATTAGAAAATATTTGTAATTTACCAATTTCAAATGTTAAATGCAAACCTAAAGAAATAAGGGATCAAAATATAAATCGCTTTAGGGGGGGAATCTACATGTATCTATAAATAACGCGTTTTGGTGATACCTCATAACCAATGAAATGATACTGTTATGACATGTTTATGAATATTTCTCTGAACAAATTATATTGTAAAATAAATTTGATTCAATAATATAAATTTTACGTCGTCACTCGTATGGTTCTAGAACAAAATATCGCGAACGTATTCGGAACTAAAACGCACACGAATAAGTCTGAACGCGGGCGAATAGAATCGCCGACCGCTATATATTAACATCAAATATCGTAATGTTGAGGGAGTGTTCGTTATATAGTTATTTCCACATTCTACTACTTTTAATTGAAAAACGGTACAATTGTGTTCCATTTCTACAAAACATCTACATGTAGACGATTTTTATAGACACGTTACCTTTCACAACAATCTATACATGTATCCACTTTCATAGTATGCGTAATGAATCGAAACAGGAACTTATTTTTGTATGTTTATAATATGTAATACTATCTAAAAGGTTTGGCCGCAAAAGCCGCATCGCGCGGGTGAAAATCTGTACAACGCAAAATAACACCTACTCTCTACAGAAGTAAACATTATTCTGGATTTAATTCTTTCCCTGTTGAATATTCATATAAGAAATAATGACATCCTGGATATTAATCAGCTGAATTTTTATTACGGCATATGTACACATATGTTGGGTATTGGTAGAAACTGTAGTCAGATCTACATGTATTACAATTCTATAATCAAACAGAGTAGATCGTGATCAGATGGCTCATATAGGAACCGTCTGATAAGGGTCTGAGCTGTTTGCTAATGGAATTTGATAGATTTGTTTCGTTATTTTCTAAAATGGCTACAATGTTCCACCTTCCATATTTCATGATAAATATTCTGTCCATGAATATTCAGTAGGTATTGAAATTTGGAAAACGCGTAGAACATGGAAAGGGTTTTAACGGCGTGAAGAGACTTTTATATGAAGGAAAGGGTTTACCCTTTGATTGCGGGGAAACCAGAGTTCTTGTATTTGCAAACAGTGTGGTTCCTGATTAGAGGTAGTCATACCCTCTGATTAGGGTATCTCCCAAATTATACCCTATTAGACGAAATGGACTGTGTCGTTCAGTACAGTAAAACCCATTTAAACCGGAGGTTTAGCAGTTGCTGTTTAACCCATTACCTCATAGGCTATTTTTAGATACAACCTCTTTGAATTAATCTACCGAAAAGGAGCATTAACTAGAGAAAAGGAAAATTTTAGACTTTTGTACTTTGAAACCATTGTGATAAATAGAGCATTCGCTCCTATAGGAGCAAATGCTCTATTTATCACAATGGTTTCACAAAGTGAATTTTATGGAGGCGTCAAAAGTCGTCAATATGAGGGAAAGGGTTAATGCATGGTAAAGATCAAACAGAAAGCTCATTTCTCCCATCAATCTTAAAGACCGGAACTGCTACTACGTATATAAGTTGAACGTCCGGTTTATAGGCGGGGGTTTTCACTGTCATGCATTTCAATAAGATGATCGCGGATATAGCCACACCGACGTGTACAATACAGTAAAACCTCACTAAACAGGAATTCTAGTACAGGAGAATTTAGATACTTTTAGGCAGGTTGCAGTCTGATATCCTAGGTTTCCGACAAGACCCTAGGTTCTCAATTGATAGTCTCAGAATCATTATGCATACGTGCGTATAGAGACATATGCGCTTCGTTTGATATCACGGATATTTAGACAAGGACCTAGATCGAAGTGAAGGAGTTAGAATAGTTTTGCACCAAGCCCTCGATATAGGGTCTGGGAATTATTACAGACAAATGACCACTGAGAACCACGGTTATCAAGAAATCTATGATCGCGACTGAGCTCCTTGGTTTCCGTCGTGAATCTATGTGCTCGACTGAAAACAAAGGAAAACAAACGAAAACATAAAATCTAACAATTATTGTGCAATCTTACCTGTAACTCTGTGGATGTTATAGATTTAGTCTGCTCTGGGTCGGTGCTACCAAAATTCAGTGAGGTAAACCCCTCGCAGTCTACGAAGTATTTCTCGAAGAACTCCTTGCCGTTGAGTAGGAACACTCCCTTGTCGTGTTCTCTGCGGAACTCAATCTATAAATTATAAAAAAATATTGTATCAAACTCAGCCCGTCTGATGCTGAATATTCAAAATTGAATCTGCTCACTATGGATATTGAGTAGGTGAATTATTCTCAATGTGGATTAACCCTTCTCCTCTTAGGCTATTTTTAGAGCCAACCTCTTTGAATAAATATACCGAAAAGGAGCATTAACTAGAGATTTTTTTTTTTTAGAAATTTGTAGTTCTGAAACCATTGTGATAAATAGAGCATTTGCTTCTTAGGAGCAAATGCTTTATTTATCACAATGGTTTCAAAAAGTGACTTTAACAGAGGCGTAGAAAGGCGTATTTATGGAGGAAAGGATTATAATAGCCACTGAATAGCAATGGAAAATAGTGTATACACATACGAGTCAGCTCCTCTAGGAGCTTATCTTATTGGTCTACACTATTTGCAAAGTCAGATATGTACGCTTCTAGCATGATATGCATTAAATCCGCTGTGAAATTTAACTCTTTAGCGGCCAAATGCGAGTATGGTGATTACCTATGTAAACAGTTTGGATTCAGATGAAATATACACGTATAGCAAACGGCAAAGTGTGCAAACGACAATATGAGACAGCAAACGAGTTAACTATTGTTTTTTAATTTAAACATACACTTATGCGTATAACAAGGATATATAAGAGTACCGGGATGGCACCTGATTTGCATACGAACTTCACATATGTCAACCATCGATCGGACTTTATCAAGAGTAAATAATCGGAAGTAATTAAAAACGGTGTATCTTTTTTTCAGAACGTTTGTGTGGCATTTTGAGGGATGGCTTTAAATATTCGAATTTATTTGTGAAACTACACTTGTATTGCATTGGACAAACGGCATTGTTGATCAAATGTTCCTTTTGCAATGCACAAACATGCTGGGGTGACATACTATAGGAGCTTTCATCATTACGTTTGCTCTGCATTAAGCAAATCACTTCTAGTCTTTTATGCTCAGTAAATTAACGGCTGCTTAACTCATTATCTCATAGGCTGTTTTAGATACAACCTCTTTGAATAAATCTTCCGAAAAGGAGCATTAACTAGAGAAAAGGATTGTTTAGCTTGAAACCATTGTGACAAATACAGCATTTGCTCCTATAGGAGCAAATGCTCTATTTATCACAATGGTTTCACAAAATACCTTTCACAGAGTCGTCAAAAGTCGTCAATATGAGGGAATGGGTTAAGACAGAATCTACTGTATATGAATCCCAAGCATGGTCTTATCTGTTGGAAACAAAGTGCATATTCTTTCTCGTATTTCTATATAATCACTACGATGGAAGACCCTTCTGTAATTTAATCACCCACCTCCCTAGCCAACACACACAAACCCACCATCACTACCACCAGCGGCTAACACCATCACAACAAAATAGTTTACCTTATGCCACTGGCCGTCGTCCACCCGGTGGAATGGCATCATTAGATCAACGTATGAGCGGGGACAGCGGATCTTGAACCTCAAGTAGCCCTCGAAGATACCTCCGGACACCATATCAAACATGTCGTTACGCCGGTGTGTGTAGAACAGTGTAGCGTTCGCTGAACGGGTTTTGAACTCGAACTTCAAATGATGACTGCCAAAAATAAATCGACACAATATGATTGCAATGTCATTGGTAGCCATTTTCATAATACAAGTACATGTATGCCATAACCTCTCTATAACGGCCACTGAATTACATCAAGTATTTTGTGTTAAAGGCAGGTGGCTGCTTAAAGCAATGGGAAAGTAAAACAGAACGCTCCTACAGAAGCGTTCTGTTTTACTTTCATCTTGCTTTAAGCAGCCACCTGCCCTAAATACCAACTAATTAACACAATTTAGTGGCCGTTATAGAGAGGTTTTACTGCAGTAGCAATGACTGTGGTTTATTTTAGAGGCTGGTGCAGTCTCCCGAGAGTTTTTTGTATCATTATATAGTAAAATCTGTCAAAAATATCAAAGGTCTAAGTATTGGTCCTTAAAAACATGGTAGCACTAGATTAATGTAGAGCAAAAATAATACATAAAGCCCCCAAAGAAGTTTTCAGCAATACATTTGTCAGGTGCATTAAACAACCAACACGTTTGTCTTCATTTAGTGACCACTATAAAGAAGTTTTAGTGTATTTGCAGGTGCGGATCCAGGATACCAGATTAGGGGGGGGGGGGGTAGAATTTGTTTGGAGGGCGTCTGATCAGTCTACGCTGTTTGCTGATAGGAAATCCAATATAAAACAAAATGAAAATTTAGTACAGGCGTCCCTTAGATAAAAATGGACTAATCCAATACATAAGCATGGAAGAATATACTGGACACAAATGGATTAAAGGGCGTGCAGCAAACCCAATCTACAGCAATCACCAAACCGAAATATGTGCAGAAAGCTCCTGTAGAAAGTTTCTGCATTGCTTGGCGTCCATTAAGCAACCGTCTGGTTTTAAAAACATTACGTTATCGCTTTAGAGAGGTTCTGCTGTGTGTGAAATGTTTAAAAGCAGTGCTATTATACATCGCTCGAGAACGACGTGTAAATTGTATATGATTATAAATGGTAATATTGAGTTAAAAATAAAAGCCCTCTGTGTCACCAGAAAATGCTAAGGATTGCGTACTCATCACTTACGTATTTCTCTCGTATTTCAAATTCTAGCCTGAAGAACAAATTACTTCTACACATTTGTTTTCAAATTTCAAGTTATAGTCGGTTTGTCTACCAATAGACATTCAGAATGTCAACCAATTTGGATCATCATCACCATACTATTATTATATCATCTATTTATTTATTTTTATTATTATTACTATTTTTATTATTATTATCATCATCATGATAATATTTTCGCACTATTGTTATAATCGATATTGTGTATGATAATAATTTTTTAATAAATGTATTACCATGGTATTATTTAGATATGACTACAAACTGTAAAGTTTATGTAAATCAAATATTCAGTATTCTGTGTTAAAAAATACCTTCAATGGTGAAATATGAAGTTTTTATCATGTACTAAATGTATACTTTACTAAGAACGCAAGCACACTCCCATTCTTATATATTCCTGGTAATTACTGTAAGTTTTGCCATTTGCGATGTTACGTACATTTTTTTGCATTTAATGGGTGCAAATTATTTTAATGATATCTTTTAACACATACGAGTACAATAAAACCGAACATTCTTTAGATAGGCGACAGCTTAATGCATTAAGCAGCCGCCTGTCTAACGAGGTGGATCTCCTTTAGTAAAAGTCCGGTTAAGAGGGGTTTCACTCTAGTGTATTCGATTTCACCAGAGTATTCTGATGACGTAATTTAAACTTCTTCACTTTGAGCAAATTTATATTGTCGTCTGCTTCAAATCTAAAGGTATATTTGTCTTCCATTTCTATTAAAACAGTGTTAGGGTGTTAGGCAGTTTAGATCCTGATGCGTTACTGTTTGTGTCTCATTAAACCCAAACTGTCCAGAAATCGCCAAAAGAGCGCTGAAGAAAAACGAGGCTTGGTTGTTTGCAAAAAATGTGTCGTCTGCTTTTACTCTGTACTTGAATGTCCCCCTCCCCACTTTTCATTAAAACACAGAGTTGATGTGATGCTGATTTATTCATCTGGATCCAAACTGTTTGCAAAGGTGATCTCAGATTCACGATTGACAGCGGAAGAGTTAATTGTTCGTAACTGTAAACAAATCTTCTCTTGTTTGTTCTTATCCATTTATGGTTATCTTTTTAGATTGCGTCAGAATGAATTTTAATTAGTATATTATTCCGGTTACCATGCGTTATGTTCAGTAATTGTATACAGTAAACCCCCGCTAATGCGACCACGTAAAAAAGGTATAATTATGGGTGCTAGAGGCAGGTGGTTGCTTAATGTAGGACAAAAGTAATGCAGAAAGCTCCAAGAGGAGCTTTCTGCATTACTTTTGTCCTGCATTAAGCAACCACCTGCTTATAAAGACATGTATGTTTATTCATTAAGTATTCATTATGTATTCATTAAGTATTCATTATGTATGTTTATTCATTAAGTGGTCGCATTGTATTTCGTAATATTACTGTTATACAGGAGCGGTGTATTATGTTTATAACTCTGTCGCTGCCATTTTTGCATCTTTGCTTACCTATACACACAGCTTGGGCCCAGATGAGACGCCGAATAACTCGGCGTCTCATCAGGATCCAAACTGTTTGTTTGAATGGTGAATCATTTTAAAGAAAATTGTAAAAGATTAAACAAACGAAACTTTAAGCAGACGACAATGTTTGCTAGCGAAAGAATTCAGTACGGGGAAAATCCCCACCCTTGTGATGAATTAAAATTTCAGGAAATCGTAAGCGGAAGAAAGCATCCTTTATTACTGGTGGATGGTAAGTTTTCAAATAGGTTCGTTTTAATGGCCACATTATTGAAAATTGCATGAAAGAATGCAGAAGGATAGGTTTAATTTGCGCTATATTCGTCAATAGCCCTTTTCACTATTCCAAAATTCAAATAGGCCAAGCTTATTGTGAATATACAGTATAACATGACAAACAGTGCAGACCCTGATGAGCTGGATCTTTCTGTATAACTTTTGTACAGCATTAACCCATTCCCTCATAGACTATATTTAGATCCAACCACTTCGAATAAATCTACCGAAAAGGAGCATTGACTAGAGAAAAGGAATTTTTTAGAATTTTGTAGTTTGAAACCATTGTGATAAATAGAGCATTTGCTCCGATAGGAGCAAATGCTCTATTTATCACAATGGTTTCGTTAAGTGATTTTTTTACAGAGGCGTAGAAAGGCGTAATTATGGAGGAAAGGGTTAAACTATCGCCTGGTTTTAAAGACATCGTCTATGTTTAAGCATTAAGTGGTCGCTGTAGATGGAATTTACTGTACTAGCTATCTCATAGAGTAGAATCTGTCTTAAGGGACCATCAAAAAGAGGTTAATTATGGGTCTGTAAGGCAGGTGATAGTTCAATGCAGGTCAAAATAATGCAAAAACGTTCATTCTGTCCTGCATTAAAGCATTTCTTTTATCTTTAATTAATACACATGACTATTTCACTGACATGTGTAACCAATTTGTATGGACGTCTAGTCTTTTAATGTCAAAACGACAAACTCCGTTAATGTGATACTATTTAACCATTTACTACATAAATACGTCTTTTAATACAGAAGGAAGCAATGGAACTGAAGCAACGAACTGCTTATGCAAATTACATGTACAGTGTTAAAACGACATTGTATTATGTATTCGCATCTTACCCATTGGAGAAAGGCTCAGCCAGGGAATCTATCCGCACCCGGCTTGGAATACCATATTCTATCTTCACGCCTTTGTGCGTCTCAATGTCTATCATAGGAGTCTGAAATTACAATGAGATCAACCCATACACTGCAGTAGACATATTTAACCCATTACCTAATGAATATTTATGTAAAAAAATAATGAAACCATGAATATTAATTAGATTATTATTTTTATAAAGGCAGGCATATGAAAGCACGAATTGTTTTGGCCATGGCAGAAATGGTAGAATCAGGTCTATATTATTCCGTAAGCAAACAGAGTAGGTCCTAATCAGGGCTTATTCTGTTTGCAAAGGCATTAAAGCGCAGCTATGGAGTTGAAGGATAGCTGACAGATATGAGTAACAAATTAACAGAATACAACTGAAACCAATACAGTTGTAAGTACAGAATACATAAACGAAAACAAGATATACTGACTTTGCCCGCTGAATTTGACAGTATAGTAAAACCCCGCTAATGCGACCGCCTAAAAGAGGTATAATATTGGTTGCTAGATGCAGGTGGTAGCTTAATGCAGGACAAAAGTAATGCTGAAAGCTCCTTGAGGAGCTTTCTGCATTACTTTTGTCCTGCATTAAGCAACCACCTGCTTACGAAGACACCCGTGTTTATTCATTAAGTGGTCGCATTAGCGGGGGTTTACTGTATAGTGAAACACCTGTAAATCGTCGGACGCTCATTTAGTATAAATATCGGTCTTGGAGACCTAGAATTGTTGGGTCTTAGAGGAGCTCTCTGTATAACTTTCTCCCTGCATAAAGCAGCTATACCTGCTATCTAATTGTTTCTCTACTAGAATTCCGGTTTATAGGGGTTCTACTGTAGATGTATGAAAATGTGGGAAAGGGATGTGACGGGTTATGGCTTGGCTAGCATTCTACAGGTTCTGCCATGGCTAAATAGCCATTGTTTGTACGCCATTATAAAATTTCAACTAATTAATATTCATGACGTCACTATTTCTTACAACAGCAGTCAATGAAGTAAAAGGTTACACGATCAAGGCCCATGTTTAACTTTGCACCTCATGACTTTTTGACATGGGCTTGTTATCTACGCCAACCGTTTATATTAATGTCGCCAATATAAATAAGAGACGACAAAATAATTATTTAATGCCTGTCTATATATGAAACTGTTTTAATATTCGCAAGAAAAGCAATTAAACGTTTCATAAATCCACCAGATCCACCCCGATAACCCGTGCAATTATACAATGAGCATTTATCCACTCTTAATTAGTCTGTTTAATGGGGTTGTCGTCTCTATTGTCACCCTTCCTTTTCCAATACAGTAAAACACCGCTAAAAACAGAATTCTAGCAGAGAAGAATTTAGAAACTTTTAGGCAGGTAACTGCTTAATGCAGGATGAAAGTCATGCAGAAAGCTCCTACAGGAGCTTTCTGCATGACTTTCACCCTGCATTAAGCTGCCACCTATCTCCAAGCCCGATATTTATACTATATTGAACGTCCGGTTTAGAGTGGTTTTATTGTAAGTATGTTCGGCCATAAGTCTGTCGTAATGGCAACCAGGCTTCGCGTCGTCAGTTTTAGACACATGAATAACCCTCCTCACACTGACAAAAAATAATGTCTGCTTAAACTACGATCTACTCAACGTTTTACTTACTTTCAATTTGTTCAAGCTTTTGAGAAACAACTGACATACTGGATCCTAATAAGACGCCGAGTTACTCGACGCTTAATCTGGATCCATGTTGTTTGCAAATGTTAGTTAAGTCGTGCATAGCAGGCGAAAGGTTGAATGAGTCCTTCATATAAACGCTTTTCACGCATGTGCAAACAGAGAAGACCCAGATCAGACGGACCCTGGAGGAGCCGTCTGATCAGGGTCTGTTTGCTAATTGAGTTAGATAGACATGTGTCTTTAGTTTCTAAAATGGTTACAATGTTCGATCTTCCATATTTCATTATACTTATTTTTTTATTTTTTTATTGAAATTTGAAATAAAAATAGAACAGGGAAAGGGTTAACCCTTAGGCTGCTGAGAGCGACCTGGCTTGCATTTACAAACAGCTTAGATCTAGATCAGACGCCGAGTAGATCGTCGTCTCATCCAGCTCCCAAGATGTTTGATAATCAGGTACAAATGCTCAAAAGATTGAGCAAATCAGAAGTAAAAATTGTCCTACACTACAGTATGAGCAGACATATTGTTTTACAGAATAAGAAGGAATAAAACATTTAAAAACTTCTTGGATAAGCTCAACGCAGGTGAACGAGTACATAGTTTGTATTGCCCAAGAAGTCAGTGAACATCTGCCATAAATCTTCACAGGGAGTGGCTTCTCGACCCCCACTGTTCATCAATTCGCAAGAGACCAATGCACTCACTATTTACCCTTCTCTTGTTGAATTTTAAAATACATTTCTCCTTCTTTACCCATGCCCTGTTGTATAATTACACATATCTTCACTGTGTACAAGTATATCGCTGTGCAATCACTGCTATGGAGTGCACTGGTTGCACAATCAATTTGTAATTAGTGCAGACCCTGATGAGACAGCTCCTGCAGGAGCTGTCTCATCTGGGTCTTCACTATTTACCGTTAGGTATATTGACGTGAATAGCAAGCGAAGGATTAACGTATTGAATGCAAACTATTCAATAAATCAATTGCCCATCAGTATTTAACCATTTATTTAGTTAGATAGTATGAATGTGTGAATATTAATAAGCTGATTTTTTTTTATAACAGCATCAATAATAAGAAACTAGTGTACCATGGCAGAAACTGTAAAATCATATCTAGATAATTTATAAGCAAACGGGACATACCCTGATCAGACGGCTCCTACACGAGTTACAACTTGGCAGGCGTTTGCCATCGAGTACATATTTTTTCTATTTATTTTATTATTATTACTATTTTGTACTTGAAATCTGACCAAGATTCAAACTGTTAATCCTGTCGATGTGGCTTATATCAAAATACAAAAAAACCAATTCATCAACAAAAAAGACAATTTGCGCCCGACCCTTTTTCGTGAAATTATTATAAATCATTATTAAACTAAAAGAAAATCGAAAACGAAACATTTGAAAAACGAATGCTATTTTAGAGATTGCTTTTACTCATGCCATGCTTTCAAATAAAGGCAGACATCGGAATTTGATTTTGTGAAAATTTCTAATAAATTACATGTGCATCCACGAAACACCTTCGCATGTTAAAACATTACTACTACCACATACTTTTTTTTATTTAATATACCATTTAAAGTTGACCCTTTAGTGTTTGTCTAGGCCAGAAATTCATTCGTGGGAAAATCGGCGGGAATCTCGCAGCTGACTCTAAGGAAACTGAGCTAGGATTCAGCCAAAATTTCCGGCCATGAAATTATTGCTGAGACAAATTTTCAAAAATTCACATACGGATAATTGTAAAGTCTTATAGTTTATAATCAAGTTTAAAGGCGTAGTACTTTATGTTTTACCATGCTAATGTGATTCGTGAGTAGTTGGGCTATTACTGAGCCATTTGGAAACATAAAACTCCACTTAACTCATTACCTCATAGGCTATTTTTAGATACAATCTGTTTGAATAAATCTACCGAAAAGGAGCATTAACTAGAGAAAAGGAAAATTTTAGAATTTTGTAATTGAAACCATTGTGATAAATAGAGCATTTCATAAATTGACGTTTACAGGGGCGTCAAAAGGCGTCAATATGAGGGAATGGGTTAAAGAATACCGATTGCCAAACGTCTACTTCAATTATCACCGTTAACCCTTTCCCTCGTACAAACGTGTTTACACGCATTTGCAAACAGAGTAGACCCAAAACAGACGGCTCCTAGAGGAGCCGTCTGATCAGGGTCTACTCTGTTTGCTATTATAATTTAATAGATCTGTTTCTTTACTTTCTAAAATGTCTACAATGTTCCACATTCAATAATTCTTTCTAACTATTTTGTTAATGAATATTCAGTAGGTACAGCAAATTGGCCTAAATATAGAACAGGGAAAGGGTCTAAACTCTAAAGTAATCAACGACATCATGAATATTTATTAGCTGTAGTTTTATAATGGCATATATAAATAGGATGTTTTGGTACTGGTAGAAACTGTCAAGTCAGATCTATTATGGTTTCGTAAGCAAACAGCTGACCCTGATCAGACGGCTCCTATAGAAACCGTCTGATCTGGGTCTACTCTGTTTGCAAGGGTGTATTTATGGAGTAAAAGGTTGAACGTATGTGCCTGTTTAATGCAGGATGAAACCAGTGTCAAACAATTTTGGATAACAGCTAGTGTGGAAGTAAATATGGTCTTAACCGTTTCTTGTCAACAGTCTTTTTAACAATTTACCAGATAGCTTCGCCTTTTAACGCCTGTGCAAACAGAATAGACCTAGATCAGAATCAGTTAATCAATATTCATGACGCCAGGAATTATTGTATATATTTCCACGAGGTAATGGTTTAATTTTAAACTACAGTAAAACCTCTCTATAACGGCCACTAAATTACATCAAGTATTTTCTGTTAAAGGCAGGTGGCTGCTTAAAGCAAGGTGAAAGTAAAACAGAACGCTCCTATAGGAGCGTTCTGTTTTACTTTCACCTTGCTCTAAGCTGCCACCTGCCCTAAATGTCAACCATTTAACACAATTTAGTGGCCATTCCAAAATTAACTGACGACTACTAAAACTCATCTCTAACAAGTTTACTATATGCTCGTACATTCCGATTAGTTATTAAGCGTTTGAGAAACTCCGTGTATTGACCAAACGTCAAAACAGCTTTGATCCTGATGAGACGCCG
Organism: Azorinus chamasolen; assembly: GCA_963576725.1. Classification (NCBI taxonomy): domain Eukaryota; kingdom Metazoa; phylum Mollusca; class Bivalvia; order Cardiida; family Solecurtidae; genus Azorinus; species Azorinus chamasolen. Next base: position 69,811,567 of record OY755238.1, on the reverse strand, counting down.
AGTTACTCGGCATATCATTTGGATTGAAGTTGTTTGATAGTCGCGCATAGTAGGAAAAGGGTTAATTATTTGGAAATTAGACCCATGGCAGACCAGGCATATGTGTACCATATCCTTATTTTAAAGTGATTTCTGCTTAAAATACAATATGTTTTTTATGTTATTTCTGATTCGTTGAAGCGTTTGAGAAAATAATGACCGATCGTAAAACAGCTTGGATCTTGATGAGGCAACATGACAAATGATGTTAAGAAAACACTGCAACTAGCTGATCTACTCTGTTTCTTAAGTTTAGTAACACAATTTCACAAATACTGGTGGATGCCAAACGACGACATCTAGGGTCCCGTTTAACCCATTACCTCATAGGCTATTTTAGATACAACCTCGTTGAATAAATCAACCGAATATGAGCATTAACTAGACAAAAGGGAACTTTTAGAATTTTGTGGTTTGAAACCATTTTGATAAATATGCCTACAGCATTTGCTCCTATAGGAGCAAATGCTCTATTTTCCACAATGGTTTCAACAGGTGACTTTTGCCGAGGCGCTAAAAGGCGTCAATATGGGGGAATGGGTTAACGAAAGATCGCAAAAACAAACTGATCATAAGTTCTAATGAACAACAGTGATTTCTATTCTCAAAGTCGAAACTACCACACATTCGAGCATGCGACAAGTTAACTGCGATTGAAATTACTGTACATTCTAACATATGACGATAGCGACTCTAACACTATCCTCCATAAATAAATGCTCTATTTATCACAATGGCTTAAAAACTACAAAATTCAAAACAAAATCCTTTTCTCTAGTTAATGCTCTTTTCGGTAGATTTATTCAGAGAGGTTGGATTCTAAAAATAGCCTATGAGGTAATGGGTTAAGTTGCGATCGTCGTATGCTAGAACAAACCATAATTACGATATTTCGTAAAACGGACCCCAAATCTCAGGCGCAGTGATTTTAGGGTCTACAATGTTGCAAGTCTCGGGGATATATATTCTCTATTTGTATACAGTTATATGTCACACAAATAAAAAAGGTGAAAACATTGATTTATATATTGTATATTGTTCGTAACGCGAGTTTAACTATTTCAATATTTGTGTAAGAAATAATGAATGCTTATTAGCTGAATTTGTATGGCATATGTACCGGGGTTGTTTTGAATCAGGCAGAAAATGAAGAATCAGATCTATATTATACCATAAGCAAATACAAAATGTAACAGAAGAACAGACCCTGATCAGACAGCTCCTACAGGGACCGTCTGATCTGGGTCTTCTATGTTTGCAAATGCGTGAAAAGACGTTTATATGAGGGAAAGGTTTAAAAAAAAGACACTAAGTGTTCTTAACCCTTTCCTCCATAAATAGGCCTTTCTACGCCTCTGTAAAAATCACCCTATTGAAACCATTGTGATAAATAGAGCATTTGCTCCTATAGGAGCAAATGTTCAATTTATCACAATGGTTTCAAACTACAAAATTCTAAAATTCTCCTTTTCTCTAGTTAATGCTCCTTTTTGGTAGATTTATTCAAAGGGGACGGATCTAAAAATAGCCTATGAGGTAATGGGTTAAGCTTTACTTCGTGAATATGCATGTAAAAAATATCATCATGAATATTAATTATAATTTTAATTGGCATATGATTTTTGGCTTAGGCAGAAACTATAGAATAGGGTCCATATAATTTCATAAGCAAACAGAGCAGACGTATGACACAGGAGTCGTCTGATCTGTGTCTGCTCTGTTTGCAAAGCCGCCAGAAATACTTTTCTATCATATAAATTAACCCTTTACTACATAAATACACCTTTCTACGCCTTTGCAAACAGAGTAGACCCAGATCAGACAGCTCTTATAGGAGCCGTCTGGTCAGGGTCTGCTCTGTTTTCTTGTGATATTATATAGATATGATTCTACAGTTTCAGTCATGGCTGAAAATGCCCGTGTCCATGTGATATTATAACAAATTAATCTAGTTAATATTCATGATGCCATTATTTATTACATGAATATTCATGGGGGAAAGGGTTTACAGAAGTCAAGAGATCAAATTTATTTATATTCATACGATAAAACATGTATCTACACAGACCTTTAACGGTAATTAACAGTTTTATCATTTATAAACTGCATGAGAAACAAGAGGAAAAATACCACAGAAGAAACTTAAGACATAATTTTTTTATACTCTTTCAAAAGCAAACAGGGCAGACAATAATCAGACGGATTCTACAGGAGCCGTCAGATCTGAGTCTACTCTGATTTCAAAAGTGTGAAAATGGTATCACTGTAAAGTAAAAGGATAATATGTTATTTAACTATTTACTCCATGAAAGTTAATTAAGGAACTGGTGACATCATGAATATTGATTAGTTTAGTTTTTAACACATGATTATTTTTTTTTGCTAAAGCTGAAGCTGTAGAATCAGGGTCCATGCTTATAAAACTTTTTAGTTGAGTCCGAGTTGGTTCTCAAGCTTTTGATTGGTCAGATTTGAGTTCTCAAGCTTTTGATTGGTCAGATTTGAGCCAAAGGCTCAAATCTGACCAATCAAAAACTTGAGAACGAACTCAGACTCAACTAAAAGTTGTATAAGCATGGACCCTGATCTATGTTATGTCATAAGCAAACAGAGCAGACTCTGACCAGGCGGCTCATACTGAAGCGGTTTGATTTGGATCTACTCTGTTTGCAAAGGCATAGAAAGGCGAATTTAAGGTGTAAATAGCTAACTATTTGGCCGATGACTATTCACATAAGAAATAATGACTGAATGAATGATAACAAGCTGACTTTTTATATTGGTATCACGAACAGGAGAGGTTTTACCACAGTGGAAACTGTAAAATCGTATCTGTATTATTTCTTAAGCGATCAGAGCAGATCCTGAACAGGAGATTCCTGCGGGAGTCTTATCTCGGTCTACTCTGTTTGCATAAGTCTGTAGATTAAAGGCGTATACGGCATTTCTCTAGGAAGTTGAATAAGTAAAATAACTTACCAGCTGGCTATTTGGATTGCATGCTATTTTTCTCTGTCGGCGCACACTTCGTCCATTGACGCATATAATTGTGCATATCACGATACATAGCACATTGATATGTGTGGTAAATCGGCCGAGTTTTAAAATATTCATTTTTATTGAAATAACTAAACACAGCCGTTGAAGACAGATGAATTGATACAAGTCGCTATTGGTACTGTCAGTAATGTATATGATTGTAACGCAGATTTTAAATTCAAAATTGTAGGCAATTCGATGTACTGTTTCAAAATGTTCTTTAAAAAAAATTCAAATCCTATGTTTTAAATATAAATCAAGCGCTCGAGAACCTTATAATTAAAGTCTGGTCTTTAAGCTTCCTCATCAAAATCTAATTTGCCGGTGAACTTACCTGGCGTATTTATACAGTCGCTCGATGACGAAATACCTATGTACGCAAGGTTACTAAACCCCTATACTTACCTTTAGGTTGACGGGTAACTGTCGTCTGCTGAAACATGTCACCGCTGCGGATCGAAAATCTATATTTGTTAACAGGATTCTTTTATATATTTTAGCAATATGAACTGAGACGGTGTTTTGGTTCATATCAAACCTGTTGTATGTCGTACCTGTTCAATATTCTTTAGATGTCGTCTGTTCTTCAGCAAGCCCAAGACTTCATTTTTATGAATTAAATCACGTACATAGAAGATATCACACACTGGGTGAGTCACTTGTTTCAACGATAACAAATGTTTTTGACCGACATACGGTGATCCTCGTATCAAATTCTGAACATGCCATCATTTCGTTTTGGATGTCGTCTGCTGATACATTCTAAATAGGTAAACAACCATGCGGTTTTTAAGCAGAGGTCGTCCACAGAACTTACTAACCCGTTCCCTCATATTGACGCCTTTTGACGCCTCTGTAAAAGTCACTTTCTGAAACCATTGTGATGAATAGAGCATTTGCTTCTATGGAGCAAATGCTCTATTTACCACAATGGTTTCAAAACTACACACTTCTTAAAGTTTCCTTTTCCCTGATAACTTCTCCTTTTCGGTAGATTTATTCAAAGAGGTTGAGTCTAAAAATAGCCTATGAGGTAATGTGTTAATTCAAGTTCTTTAATTAACACTTTAATACTGATTTTCAAAGTGATACACCATTCCATTATTGTTTAACCCTTTCTCTCATAAAACGAAATTAGACCTCTTTGCAAACTGAGTAGACCAAGGCCAGATAACTCATGTAGGAGCTGTCAGATATTGGTATGCTCTGTTTGCATTTGGAAAAATATAAATATGATTGTACAGCATCTGTCACTGTTAAAAGTTCCCTTGATGACAGTGTCGGTTATAAAAGTCAGCCAATTAATATTCATACATTCTTTATTAGTCCCCCACCGGTTACCGGTTGGGGGACTATAGGTTTGCTCGATTCCGTCTGTCTGTCCGTCCGTCCGTCTGTCCGTCCGTCTGTCCGTCTGTCACGCTTCTTGTCGGGGCCATATCTCCTACAAAGTTATGCCAAATTCATATAACTTCACACATTGAAGAAGCATGATGAGGGCTAGTGTCATGCACAAGGGTCATAACTCTAGCATCAATATATTTGGAGTTATTCCCCTTTTACATATTTTTTTGTCCGGACAATAACTCTTTATCTACTGGTTCAATTGATTTGAAACTTCACATATGGAACAATCATGATAAGGGGTAGTGTCATACACAAGGGCCATAACTCTAGCATCAATATTTTTGGAGCTATTCCCCTTTTTCATATTTTCTTGTCAGTCCGTCTGTCACACTTCGTGTCCGGGCAATATCTCCTACAAAGTTAGGCCAAATTCATTATAACTTCACACATTGAAGAAGCATGATGAGGGCTAGTGTCATGCACAAGGGTCATAACTCTAGCATCAATATTTTTGGAGTTATTCCCCTTTTACATATTTTTTTGTCCAGACAATAAATCTTTATCTACTGGTTCAATTGATTTGAAACTTCACATATGGAACAATCATGATAAGGGGTAGTGTCATACACAAGGGCCATAACTCTAGCATCAATATTTTTGGAGTTATTACCCTTTTTCACATTTTCTTGTCAGTCCGTCTGTCACACTTCGTGTCCGGGCAATATCTCCTACAAAGTTAGGCCAACTTCATTATAACTTCACACATTGAAGAAGCATGATCAGGAGTAGTGTCATGCACAAGGGCCATAATTATAGCATCAATATTTTTGGAGTTATTCCCCTTTTTCATATTTTTTGTCCGGACAATAACTCTTTCTCTACTGGTTCAATTGATTTGAAACTTCACATATGGAACACGCATGATGAGGGGTAGTGTCATGCACAAGGGCAATAACTCTAGCATCAATAGTTTTGGAGTTACTCCCCTTTTTCATATTTTCTTGTCGGGACAATAACTTTTTATTTACTGATTCAATGTATGAAAGTAGGTACTAATACCATTCAGGTGGTCATGTATATACCATGGTCAACCACACCATGGGTGGGTGGGGTGGGGAGAGTGGAGGTTTTTTTCAGTCAGGTGGGGGACTTATGTCTTGCATAGCAATACAACATGCCCTTGTTTATTCTGTCATAGCAATGTGTTTCGTTATTTATCTCGTTTATTAATACATGTACAATAATTACATTAAGACGTGTTCATAAGGGAGTGGAGGGGGTCTTGTATGAATATCCATAAATGTTACGTGATGTGTATCTTAACCCTTTGGCCCATAAATACGACTTTCTACGCCTTTGCAAACATAGTAGACCCAGATCAGATGATCAGACGGTTCCTATAGGAGCCGTCTGATCAGGGTCTACTCTGTTTGTTTATGATATAATATAGATATGATTCTACAGTTTCTGCAATGGCCAAAACATATCCTGTATCCTATTTTTATAACAATTAACGTAATTAATATTCATGATGTCATGAGTAGAGGATTAAGGACACCCATATTAGTACATTATGTGGATGGTGCAAATGGTTCCTGTTTACAGTTTCACACCGGGGACGTGACATATGAGATATTACGAACAGTAAGCTTGCGTAACTCGCGTGACATTTTATCTGTTAGGGTCAACATTACTATTTCATTCATGTGATGTACATAAACACCTGTATTAAGCGGCTATTAATTTATCGGACACAGACGTCTTAAAAAGCAGGTGGTTGACAGGAGCTTTCTGCATTACTTTTGACATGCATTAGGCTACAATCTGCCTACATTCCCATAATTAGATATCTTTATGATGGTCGCTTAACCCTTATGCAAGAGCATATCAGGGTCTGCTCTGTTTGCTTATGGTGTAATATAAATCGGATTCTACAGCTTCTGCCTGAGCCAAAATTTCATACTTTCGTATACCATTTAAAAAGATAATCTTATTAATATTCATGACGTCATTATTTTTTACATGAATATACAACAGGGAAAGGGTTAAGAAAAGGTTATACTGTAAACCGCACACTGTAAAATTGACCTTTTCTGCTAAAAAGGTGCCTGCTCAAACTTTGATCTGCCACCAGTTGATGCAAGCATTTAATAAAGTATTGACCGTGTGCCAACCAAATCCCTCATATTGACGACTTTTGACGACTCTGTAAATGTCGCTTTGTGAAACCATTGTGATAAATAGAGCATGTTTGCTCCTATAGGAGCAAATGCTCTATTTATCACAATGGTTTCAAACTACAAACTTCTAAAATTTTCCTTTTCTCTAGTTAATGTTCCTTTTCGGTAGATTTATTCAAAGAGGTATAGGGTCCAAAAATAGCCTATGAGGTAATGGGTTAAACAGATTGTATCCTAATGAAATACCGAGATACCCGGCGTCTCATCTGGAGTAAAGCTGATTGAAAATGCAAACAAAGTCGCGTTTAGCTTGAAAAGGATTAACCCTTCGCTTGCTGAATTTTAAAATAGATTTCTCCTTCTTTACCCACTCCCTGTTGTATAATTACATATATCTTCACTTTTTAAAAGTATTTCGCTGTGCAATCACTGCTGTGGAGTGCACTGGTTGCACAATCGATTTGTAAATAGTGCAGACCCTGATGAGAGAGCTCCTGCAGGAGCTCTCTCATCTGGGTCTTCACTAGTTACATGTAGGTATATTGACGTGAAAAGCAAGCGAAGGGTTAAGCCCTAGGCTTAGGTATCTGCAAGTAGGCCGGACCCGGTGAGATGCCGTGTAGCTCGGTGTATCATCAGAATCCAAACTGTTTGCCACTCGGTTGACCGTTTCTAAGATGCCTGAACAAATCGGAAATAAAATAAACTTGCAACAGATGTGATGGTTAGCAGACATTGTTTTATAGCACTATACTGGTTTAGCGAGTATGTGTAAATATAGGCATGATCTTGCGGTTACTGAGCTAGGAAACATGGATGTTTACTTGTTTATAATTCAAATACTTAATTTCGTAAACAGAGTGATTTTATCAGACTGAAAATGTTACATATTTCTTTAACGAGCGTTTTGTTTGGCCTTGATATGTACGTAGTTTAGACAGAGATCAAATAACTCCTAAAGGAGTTCTTTGTAAAAGGATATACGCCATATATTGACCGAGCCTTAAACTAGCATGAGTAGTTTCTTTAAAAATGATTCCTTAAATAGATTTATTATTTAAGAGAGTTGTTTGTTTTCAAATTACAGCTGTGTCAAGTTCACTATTTAATCCTAAAGTTAAATGCCTCATTTGAGTTATGGACATTTGAAAACAGTGTAGATCATTATATTTGGCCTGCATGAAAGGTTTGATTTCTTCAGCGTTTATTCGAACTATTTCCTCGGGATATACTTCTTTTCAGCATAGAAACAAATGATTTTTAGACATTTTTAGAACGCGTTGCAAGTATATATACACTTCTGTGGCTCATGCATGTACTGACACATGAACACTGAGAATTTTGATAATGGCAGAATCAATATAATTCCATAAGCAAACAGAGCAGACCCTGGTCAGACAGCTCTTACAGGAGCCGTTTGATTGGGATCCACTCTGTTTTCAAAGGCGTAAAATGTGCATTTGTGGAGTAAAGCATCACACGTGTACATGTATAACATTTAGCCTCCATCTCGCAGAGATATTCGTCCTCTGAAAAAAGGTTTATAAATTCAGATTTCGAAGCGGGCTTTCTTCCATCTTTTAAAAGACATAATCATATTGATACCTCTTGACGCCTCTGTGAGTGTTACCTTTTGAAACGATTGTGATAAATAGAGCAGTTGCTCCTATAGGAGCAAATGCTCTATTTATCACAATCGGTTCAAAACTGCACAACTGTAAATTTCCCCCGGGCCCCTATACCCCTATAGCCACGGTGCGTACATTAGATTTGGATTCAGCTTTACTCCTGCTTTATAGCATCGCCTTGTCTGTAGCATGTTGAATTGTAACCTTGATCTGGCTGTGAAAAAACTAATGGCTACTCAAATTTAGATGTGTTGCAGTTTTAGCTACTCCAGAATCGACTTATCTTTTGAGGAACTAATGACCAAGTATCACGTCAGTGACGTCACAAGGTTTTAAGAAATACTTGACCAAGTGCCAAAAAGCTTGGATCCTGATTAGGTGCCAAGTGACCCGGTGTGTCATCTGGATCCAAGCTGTTTGCAAATGTATGTTAGGTCCCGAATATCGAGATATAGGTTAATACTGATTGACTAAATCGACTCCAAGCCCTGTGATCATCCATAATGAATCATTTACACACAATTCTGTTCGAAGATCAAACTAAATCGGCCATAAAGATCAAGGCTGAAAAATTAAACGAATGTAAACATTGAGTCACTTTAGAAAGAGGATTCTCTTGCGTGAGGAGAAAACATATTGAGTATCCTTTATACGGAACAACTTTTAAATCATGAATAAAACAGTTTTAACTGCTGATCATCATCGAATCAAATTGTCCGCCTATTAGATCATAAGCTGTTTGATTAACCCTTTCCCTCATATTTAAACGTGTTTCCACGCATCTGCAAACATAGTAGACCCAGATCAGACGGTTCCTATAGGAGCCGTCTGATCAGGGTCTGCTCTGTTTGCTAATGGAAATTGATAAATCTGTTTCTATACTTTCTAATATGGCTATGATGGTCCACCTTCCATAATTCATTAAAACTAATATTTGTGCATGAATATTCAGTAAGTATTGGAAAATGTAAAAAACATAAAATTAGGAAACGGTTAAGGATCAAGTGGGGTTTTTAACAAGCAAAAATATGGCATTTATAAGTGAACATCAGCGGTGTTGTATAAGCAATGTCCGAGGACATTTAACAACGGGATACATGTATATTAAGTATCAAGGATGATGCAACACTTGTCTAATCATGTAGGTGTTACAAGCGATTGGATTTATTTACAATTGTATTATGTCAGCGAATTAGGTGACTTCTTTGCTTTATATTGTTGTTGTTAATGTGGCTTTTTGTTGTTTTTGTTTGTTTGTTGTTGTTGCTGTTGTTGGTGGTGGTTGGGGTAAAATGTTTTTTTATCGTGTTGTTCTTGTTTTTGTGGGTGATATTACGGATGTTTTATCTTTTTAATTGTTTAGGACTGAATCGAATTGTTAGGCACTATCGCTCTTGCCGTTTTGTTTATTTAATTATCTTATGTTGTTTCTCTTTCCATTTCTTTCTTTTTCTTTTTTTCAGCGGCATTAAGGTCATCAATATTTCTAATTTCAGATTTTATTAATGTTAGGGATGACTCTGATAAAACGCCGGTCGACACGTTGGAGATAACCAGTCCCGCTGTGTACTGTCTGCTCATATAATTTGATGCAGAGACCCCGGGTCTCATCTGGATCCAAACTATTTGCAAATGCGATTCAGGTTCCGGATAAGGATCAAACTTCCCTTGGTCAAGCGGTCTTTTTTAACCCATTCCCTCATATTGACGGCTTTTGACGACTCTGTAAAAGTCACTTTGTGAAACCATTGTGATAAATAGAGCATTTGCTCCTATAGGAGCAAATGCTCTATTTATCACAATGGTTTCAAACTACAAAATTCTAAAAGTTTTCTTTTCTCTATTTAATGCTCCTTTTCGGTAGATTTATTCAGAGGTTATATCTAAAATAGCATATGAGGTAGTGGGTTAATTTATAGCAAGTTTCGGGTAAATTTGTGATAGTTATTATAGTTTATACAATTAGACTCTTTGACAAGAAAGAAATGAACTAGATAATAATTAGACAGGTGACAAATTTTTCTACCCGAAAAGTAGAAATGGGTTACTTATAATTGAGCTGCTGGTTTGAAGTGTGATTCAGACTTCTAATTTTTAACCATTTCATTCCCTACAAACTCGTTCTAATGAAAAGTTGTAATCCGCCCATGTTACATGTCAGGGGTTCCTGAGAGAAACAAATTTATCCTGGTGAAAAAATCCCATTGATATTGATTGGTATAGAAAACAGTGCAGACCAAGATCAGAGTATTCATCTAGGAGCCACCTGATCTGGGTCTACACTGTTTCCCTATGACCCACGTATAGGATCGCGTGATGTTACTGGATAAGTTAACCCGTATTTGCTGGTATTAATTAACCCTGCGGATGCTCAGTTTTCAAAGTGGAACGGTCCTCATTGTCTAACGATATGCAATAGAGTCTATCTTAACCCATTACGTCATAGGCTATTTTAGATGCAACCTCTTTTGAATAAATCTACCGAAAAGGAGCATTAACTAGAGAAAAGGAAAATTTTAGAATTTTGTAGCTTGAAACCATTGTGATAATTAGAGCAGTTGCTCCTATAGGAGCAAATGCTCTATTTATCACAATGGTTTTACAAAGTGACTTTTACAGAGATGCCCTGAAAAGTCGTCAATATGAGGGTAAGGGTTAAGCGGTCATCAAAAATAGGTCATTAAAAATAGGTCTAATTATGAATCTGTAAGACAGGTGGTAGCTTCATTTTATTCACCGATGTATTAAAATTTAATTCGGTCGCGTTTTTCGTAACTCATGGTAGCATACATACATGTAACTTATGCATGGCGTCCATGCACTACAGCCTTGCCGAAGGGTTGCATAATAAATATTACTCGTTTCGGGAACTAATCGGAATCAGCTTTGTCTTGGGGGTCATTCGGCATAAAGGTTTTGATTTGTCGCTATGAACATGGATGAATGATCTCCCTTTCCGTGATTTAACAAATGAAAATTTAGCGATCGGGAGCTTTATTTCTATAACCCCCATCTCTGTGTCAAATGTGCTAGTGGGGGTATTCATCACCTTTAATGGTTTGTTTTAAACATTTGACACAACAATTTAGCTTTTCTGCAAGTTCTTACAGTGCGTAAAATGCCTAAACAACCTATTGTATGACATGATTTGATAAATATACTTAATTCATTACACCAGAATGAGATGTTCAAATGGTTACTTTAGATCATATTGACTCGTCTGTTCAGCATTTAATGCTAACATTATTCCCTTTCCTACACTGCCAGGTTCAATTTCATTCAGAACTATTCGTATCTTATCGCAAGTGAAAACACAGTGCACGTAACAGCAAACCGAATCCGAGTATAGACGAAATTCGGCACGGCCGATGAGAAGATAACGGCCATTTTCCGCAACGATGCCAATCAGGAGACAATCTGCATTTTTGAGATGCTTGGGATGGATGTTTGGATAATCTCAAGGCCTCATTGAGTATTGGCATGTTCTGTAAACGTAACACCAACAATATCTGACATATGACTAATTCATTTTGACGAGTTAATCATGGTTTTCGTAGTCATGTTTTGCACAGAATTCTAAATAAAATATTTGAACCATCGCGGAGATATGAAGATATCCTTGCATAATTTATATCGTAAACGCATTTATCACATAACTTAATACGTGGGAGTGCCGTACGTAAAACACGGAAATGCACAAGCTCATTTTTCAGTTAAATTAGCAGTTTGAATCCGGTTGATAAAGAATATTAAAGAGGATACGCGGAACCAATGCTTGACCTATTTAATCGTTAGCCAATCGTAGCGCTGCATGACCGATTCACTCTATGCGCGTCGTCTGTTGTATTACTACGCCATTTGTAAACAATGGTCGAAAAATGACGTCAGCTATAGCCTGTTTCACTTTCTATGGCACGTTTTAAGGGTAATGTGATAAAATGACTCTTACATGAGTGTTCACCGCCGAACACCGCCGAGTAGTTACGATTGATACGGAAACATACGGACAAAAAAATTGTCTTAAACGCGGGTGAATAACTTCAGCGACATACCATACTACCATTCTACCATACTAATTGCTAAATACAAAATGCAAAATGCGTGTTGCCAATTATGTATATTGCTAGGGAATTTCCAAATAATGGATTATAAATGACAAATGCGAAATGCTTATTGCTAAATGCATTACTAGCATTGAGCAGCGCCATTTTTAAAGTGACTGTACATTTGCTAAATGCATGTTTATTTACATTATTTTAAAGCTTATTGCACTACTAAATTAAAAATGGCGCTGTTCAATGCTAGTATATAGTGAAAACATGCACTTAGCAATAAGCATTTTGCATTTGTCATTTACATCTATCATTCGAAACATCCCGGTTCTTTCCGAAGCAATTTCTACAATTGGCAAAAAGCATTTCGCATTTAGCAAATAGCATGCAGACTGGCGTTCCATACTGAACACCTCAGTATGGAACGTCATTCTGCCATGCTAATTGCTAAATACAAAATGCGAAATGCTTTTTGCCAATTGTGTAAATTGCTAGGGAATGTTTCAAATGAAAGATGTAAATGACAAATGCGAAGTGCGAAATGCTTATTGCTAAATGCTTGTTTGCACTACTGCAGGCACTGAACAGCGCGATTTTTAAAGTGACTGTACATTTGCTAAATGCATGTTTATTTACAATAAAGCTTATTGCTTATTGCACAACTAAATTAAAAATGTCGCTGTTCAATGCTAGTAGTGCAAACATGCATTTAGCAATAAGCATTTCGCATTTGTCGTTTACATCTATCATTTGGAACATTCCGGTTCTTTCCCTAGCAATTTCCACAATTGGCAATAAGCATTTTGCATTTCGCATTTAGCAAATAGCATGACAGAATGGCGTTCCATAGACGGAACACCTCAGTTATTTCTGTCGAAATAGACCTTATATTCCGAACCCTGACGGAATGCGGCGAGTAGTTACGATGGCGACAGTGTTACTTTAATATCAAACGTTCACAATTTTAAATATTTACATTCGCCCTGCAACGTCCTTATATAACCTTATTCTAAAAAGAAAGTTGCATTTTCCCATGAACGTTCATTTCAATACCGGTTTGAGTCGGTTCTCCTTTTCCCAGCGGCCCTGAAAATTTGAAATGTGGCATCTTCTTACTGAGAATTATCGCTTGAATACATAATATTGCCAACTTTAACAGCCGTGGCGTATCAAAATATATTATCAAGTAATGAGTGAAGCATAAATAAGTCAATGTCCTTACCGTTAACAAAGAAAAATCCGAGAATAAAATCCAACGTTGTGACCCGCTTTCGATCAAGCATGGCGGGTGAGTAAATTGGCTTCGACACCGCGACCTACATTTAAGAAGATGCTTTAATACCAACATTTCGTAAATATATATGATTTGAAATATCTCGATAATCTTTTCTTTAAACATAGCTGGACAATTTACTGATTAAAATCTTGTATTCATTCTATGTTTATAATATGTGTTTGGGACTATTTTTCATACCATATATAGAGATCCTACTACGTTAGAAACGAACCTGGCAACGACCTAGATAGCGGCTATTACGTGACCGGTATATAATATTCGGTTGATAATATTCGGGCTCACTAACTTTGCTCGTAAAGCTATGCGTTGCATAACCTCATGAACACCGGAAGCACGTCATTCATTTCTTAAATGATTGCTAGTGAGTTATGTCCACATACCCTTTTTCATTTCGGTAGGAAACTACAGTTTTATCCCATTTTACAGACCATTAAACGTATCATTAATAGACGAAGTGCCTTAAATTGAATCTCAACTATTATTCATATACATGCTATCATCGCTAATCCTAATATTTAGTACTGAATTAATAAAGTTTTCTATGCCAGTGACTGGTGAATCCAGACAGACTTCTGTATGAAATGCATCCTCATTTAATCCTTCACATGTCTTAAGACCGATGGTACTAATTAACATGTATTTAAATGTTTGTACTAGCAAAGTTTATATATACGTAAAGTAGGTAGATGTAGCGATCACATATATTAAGAGCATTCGTGTTTACAGCAGACACATATGTACCTCACTCACAAGGCTGGGTGATACGTAAAACCCCATTTACCATTTACTCCATAAATACGCCTTTCTACGCATTTGCAAACAGAGTAGACCCAGATCAGACGGCTGACCAGTGTCTGCTCTGTTTGCTTATGAAATTATATAGACATGGTTCTGCAGTTATACTATGGCCAAGCATTTTTGTGTCCATGAGCCACTTCAAAAATTAATCTAATTGATATGCATGATGTAATTTCTTACATAAATATTCATGGAGTAAAGGGTTAATACATTTTGATTGGGTTCACTTTGATCTTTTGTGCCACTGCATCTCCTGACTGCGAACTCTGTGACACGATCCCCTTCCTGTTTACTCACATACCAAGCAATCAATTTCCGCGATTACGTGTTGAGCTGAGTCAGGTAATTCTGACACCAATAACCAGTTCAACAATCCTGCGCTTATCAGATAATTTGGTTGTCGCTGACCCTGTGCATGTCGCAAAAATAATTCATGCGCTGCAGAAAATAGTTATGAGAATATTCCGGCAACGAAACCCTTTTCTCGCAGAAACCGATAGGAATGTCAGAAAAAAGCATCCGTGATTGAAAATCTTTTTTTTTAGTCTTGTGTTTTTGAATCTGTCCAGCTTTTGAAGATGAAGGGCGTTCGTTCAATTTAATGCCCAATAAACACGTCGACATTGGTAAGGCGATCACGAATTAAACCATTTAAAAGTCGGACGATGGTGATCTGCATATGTAAACAATCAAAATCGATATCCACATCTATCGTGGATGTGAATACCGTTGAATCGAACTCACCTGACCGGGAAAGAGTAATAACAGGTTTTGGAAGCAACGGTTAACAAGGCTGTACCCTACTTACATTATGTTTTCGGACATCTCCATTGGATTTGAAAGCTCAGTACAGTTAAAATCCTCAAAACAGGAATTTAATAAAGAAGAATTAAGGTATTCTTAGGCACGTGTCAGCTTTGTGCAGGATGAAAGTCATGCAGTCATGCAGAAAGCTCCAAAAGGAGATTTCTGTATTAGTCACCCTGCATTAACCCATTCCCTCATATTGACACCTTTTGACGCCTCTGTAAGTCACGTTCTGAAATCATTGGGATAAATAGAGCATTTGCTCCTATAGGAGCAAATGCTCTATTTATTACAATGGTTTCAAAACTACACAATTCTAAAAAGTTCCCTTTCTCTAGTAAATGCTCCTTTTCAGTATATTTATTCAAAGAGTCTGAGTCTAAAAATAGCCTATGAGGTAATGGGTTAAGCTGACATCTATCTTAATGACCGGCATTAGTATTAATTTGAACGCTCGGTTTAAAGAGGTTTTACTGTAAATCATTTTGGCACAATTTTGATAGCTTTAAATTAGATAATATAGTTAATAGTAAACATTGTAGACCCTGATCAAAAGTCTCCTTTAGGATCCGACTGATCTTTTTCTACCCGATTTGCCTATGTTTGTCTGTTCTTATACTTAGTGTATCTAGGGTAGAAGATTGACGTGAGTTGTTTTCATTACCATGGACTGAGTAAGGCATCGATTATCGATTGTTAGCTCTTATCATGCCGAAAACAAAGTCTGCGAAAACTCTGATCTGAAGCAATATTTACTAATTATTTCCAATTGGTTCAAGCTTTTGAGACACTACCGATCGAGTATCTACAGGATTAGATCCTGATATTTCGCCGATTTACTCGACATCTGACCTGGGTCCTATTTGAAAATAAGAGGTCACGATTTGCAGGATGAAGTCTATTTGATACAATTTTAATGAAAGAGTCCATTTCCTGTAGGTAGGAGTGTACTTAAGCTTTCATTGTAAAGCAAAGGGTATGAGCGAATTAATCCAAAAAATAAAACTACAGTAAACCCCTCTAATCCGGACTTTTTAATCAGTATCAGTGTTCGTCTTTAATACAAGCGACAGCTTAATGTAGAGTGATAATCATGCAGAAAGCTCCACCTGGTGTTTTCTTACTTTCACCATATACAAAGCAACCACTTTCTAAAACATCTAAGTTCTTCTTACTAAAAGCCAGATTAAGACTGGGTTTATTGTCCAGACATCCATTTTCAATGAAATCTCTTTACTGGGGCGTAAACATGGTACATATTTCTTTTTATAAATAAATCGCAATTAAATCAAACCTTATTTATATATATTTCTCCGCCAAACAGTCATTGCTTCTACTCATTAGAATCGCCTCGTGTGGTGGAAGGGGGCATTTTCAAGAATAACTTCTTTATTTCTCCACCAAACCCTATACTGTGACCATTCTTTAGAATCGTCTCTTCGAGTGGTCACAACATAGGGTTTGGTGGAGAAATGACGATTTTAGTATTTGAGTACGCACTTTATCTGTTGCATTCATGTACATGTATACAGAAATTAAGATTTACAGAAGTTTCCTAGTGTATACTTCACATTACAATGTTGCTTTAGTGGGGTTATGTTGTACAAAAGTAATACCTTATTGCCATACTGGTCGGTTTAATTGTATAGAAACTGAAAGAAGTAACAGAGCAACAGATAAAGGTGCGTACTCAAATACTATTGCACCCATTTGCACCCAGTGGATTCTTCCATGTTTATACAAATGTACATTGGATTTGTCCATTTTTTATCTAAGGGGTGCCTGGTCTTAATTTTCATTTTCGTTTTGTTTTTATATTAAAATTCCTATCAGCAAACAGTGTAGACTCTGATCAGACGCCGCATCATGCGGCGTCTGATCAGAGTCTACACTGTTTGCCTATATCCCATATATGGGATCGTGGGCGCAAAAGGGTTAACATTCCTTCATGACATAGTACATCTTCTTACTCTTACACAATAGCAGCCTAAACGAACACACTTAAGTCCAGACGATACGTCACATAACCTGTTGTTTTATGAGGATAGCAGAAATAACCGTGGTAATAGAAACAGAATGACAATGTCTGAACACGAGAATTACTTGCAAAGAGTGAACTCCATCTGGTCGATGACCGAGCGGCAGAGACACTGTATTTTGAATGACCAATTGTCCGGATTCGATACCCGTTACGGTTATGATTTGTGTGTTGAATCAGGTCATTGGAAAGACCATCTTTTCACACAGCTCACATTTCATTGCGAAGGGATATATTATAGTTGCAGTGTACATTCCTCGCATCTTCCTTAAGACAAATATCGCCGATTCGGAGTTTGTGCGCGGGAAAATATGTCAGGGAAAACGCAAACTTAGCTGACTATATAGGTCATGGGCTAGTTTCGAATCAGACTTCCCACCCATGATAATTGTTTTTGAAAAAACACTTTCCCTGGTCTACATTTATTCCAAATTCAAATACCTGAATATTCATGTTCAAAATAGTTATAATGAGATATGGAAGGTGGAACATTGCGGCCATTTTAGAAACTAAAGGAACAGATATTTCGAATTCAATTAGCAAACAGAAAAGGCCCTGATCTGACGGCTCCAGATCTGGGTCTACTCTGTTTGCAAATACATGAAAACACGTAGATATGAAGGAAAGGGTTAATAATAAAGTCATGCATTTTAATATAAAATTTAAAGTGGCAATAGTAATGTTTAGTATGCGTGTGTGTTTCGTGAATATAATTAGTCTTTTTGCAACATCCAATCCGGTATCTGCCTTTAACCCGTACCCAATGAATACTCATGGCATTTTGTTATATTATTATGCAAAACAAGTGAATACATTGCTACGACAATAATATAGGAGCAGATCTAAGGTGTTGAATAATCCTTTCCTTCATATAAACATTTTTTCACGCATTTGCAAACAGAGTAGGGCCATATCAGACTACGCCTATAGGAGCCGCCTGATCAGGGTCTGCTCTGTTTGCTAATGGAATTTAATAGTTCTGTTTCTTTACTTTTCTAAAATGGCTACAAAGTTCCACTTTCCACAGTTCATAACCATTTTGTCCATGCATATTCAGTAGGACTTGAAATTATGAATAAACATAGAACAGGGAAAGGGTTAAATAAACCGAGCAGTCTTATCAGACGGCTCATACAGGGTCTACTCTGAAAAAGCGTCAAAAGGGGTCTCTATCAGGGAAAATGTTAAATGTTTTGCAAACAGTGTAGAACCAGATAAGCGATCTGCTAGAGGAGCCACCTGATCAAGGTCTGCACTGTTTGTCATTAAGAATCCTCTAGCAAATTAAATTCCTTTGCACTGAATTGGGTCTATCGTTTATCAATAACGGACGATTTCAGTCTGAATATTCAGCATTCATAGGATGGAGAAAATTGACGGACAAAACATGCAAAATTGTGTACATAGCTTATCTGAAAGTTTTTATACAAAGATAATCTACTGGATTATTAACAATTTGAGTATACACTAAACCCCACTCTAAACCAGAATTCCAGTTGAGAAGAATTAAGATACTTTTATGCAGGCGGCTGCTTAATGCAGGCGAAAGTCATGCAGAAGGAGCTTTCTGCATGACTTTAGCCCTGCATTAAGCTGCCACATGTCTCTAAGACTGATATTTATACTACATTTATTTGCCAGTTTAGAGAAGTTTTACTGTAATTATACAATGAAGGTCTTCAATGGTGCATTCTTGACATATCTGAAACAAGAAATGTCGATACGACATAAAACCGGGTTTTCCTTCAGTATTAACTGGTGATGTCTAAGTTCAAAGGGGCATAACTCCCAGAACAAGAAATGTGTCACAGTACGTGACAATGCCCCAAAGCAAAGCACTGACAATATGCGTTTTGTAAGCAGGCCTGCAATATGGAACTGCAAAATGAAAATAAAGATTGCATAGTAAGACCGCAATTTGAACTCAAGTTACCCTAAATGAATTTTTTTTTTCATATTTGAGGTCAAAGGTCAAGGTCATGGCCACATGACCTACAAAAAGTATGCAATATTCCAGCATCTGAAGATGAACTCATACACCGTATTTAGTGATCCTAGCTCATTCGGTGTAGGGATGACAAGCTTTTTTTTAAATGAAGTCAAAGGTCAAGGTCATGGTCACACTGATCTTTAAATAGTATGCGACACTGCTATCCCAGGATCTACTCATAAACCATAATTTGGTGATCCTAGCTGAAGTAGTGTAGAAGATATGCTGCGGACAAGCCATTTTTTAAAATGAGGTCAAAGGTCAAGGTCATGGTCACATTAACCTATAGCTAGTATGTGATCCCAAGACAAACTCACACACCACATTTGATGAACCTAGCTGATTCAGTATAGGAGGTAAGCTCAAGACATTTTTTTTCGTAAATGAAGCCCAAGGTCAAGGTCACATTGACCTATAAATAGTACGTGACACTCTGCCATCCTAAGATGTACTCACACACACCATATTTGGTGATCTTAGCTGAAGTAGTGTAGAAGAAATGCTCAGGACAGGCTTTTATTTGTAAATGAGGTCAAGGTCACATTAACCTAAATTTAGTATGCAACACTCCGCCATCCCAAGACAAACTCACATGCTATATTTGGCGATCCTAGCTAATTCGGTAAAGGAGGTACATGCTTAGGACAAAATTTCTTTTGTAAATAAAGCCCAAGGTCAAGGTCACATTGACCTATAAATAGTATGCGACACTCTGCCATCCCAAGATGTACTCACACACAATATTTGGTGATCACAGTTGAAATAATGTAGGAAACATTTTACAGACAAGCTTTTTTTGTAAATGAGGTCAAAGGTTAAGGTCACCTTGACCTATAAATAGTATGTGACACTCTGCCGTCCCAAGATATACTCACACACCATATTTGGTGATCTTAGCTGAAGTAGTGTAGGAGATATGCTGAGGACAAGCTTTTTTTGTAACTGAGGTCAAAGGTCAAAGTCACATTGACCTAAAAATAGTATGCAACATCCGCTATCCCAAGATGAACTTGCACACCATATTTGGTGTTCCTAGCTGATTCCGTATAGGAGGTATTCTCCGGACAAGTGTTTTTGTAAATAAAGGTCAAGGTCACATTGACCAATAAAAAGTATGTGACACTCAGTTATCCGAAACTGTACTCATACACCACATTTGGTGATCCTAGCTGAAGTAGTGTAGGAAATATTCTTCAGACAAGCTTTTTTTTCAAATGAGGTCAAAGTTCAAAGTCAAATTGACCTAAAAATAGTATGTGACACTCCGTCAACCCAAAATTAACTCACACACCATGGTGATCCTAGCTGATTCTGTATAGGAGGTATGCTCCAGAGAAGTGTTTTTGTAAAGAAAGCCCAAGGTCAAGGTCACATTGATATAAATAGTACGCGACACTCCGCAATCCCAAAATGTACTCACACACCACATTTGGCGATCCTTGATAAAGTAAAGCAGGAGATATGCTTCTGACAAATTTTTTTTGCAAATGAGGTCAAAGTTCAAGGTCAAGGTCACATTGACCTAAAAATAATATGTGACACTCTGCCAACCCAAGATGAACTCACACACCATATCTGTTGATCCTAGCTGATTCCGTATCTAGGAGGTATGCTCCAGACAAGTGCTTTTGTAAAAAAACAAGATGTGTTTGTGAAACACTATGCCCCCTCATATATTTGACCTCTGACCTTGACCTCTGACCTTGACCTTGACATGTCACCCCTCAAAATGTGCAGCCTCATGAGATACACAAGCATGCCAAATATCAAGTCTCTATCTCTACTGGTCCAAAAGTTATGGCCAATGTTAAACGGCGATTTGACCCATATATTTGACCTCTGACCTTGAAGGATGACCTTGACCTTGACACGTCACCCCTCAAAATGTGCGGCTTCATGAGATACATATGTATGCCAAATATCAAGTCTCTATCTATACTGGCTCAAAAGTTATGACCAATGTTAAAGTTGCTGACAAACAAACAGACAAACAGACAAACAGACAGACAGGGCAAAAACAATATGCCCCCCGACTATCGTCTATGGGAGCATAAAAACCAAGGTCAATGTCACATTGATCTATGAATAGTATGCAACACTCCGCCATCCCAAAATGTACTAACACACCAAATTTGGTGATCCTAGTTGAAGTAGTGTAGGAGATATGCTTTGGATAAGGTTTTTTGCAAATGAGGTCAAAGTTCAAGGTCAAGGTCACATTGACCTAAAAAAAGTATGTGATACTCCGCCAACCCAAGATGAACTCACACACCATATTTGGTGATCCTAGCTGATTCTGTATAGGAGGTATGCTCCGGACAAGTTTTTCTTGTAAATGAAGCCCAAGGTCAAGGTCACATTGACCTATAAATAGTATGTGACACTCCGCCATCCCAAGATGCACTAACACACCATATTTGGTGTTCCTAGCTGAAGTAGTGTAGGAGATATGCTCCGGACAAGCTTTTTTTGTAAATGAGGTCAAAGTTCAAGGTCAACGTCACATTGACCGCCGTACATCAGCATTTCAATAACCAGAATTTTCCGTGGAAAACCCGGTAATAAAAGTCTTTGAGGGTGTGCTTGATTCAAACTTCAAGCACCTGATCGGTCAGATAGTGAGCTCATCTAAAACATTTATACATTGTAATATACGCTTTTAAAGAGGGAAGTTTTTGATTTGACAAAAACTGAGATCATATCTGCATCATATCAAAAGCAAACAGAGTAGACCGTGGTCAGATGGCTCCTATAGGAGCCGTCTGATCTATTTACATGTGATCATTAGCTTCTTCTTTCTAACTAAAAAGAATAAAAATCCAAGAATTGCTTTTTTACGAGATATTTATTGACGATTTTCATAACACACACTAGCTCATCACCCAAATAACTTCATTGAATTATTGCAATCAAACTTATCTAATTCTCAGCAAAGGAAAATGATAGGTTAGGACTTGTGAGGAGTGTAGCCAAGCAATGAAAATACAGTAGAACCTGTCTAAAGTGAATATGAAAACGGGTCAAATTTAGGTTTATAAGGCAGGAGGTAGCTTAATGCAGGTCAAAAGAAATGCAGAAAGGTCCAATAGGAGCTTTCTGCATTACTTTTGCCCTGCATTAAGTCACCACCTGTTTTTAAGACTCATATGTTCAATAAATCAATGACTGCTTAAGACAGATTCTACTGTACAGAGATCCATTGTTGCTACTTGTCCAACACACCACAATTTATTCTACTACCACAACTACAAACAAAGCAGCTTAGATACAGTGTTCCCTTTCTACAACGACACCCTTTGGGATATGAAGATTGTATGTGTTGTTCAGAGAGAGTTGTTATAGGGAGGGGAAATCAAACATAATTAGCTTGTTTGCAGATCCCCAGATCAGGTGTATTTCAAGAACTAAAACCGTTATGCCTCAATCAAACCCTATGTTGTGACCACTCTTTAGAATCGTCACAAAGTGACGATTCTAAAGAGTGGTCACAAAATAAGGTATAAAGAAAATACGATGGAAAAAAGTTGTTTCTGGAGCCTTGTTGTTTCGGAAACAGTGACATGCGTTGTTGTAAGGAGGGAATCGTTATTGAGAGGGCAGTTGTAGGGAGGGAGCACTGTAAGACACTTCATGTTAACTGGTGTTCTGTATCTGCATTGTATTCAATGTCCAAAAGCCCTTTTCTCTGGGATGAAATTCAGATATTTGCAGTGAAGAAATAAAAATTTACAGGCCTGATGAACTATTAACGAGTATAAAATTTCTTTGTACCGATTTCATAATTCTTGTGCCTAAAACTATGCTTATCTCGTAAGTTTTTTCTCCATGAATATTCATGTAAGAAGTAATGGCATCATGCATATTAACCCATTCCTTCATAGCCTATTTTTAGATCCAACAACTTTGAATAATTCTACCGAAAAGGAGCATTAAATAGAGAAAAGGAATATTTTAGAATTTTGTACTTCGAAACCATTGTGATAAATAGAGCATTTGCTCCTATAGGAGCAAATACTCTATTTATCACAATGGTTTCAACAGGTGACTTTTACAGAGGCGTAGAAAGGCGCCAGGGGACAAAAATTCACTTGTCCTGCATGTAATTTTCTCTTCTTTGCCTATATTGCAGGACTAGCGAGTATTTTGCAGTGCCTTCTTTGTCTATATTGCAGGACGAGTGAAATGTTTAAGAAATTGTGTGCCCTGGGCGTATTTATGGTGGAAAGGGTTAATTAGATATATTTTTATAATAATACACATAACTATTTAATGAAGGTAGAACATGTCGAATCAGATCTATATATCAAGCAAACAGAGCAGACCCTGATCAGACGGTTCATAAAGGGGCTGTCTGATCTGGCTCTACTCTGTTTGCAACTTCGTAGAAAAGTGCATTGATGGAATAAAGGGTTAACATTAATACCGTTAAGTTTGAATGAGTTGAAAATTAAAACCTGAAATTATTGATGTCTTAACCCTTTCGGATTTTCCCTAATAGGTTATTTTTAGACACAACCTCTTTGAATCAATCTACCGAAAAGGAGCAATTACTAGGAAAAGGAAAAGTTTAGAATTGTGTAGTTTTGAAACCATTGTGATAAATAGGAGCAAATGCTCTATTTATTACAATGGTTTCTTAATGTGACAGAGGAGTAGAAAGGCTTATTTATGGAGGAAAGGACTAATTATTTCAAATGCCAATTAAATCACTTGAAAAGTTAATACAATGTGGATATATATAAAAGGATAATAAACAACAGAGTGATGAACAAGAGTGTTCGAGCGATATTGTGTCATCTGCCTGCAGAAAAAAGTGCCATAAAAGAGTGATGAACAAAGTGTGACAGACATGCAGTGTCACCAGCTAAAGCAGATGACAAAAAGGAAATTAAATCAAAAGACATAAAGTTCAGACATTACTGAGAAGTTGTTTTTCAAAAGTTATAGTACATAAATGGCGGACGTGTTCGTGTGGCTAACGTGCTCGACTGCAATACCAGGGGTCATGGGTTCGATCCCCCGCCGGACAGAGTCCTTCGGACGAGACTATAAACCGAGGTCCAATGTATCAGTGCTTTACACTGGGCATTTAAAAGAACCAGAGAAACTCAGTCGATAATAAGAGTAGGGCATCGCGCCCAGGTTTCTCTGTATCCTCTCCCCTCTCTCTGGGGCGTCCAATTAGCCCATAGTGAGCAGAAACGGACGTTAATCAACACAAACAAACATAAATGACATTCAACATCCTCTAGCAAGCTTATATTTCATACTGAGTGAACTCCATAAATAAACATCTATGTCTGCACTATTTGCCTAAGTTTGTCTGTCTGAATATTTTGGGTAATGAGAGCAAAACATAAAATTTAGAAAAGAGTCTGTAAACATAGATGCCCCTCTGGGATATAGAGGATCTGTTGCGAGTTGTCTTTTAAGATCACATGTTCCTAAACGAGCCTTAGAAAATGTCATTAAGCGAGCCTTGGCGAGCTTAATAACATTTTCTTGGTGAGTTTAGGAACATGTGATCTTAAAAGACAACGAGCATCAGATTCTTTTTCTCACATTTCAAAAACGTGTATTTTCGCCGTTTAAATGACATGTAAACATAGGTTTCCATGGCTTGACGTCATATATGACGTCATACGTTCTAAAGTGATCTTACACGTGTTACAGATAAGGAAATCTTAACCTGTTGTTCTAACTCGGAGATAAGGGAAGGTATGTGAGAAATTTATTTCAGAACTGAGGTAAACACAAAACATTTATAAAGGGCAACAAAATCAAGGCTACTAAAGTATGAAGCGTCAACTCGTCAATGAGCATGTGCAGGTGTTACCTGATCCTGGCTGCAATACTAGGTAGTTACCCTTTCCTCCATAAATACGCCTTTCTACGCCTCTGTAATAACCACTTCTTAAAACCATTGCGATAAATAGAGCATTTGCTCCTATAGAAGCAAATGCTCTATTTATCACAATGGTTTCAAACTACAAAATTCTAAAATTTTACTTTTCTCTAGTAAATGGTCCTTTTGGGTAGATTCATCCAAAGAGGTTGGGTCTAAAACAGCCTATGGAGGAAAGGGTTAACACTATGAATGCAGGACACACATGTACTGTCATTTGCAAACAGTGTAGACCCAGATCAGATGGCTCCTAGAGGAGCCTTCTTATCAAGATCTGCCCGGTTTGTCATTCAAAATCCTCTAGCTAGCTTATATTTCATACTGAGTGAACTCCATAAATAAACACTGATGGGCTATTCCACTTTGGAAATTCATCGTTGAAAGGGCTTACCTAAATGTATAAAACTTATGGATAATGGAAACTCTTACTGCCCTGTTCATTGTTCTAGACTGGGGATTAAAAATCACAATGCTAATTCAGTGAAGCCAGCACTGAAGATCATTTTGTTTAAAGAGACATTTGGAATGAGGAAAAACATATTTACAGCCATTACAAAACTTTATTCACCTGAGAAACAAATACAGTAAAACCCCTCTAATGTGACCACTTAATGTATAAACATGGGTGTTTTTATAAGCAGGTGGTTGCTTGATGCAGTGCAAAAGTAATGCAGTAAGCTCCTCTAGGAGCTTTCTGCATTACGTTTGTCCTGCATTAAGCTACCACCTGAATCTAGCACAAAAAATTATACCTCTTTTAGGTGGTCGCATTAGCAAGGTTTTACTGTACTAGGTAAGGCTAACTTATGTATACACTCACATGGCTCACGGTCATTATGTTTTAGGTTGCTAATTGGTATATCCACAAACAAATCACAATTTAAATACTCACTTTACTTGAAAGGTCACTACATGTATATTATTCTGAGAGCTAACAAAACATTGAACCCAGAGTTCCTGATGCAACACTAATATCTAGGCACATAGTCATTATCTGTCTGCTTTAAGCTGCCTGTCTGACAGGGCAATCTTTTCCCCGGGCTTGAAGGCTGGCATTCCAAGGTATGGACAACTGGAACACCGGAAGGCATCACCAAGGTAACACTGAAACAGATATACAGAAGAGTCTTGTATTTAAAAAATAAGCAAGAGCCTTTCTTAACATTTTTTGTACCATTTCACTGTGTTCATTTTCATTCCAATTCCTAATCCATTCCCTCATAGGCTATTTTTAGACCCAACCTCTTTGAATAAATCTATCGAAAAAGAGTATTTTATTAGAGAAAAGGAAATTTTTAGAACTGTTTAGTTTTGAAACCATTGCAACAAAAAGAGCCTTTGCTCCTATGGGGCAATTGCTATATTTATCACGATAGTTTCAAGAAGTGACTATTACAGAGGTGTAGAAAGGCGTATTTATGGAGGAAAGGGTTAAAAATTAACATGAGTGTTCAGAGGAACACATGTGTCACCTGCTCGCAACTAACACAAAAACTGTTAATATGCTGGAGTGCGAATATCAGAACAAAGGGGGGATAACTCAAAAAGTGTTGCATGCAGAGTTATGGACCTTTGTTACATCAATGGTCATCATTGAGAGGAAGACACATGTGAAATTTGAAAGCTCTATTATGATTGGTTTAGAAATTACAGCCAAAAAACGAAATTGTGACAGACAGACAGACAGATAGATAGATGGATGGATGGATGGATGGATGGATGGATGGATGGACAGACAGAAAGACAGACAGACAGATATACGACGGAAAAGTGATCTCTAAGTGACATACTGCCTCTCGGCAGGCGACACAAAAATGAAGGCAAAACAATGTCAGTTTGAGGTGAGATACAAATTTATTATCAAATAATCTAGATCAACCAACTGCTAACTTTATTACACATCAACTGATGGCTTGCAAAAAATCCATTCCAATCAAAACATATTTTATTTGGTCTGTTCGCTTTATAACAGCAAACAGTTTTTGAAGGAATGTATGAATAACCTGCAAACAGAAATGTAATGAAATAGTGTATGCAAAATGTATGATGGACAGAAATACAAAAGGACAGAATGAGAACAGATCCCTGTGTCCTCCAGTTAACTCATTCCAAAACTAGAACTATCACTAAAGATGATGAATACCCCTGCACAGCAGCCTGGATTGAAAATTCAGGTTTGTGACACCAACTACTCATGTAACAGGACCAAGTGACATAAATACTCAAAGTTCAAGTGGAGATAATTCTGTAATGCCTGCAACTAAACACAGAAAAAATGTGCCCTGCAAATGTACTATTTGTGGTTATTTTGTATTCAATAACTTTCAAATTGAATGAGGAGTTAACAACATCAAATCCCCATGTTTCATGACAAAATAACAAAAAGTACTCAGAGTTCAGGGGGAGATAATTCAGCAATGCCAAGCGCTGATCACATTAAAAATTGCTTTGGGCACATGTACCATTTGTATTTATTATATAAACCAAATATATATTCAATAACTTTAAAACTGAAGGAGGATTTTGCTACACCAACTCACCATGTTTCATGCCAAAATGACAAAAAAGTTCAGGGGGAGATAATTCTGCAAATTCCCAAGGCTAAACACGTGAAATTGTGTCATGCACATCTACACTACATAATTAATGCACATGCAAGTTTGATGTAAATTAGTAAAGAAATATAGAAGTAGTTTGCATCACAAAATATGTGCCTGGTTGTGCCACGGACAGACAGACAGACTAACCGTCCAACCAACACACTGACTTCTATATACCCCCTCTCAAACTTTGTCTGCAGGGGTTTAATAATGATGCCTTTTGATGCCTCTGTAAAAGTTACTTTTTTGAAACCATTGTGATAAATAGAGCATTTCAATACAACACAGCTTAAATTTTTCCTTTTCTCTAGTAAATGTTCCTTTTTGGTAGATTTATGCAAAGAGGTTAGTCTAAAACTATTAGGGAATGGGTTAAAGCATGTAACACAACAAGTTTGACTTCATGTGTTTTTGAATTCATAATAGGAAACACAACTCTGACCTATTTACCAGTACCTTACTAAACAATGTCAAATGTTTTGTTTTGTTTGGGTTTTGTTTTTATCGGGTTTTACATCATGTCAAATGTTTTGTTTTGTTTTGGTTTGGTTTTTATCGGGTTTTATATCATGTCAA
The DNA here is from genome assembly GCA_963576725.1 of Azorinus chamasolen. Taxonomy (NCBI): domain Eukaryota; kingdom Metazoa; phylum Mollusca; class Bivalvia; order Cardiida; family Solecurtidae; genus Azorinus; species Azorinus chamasolen. The sequence goes on along the minus strand of OY755238.1, from coordinate 69,783,271 downwards.
ATGTTTTGTCAACAAATAAGTAACAATGTAACACAACCAATAAAGGAGGTAAAACTAATAACAGTTTTAACAGACCAGGAATAATTATCTCCCTTTCTTGTTTTCTTGATTACTTTATATGCAGTCATGTTAAAGGGTAAGTACCTATATTCAACACATTTCAAAAATACCTAAAATATACATTTGTTTATATGCTGAAAAGTAGCATATCGCATGCAAGAAAACCTATCCAACAAACATTGAAAATAACAAAACATCCATATTGATGATCCCGTTTTTATTCCCCGATGTTTCAGTTTTATTTGGGTTGAGTTTTAATTTCGTATCTGTTCGCACTATTCGCATCTCTCCAACCACTTCCAAGAAATGCTGCTATGTAAACCATGGAGGGATCGGTGGATCATCGGCAAAACGCAGAAAATTTGAACGGGAAAGGCCTATAATACTTTGTTGTAGAACAAAAATAGTATTCATGAAAATGTTTTATTTTGTATCACAGGGGGATTTTTCGCTAATAAGTCCAAATTGACAATCTTCATAATATTAATGACTGAGCATAACAAATACCAAGTTTTATGATATTATCGAAAATATGCATTCATTGCAGGGACTTCCTCTTTAATACAACCACTCAAACGACCTCAGATTTTTAACAGGTAGCAGCTTATTGCAGGTTAAAAATTATGCAGAAAGCTCCCACAAGATCTTTTTGCAACGACTTTACTCCATGAATATTCATGTCAGAAATAATGACCTCATGAACATTAATTAGATTAATTGTTATAATAGCATATGGACACAGAAATATTTGGCCGTTGCAGAATTTGTGGAATTATATCTATATCATATCATATGCAAACAGAGCAGACCCTGATCAGATGGCTCCTAAAGGAGTTGTCTGATCTGGGTCTACCTTGTTTGCAAAGGAATAGCAAGGAGTACTTGTGGAGTAAAGGGTTTTAGTGACCACCTGCTATTACAGACTATATTACAGTAAAATTACAATGAGTCGACATGTGTCGACTCGACATTACGGCCTGACTCGACAATCTTTAATGGTCCCGAGAACTTGCCTTCTAATCCCTACATGTAAACTATCCACACTGACTCGAAACACGGTGACTCGTTAAACACGCTGACTCGACATAGGTGCACAGCCCCCGATAATTGTAATTACTATAATTGACAACACGCTGACTCGACATCAAAAACTGATCAGCCGACAGAAGATTTTCGCACCTCTATCGGTGATCACGCCAAAACACAAGCAAACTGTGTTAATGACTGCAATTATTCACACATATGCCGGTGTTGACACTGTTCAATAAATTTTGATTGACATGACTATTTTGTATAAAAATAGCAGTTTCCACCAATGCTAAACACATGTATATTGACTATATATCGAAAACATCAGTAAATACTTATTTATTCTGGATCCATTTTGTTAAAATGAATGATATGCAGTGTTGTGCATTATGCATACTGTTTAGACCTATATGACGCACTTATGTATGAACGTTAGGTGTAATGCTGTTGATATTTGTCATGTTTGTTCGTATGCACTGATTTAATTTTTTATAGGTTTGTGTTATATTTGTTTATATTTTGGTCTCATGTAGAATATGTAAGGAATAAAATGAGCAAACGGTTATTTTGTCATTTAATTACCAGACAGTACATCTCACGAAAAAGTAAGTACTATAAACACCGAAAATCATTTCATTACACAGAACACAGGAACATGTCTACCATCGAAATCGTCTGCAGTCACGATGGATTTCCAATGCGTTGAGTCGACATGCGGGCTGACTCGACATATCGGCGATCTCCCATGGTATGTCGACTCATCGCGATTTCACTGTATGTTATTCAATTATGTGGTATTCTAATGTACTTACACTTCCACATGCAGATGTTGCCACTTTGGCTTTGTTGTTTTTCTTTTCTGCCTCAGCATCAAGTTCGTCTGCCAGACCACAGGTGCAGTTCTTACATGCTTTTCTCTTCTTGTTTGCTCCTGTCCCACAGTCCACTGTAATTTGACCAAAGTTGGTAAAGACCACGTGAAAAAAGGAGACAAAGATTGGCCACTGCCCACTACCATCCCCCAATGCATAATAGTTACAAAAGGAAAGAAACCTAAGAACACCACACACACATAAACAAGGGCAGTCAACTCATCAGTAACCCTTTACTTGATGAATATTCATGTAAAAAATAATGACATCATGAACATTTATTAATTGAATTGAATAATGGCATATGAACAATCGATATTTCTGACATAAAAGAAAATGTAGAATCAGATTATTCAGATCTACAGTAAAACCTCTCTATAACGGCCACTAAATTGTGTTAATTAGTTGGTATTTAGGGCAGGTAGCTGCTTAAAGCAAGGTGAAAGTAAAACAGAACACTCCTATAGGAGCGTTCTGTTTTACTTTCACCATCCTTTTAGCAGCTACCTGCCTTTGCTTAAAGCAAAGGTGAAAGTAAAACAGAACGCTCCTACTTTCACCTTGCTTTAAGCAGCCACCTGCCTTTACCACAAAATACTTGATGTAATTTAGTGGCCGTTATAGAGAGGTTTTACTGTATATTATTTCCATCCAATCTAGGTCTGCTCTATTGGCAAATGTGTCAGAAGGTGTCCCTATCTGGTAAAGTGTACGAAAATCACATGCAAATCCTACTGTAAATACAATGTAAATATTTCCCTCATATAAACACTTATTTCACTCCTTTGCAAACAGAGAAGATCCAGATCAGATGGCTCCTGTAGGAGCTGTCTGTCAGTGTCTGATCAGGGTCTGCCCTGTTTGCTTTATCAAAATATAATATATCTGACTCAACAATTTATACTAATACCAAAATACCAAGTGTACATATGCCTTTATGAAATTCATCTAATAAATATTCATGATGTCATTATTTCTGATATGAATATTCATGATGTCATTATTTCTGACCTGAATGCTCAACAGGGAAAGGGTTAACCCATTTATGTTTAATGCACCTAGAAATGAACATGCACGCAGGACAGTGCAGGGGCCCTCTGATCTGAGTCTGCACTGTTTGCATCACAGGTAACTTTCCAAAAGTTACAATAATTCTTGCAGAAACACCCCTTCGGATGAAAGTTAGATTAGTACTTAACCCTTTCCTCCATAAATACGCCTTTCTATACCTTTGCAAACAGAGTAGACCCAGATCAGATGGCTCCTATAGGAGCCATCTGTTCAGGGTCTGCTCTGTTTAATTATGATATAATATAGATATAATTCTGCAGTTTCTACCATGGCCAAAAATCTGTATGCATGTGCTATTATAGCAAATTAATCTAATTAATATTCATGACAACATTATATAGTACATAAATATTCATGGAGGAAAGGGATAATATATATATTTGGGCAAGTACACTTAGAAGTTAAGGCATAAATGGATTTTATCATGCAACGTCACGAAATACAGTCACTTCCTACTAGCATAATATTTTCCACGTCGACGCTGTATTTTGTGAGGTATAGTTCATGTGTACTGACCCCACTGGAATGCAAGTTTTGTTCAGCCAATAGGAGGAAAACAGAAGGAGGAAAAAGGCATTATTAAACATAAACATCAAATTTAACACATTTGCTCACCATTGTCTCAACTATTTGTCCATATAAAAGGATTAATTCAAGTTTGTTTATGTTGTAAAAGTTGATTACGTCACTACATGCCAACATGACGTCACGTAATACGTACTTGCATGTATTTTCATTCAGGAGAAGAAACCGCGTTAGCAATCTTTCTTTTTCTTCATTTTCTTCATTTTTCTTTGAGTTGCATGATAAAAGAATTACTATGCTAGTAGTTTGGAAGTGCAGCTGTATTTTAGCTCGTCAGAAAAGTAGTTAAATGCTCGCCAAGGCTCGCATTTAACAACTTTTCTAACTCACCAAAATAAAGCTGAACTTCCAAACTACTAGCATAGTAATTCTTATATATTCAATTGGAGCCATTTTGTTCTGAAATGACTATAAATCCGAGGCTACTCTTAACCCTTTCCTCCATGGGCTATTTGGAGACCCAACCTCTTTGAATGAATCTACCGAAAAGGAGCATTTACTAGAGAAAAGGAAAATGTTAGAATTGTGTAGTATTGAAACCATTGTGATAGACGCTCCATATTGGATAAACCCATTGACAGTGCATCAATCCAATTAACCTTTCCTTCATACAAATGCTTTTTCATGCTTTTTTTTCAGTATTTGGACACCCAATCTTCTCTCCATGGACTTGTAAAACCAAATGAGTGAATTTGGCACCATATAACTTACAGAGGTCCAGATAAGATGCGTAAATTTTAACATTTTCAAGAATGCCTCCTTTATTTCTCCACCAAAGCCTATACTGTGACCACTCTTCAGAATCGTCTCAAAGAGACGATTCTAAAGAGTGGTCACAGTAAAGGCTTTAGTGGAGAAATGGTGAATTTAGTATTTGGAACACCATTAACTGTAGCTCTAACTTAGACTGATATATTGTAGACCCTGATAAAACTGTTTCTTCATGTGCGATTTGATTCTGAAATTGCCAATTTAGGTATTGATTTAAGTAAATGCAGCTTACCTTTCAGTGAAGCTGGATCAGGTCTTTTCAAGTCTTCTTCATCCAACAGTTCATCATCATCCACAAGTTCCACATCATCATCGTTCATGTCCATTGCAGACAGTGTCCACACATCACCTGTTGTAGTCTTTGGTTTGTCTGGATCTGAATAATTAACCCTTTTAATTAACCCTTTACTCCATGAATATTCATATAAGAAATAATGACATCATGAATATTAATCAGATTACTTGTTATTATAGCATATGGACACATGAACTTGAACCAAGACAGAAAATGTAGAATCATATCTATATTATATAATAAGCAAACAGAGCGGACCCTGATCAGATGGCTCCTATAGGAGCCGTCTGATCAGAGTCTAATATGTTTGCAAAGGCATAGAAAAGAGTATCTATGGAATAAAGGGTTGTATGCTGATTCTTCATGGAATGGCCCATCAGTGTTCAACTATATAGTTCATTCAGTAAAACCCTTTCCCTATTCCATGTTTATTCGAAATTTCAATATCTACTGAATATTCATGAACAAAATAGTTATAATGAAATATCAAAGGTAGGATATTGTAGCCATTTTAGAAAGCAAAGAAACAGATCTATCAAATTCTGTTAGCAAACAAAGCAGACCCTGATCAGACGGCTCCTCTAGGAGCCGTCTGATCTGGGTCTACTCTGTTTGTAAATGCGTGAAAACATGTTTATATGAGGGAAAGGAATAATCTCTTACAGGAGTTTGAATGACAAACTCCTTGAGCCTTCTGATCTGGGTATACACTGTTTGCAAATGCCAGTACACTCAATTCCTACATTCAAAGAATGCACTGTTCATGTAACCCTTTACTCCATAAATAGGCTTTTCTATAGATACCTTTGCAAACAGAATAGACCAAGATCAGACGGCTTCTACTTAGGACTGTTTCATTTAAATGTGTATGGGGGTGCAGGAAGACACTTTCAAACTCGGCCAACTACCCCATGAAAGTTTTTTTACTAATGCAAAAACCAAATACATGTAGTATCATTTTTGCAAAGAAACCCACCCATGCATAGCTGTTATTTTTGTGTTCATATGGTATTAAACTAAATAATATGCCTTATGTCATTATTTCTTACATGAATATTCATGGAGTAAAGGGTTATTCATAGCAGAGAACACACCTCAATCAATACAGCAACACCCAACATGGGTGCCTTTAAAAGCAGATGGCTGCTGAATGTAGATCAAATGAAATGCAGGCAAGTCACATGTTGTTTTTTCTGCACAATTTTCCTCCTGTAGTATTAAGCCAACAACTATAGTATACTCCTAGATTTACACTAATTTTTGCAGCTGTTATAGAGCTTTTACTATATCAGCTGTTATAGAGAGCCTTTACTGCATCAGCTGTTATAGTCTTTACTGCATCAGCTGTTATAGAGAGAATTTATAGCATCAGCTGTTATAGAGAGCCTTTACTGCATCAGCTGTTATAGAGAGCCTTTACTGCATCAGCTGTTATAGAGAGCCTTTACTGCATCAGCTGTTAAAGAGAGCCTTTACTGCATCAGCTGTTAAAGAGAGCCTTTACTGTATCAGCTGTTATAGAGCTTTTACCGCATCAGCTGTTTAGTGTTATAGAGAGCTTTTACTGCATCAGCTGTTATAGAGAGCTTTTACTGTATCAGCTGTTATAGAGAGCTTTTACTGTATCAGCTGTTATAGAGAGCTTTTACTGTATCAGCTGTTATAAAGAGCTTTTACTGTATCAGCTGTTATAGAGAGCTTTTACTGTATCAGCTGTTATAGAGAGCATTTACTGTATCAGTACACAAATCAGAAAATATTTCAGTGATGCTTTTATCATACAGTGCTGCTTATCTTATCTTGATCAATTCTATTATGTGGGAATATACCAATAACTAGCATCCATTGAACACAAGCAAATGATATATTTGCTAGAAATAATTATACATTTCAAATCACTTAGCCCTTTATTTCGTAAATATGCCTTTGCAAACAGAGTAGACCTAGATCGGGCGGATCCTATAGGAGCCATGTGATCAGGGTCTGCTCTGTTTGCTTGTCATATAATATAGATATGATAATACAGTTTTTGCCCTGGCCAAAAACTCGTGTCCATGTGCTATTATAGCAAATTAATCTAATTAATATTCATGACATAATTATATCTTACATGAATATTCATGGAGGAAAGGGTTAATACAAGCACATAGTAAGAAGGCAACAAAACAATATGATTTTTTTTTATTTTAGCTTTTACTTCATTAAGATGCCTTTTGATGCTTCTGAAAACAGCAGGCCTATACCCGATGGCTTCTGTATGGATTCATCTGGACAGGGACTGCTGTTTGCCCATTAGTTATTTAAAAGTACAGTAAAACGTCTCTATAACGGCCACTACATTGTGTTAATTAGTTGCTATTTAGGACAGGTGGCTGCTTAAAGCAAGGTGAATGTAAAATAGAATGCTCCTATAGGAGCGTTCTGTTTTACTTTCACCTTGCTTTAAGCAGCCACCTACCTTTAACACAAAATACTTGATGTACTATAGTGGCCGTTATAGAGAGGTTTTACTGGAGATAAAATTTTACAGTTTCTGCCACGGTACAACTTTCTCTGTTCATATGGCATTATAAAAATTCTTCTTATTAATATTCATAAAGACATTATTTCTTAAATGAATATCCATCAAGTAAAGAATTTTTTTTTTTATTATTTTTTTTTAATTGGATGATTGCCATCAATCTTTCTGTTCTAACAGGAGGTATTCTCATGATCAACTCTACATACCAGCCTTCTTCTTTCCAAATGATAGTTTAAGTTGAGATGAAGCTCCAACTTCATAGTTGGGTTTGAATGCTAAGATTTGTGTCAGTATCACACTGTTGCTGTTGTATTGTTGTGCTAGGGCATTCTTATCATCATCTGACAGAGGCAGTATGGTTGGCTGAAAATGGGAAAATACTTTAAAACACTATATGCAAAAAAGTTTACAACCTTTATGACTATTTTCAATCACGATAAGATGCAGAGTAACTCAGCCTCTCATTAAGAAATACTGTAAAACCTCTCTATAATGACCAATAAATTACATCAGGTATTTTGTGTTAAAGGCAGGTGGATGCTTAAAGCAAGGTGAAAGTAAAACAGAACGCTCCTATGGGAGCGTTCTGTTTTACTTCCACCTTGCTTTAAGCAACCACCTGTCCAAAACACCAACTAATTAACACAATTTAGTGGTCGTTATAGAGAGGTTTTACTGTAATGATGTCATGAATATTAACTAGATTATTTTTTATAATGTCATATGAACACTGCAAAGTTTGACCATGGCAGAAACTGTAGAATCATATCTATGTTATATCAAAAGCAAACAGAGCAGACCCTGATCAGATGGCTCTTACAGGAGCCATCTGGTATGGGTCTACTCTGTTTGCAAAGGCGTAGAAAGGCGCATTTACGAAGTAAAGGGTTTAAGACCTCAACACTGATTTTGGAGAAAAAAATAGAAGATAGACATATCTCCAACATCGAAGCAGATGTCTATTTCTGTAGATGAAACTAACTCCAGTTACCATACTTAGTGTTCAAAGACACAAAAAACGAGTACCGGGTAATTCCACAATCAAAGTTGTTACCTGAATTTTGTAAACAGTGTAGACCCAGTTTCCCCATCAAGAATGGAGTTTTTGATCAAGAACTACATTGTCTGGCTTAGAGAATGGCATGCTGCACATATTAATGAGTGTCAGAGTTCCTGGTCAGATGCTAGGTATCTGAGGCAGTGGCTGGCTTGTGTCTATAAAGCCTTGAAGTCACATTTTCTAATGACACTATTCTTAGGTACAATTACATGCAGTTTACTTTTTAGCGCTGTAACTCAACATGGAATAGTCCATAATTGTATGACTCTTCACCTGATAGAAATTCCTTTATCACATTTGTAAACAGAATGGACCAAGATCAGGTGAATCCTGTAGAAGCCATCTGTTCAGGGTCTATTATGTTTACTTATGGTATAATATAAATTGTGATTCTATAGTTTCTGCCATAGCCAAATATCCCGTGTTCATACACTGTTATAAAAAATCATCTAATAAATATTCCTAATGTCATTATTTTTTACATGAATATTCAACAGGTAAAGGGTTAACCCTCACAGTGTGGGACATGAGTCACTAATGTCCTTTGCAAAATGTGTAGACTCAGAAGAGAGGGCTCCTAGAGGAGCCCTCTCATCAGGGTCTGCATTGTTGGTCATGTTACACTTTTCTTTAAAAATTCCTAAATACACAAGTCATATATTCACTATAAGCTTGACCTGTTTGAATTTTGGAAAAGTCCAGCCATTTGAAAATTCAGTGTCGTAAGGGTTAACTTACAACAGTGTTAGAGTTCTAGTTTGAAACGGCTTACCTGTGATATATTAACAAAGCCAGACAACTTGAGAGAGGATGTTAACTTCTCAGTGAGTGCTGTTTTGTTCTCATCACTTGCTATCCCTACCACAGCCTCTCCTATATACAGTTTCCCATTTGACTTTAGAACTCTACAGATTTCTCCCAGCACCTCAGCTTCATGTAGAGCTGTGCTTGGCTGCAATATTCCATACACGGCCACATCGAACATTGATGAAGCATGGTTTGCTGAAACCAATAAAAATACAATACAGCTCAAATTTCTTCTGGAAATTGGCTACTTAACCCTTTCCCTGTTCTATGTTTATTACAAATTTCAATACCTACTGAATGTTCATGGACTAAATAGTTATAAAGAAATATTGAAGGTGGAACATTGTAGCAATATTAGAAAGTAATGAAACAGATCTATCAAATTCTATTAGCAAACAGAGCAGACCCTGATCAGACAGCTCCTCTAGGAGCCATCTGATCAGGGTCTACTCTGTTTGCAAATGCGTGAAAACACGTTTACATGAGGGAAAGGGTTAATGTAAACCACAATTTTCGACCCGTTGCTTCATATAAACACATTTTCATGCATTTGCAAACAGAAAAGACCCAGGTCAGATAGCTCTTATTGGAGCAATCTCATCAGGGTCTGCTCTGTTTGCTTTTGGTATGATATAGATCTTATTCTACAGTTTTTGTCCAGGCAAAACATTTCCTTGTAAAGTCTACATTATAAAACTTCAGCTAACAAATATTCATAATGTCATAATTTCTTAACATAAACATTGAACAGGGAAAGGGTTAATTTTGATAGTAACACTAACTAAATATATTCCTTCCAAAATATGTTTTCTTCATTAAGCTGTTATCTAACAGAGACACTTTTGGGTGCCTTTGCCATCAGAGTGGATCCTGGTCAGATGGCTCCAACAGCTAATAAATATTCATAGTGTCATTATTTCCTACATAAATATTCATCAGGTAAAGTGTTAACTTGCTGTGAAATATTCCATTAAAGTAAGCCAATGATACCCCTAACTTCACACAATTAAGTAAACACTAGTTCAAAGGTGACTGTTTCTTTAACCCTTTCCTCCATAAATATGCCTTTCTATGCCTCTGTAATAGTCGCTTCTTGAAACCATTGTGATAAATAGAGCATTTGCTCCTATCACAATGGTTTCAATCTACAAAATTCTAAAATTTTCCTTTTCTCTAGTTAATGTTCCTTTTCGGTAGATTTATTCAAAGAGGTTGGATCTAAAAATAGCCTATGAGGGAATGGGTTAAGGTACATATATTAGTATGGATCAAAGGGATATCACACTGTAGTGCCTAAACTGATCCCAAACAAAAACTGTACCATACACACCCTTCATTTAAATGCTTATTCACCCATTTGCAAACAGGAAAGACCCTGATCAAATGGCTCCTAGAGGAGCCGTCTGATCAGGGTCTGCTGTTTGCTTATAGAATTTATTTCTTTAATTTCTAAAATGTGTTCCATATTACAGATTTCATTATAACTATTTAATCCATGAATATTCAGTAGGTATTGAAATTTGGACTAAATGTAGAAAAGTGTAAGGGATATACAATTAATGTAATTATGTGTAAGAATATTTATATTGGAATCCAAGCAGGAAAAAACATGTTACTCTTCTAAACATGCATAAACTAATTACCAAAAAAATTATTTTGGCCAGACAAACTTAGGTCAATAGCGCAAGCCCAGATGAAACTGTCCCATCAGGAGCACTTTGATCAAGGTCTACATTATTTGTTACTAAGTTAGTCTAAAGTTATCAAAATGGCACAAAATTAAATTATTTAGCTTTTCAAACTGTACATGTAGAATGGGAAGATTGGGTGTCTGAACACTTTGGGAAAATAGGGCAGTACATACCCATTGACAATCGTTCTATGTGTTCCAGCTGTATTTTTCCACTACCAATTTTCTGTTGTAGGTCTGTCACTGCCTGCTGAAGGGCCTCTGTTGGACTAGAGCCTGCCCACAATAGCAGCATAGTCTGGCCAGGTTTGACATCCACACCCTCCATATTCAAATTGCTGAAAAATGTGTTGGTTGGTTGAGATCAGTAAATAAATCAGGTATATCAAGAACAAGTGTCTGTCTACAACATTCAAGTTTCTGTAATTATGGACCATGTCATGGCAAGCCAAATCCCCCTTTTTTAAAAGATTTAAATTGCAAGTAAATCTACATAATTTTGACAACCCTCATTAAATCTTTGTGTTTGAAAATCATGAGTCATTTATAAATTTGACATTTATATGTTCTGATAATAATAATGTTCACTTTTTCTTGTCTTAACTGTTTAATGTGTATCTAAACAAAAAGTATGTAATTAAAAAGAAGACATCCTACCATTATGATGTTAACCCTTTCTTTCATATATAAACATATTTTTATGCATTTGCAAACAGAGTAGACCCAGATCAGATGGCTCCTGCATATACTGATCCAAATCAGAATTCATCAGTACAGGCTATATCCAGCCAGTAATAAGTATTCCGGGCCCGATTACTGACTAGAAATAACCAATATGATGTGATAAAGTTTCACTCAGATCACATTATCATGCATGTTGGAATTAAATAAAGCTGGTGATGGAAAAGTCTATATCCAATCCAAAAACCATGCAGTTTTCCACAAACCTATTTTTGTAATATTGGTGTTTGGTACAAAGTGCCTCAAAGCTGTTAGAATGTAACCCACCTATATGTCTCGATGCTTTTCCAATAATGTATTTGATTATGCCATCAATTATGCCTGAGACAATGATCTTACTTGTGGAAGTGGCATTTTCAGGGGGGGGGGGGGGGGGGGCTGTTTTTTGCTGGTGACCCAGGAAAGGAAAAAATAATGTATTTTGCCCATTGTGCCATTTTTGCGCAGTTCTGTTTTCTGCTTCAAATTTTACGAGGCTGACAGTGCCCAGTGATCTTTAAAGTGTATGATGAAACGCGACATAGATAAAAATTTGCGATTTTTCTTCCCTGTTTTATAAGGCATCTACTCTGGTATACCTGTCCTGATACTAAATACTGCTGAAGTGTGGCGGGGAACCAGACGATACCATAAGGCGTCTTATCTTACCTCCTACAAAATTCTTGTCATTCCATTGGTCAATAGAGGTCACGAGAAACCCCCATAGATTCTGTATGGGGGTACTAAAATCCTTATCATGGCTTTACAAGAGTTACTTCCCTTATTTGACAGCCATATGCTTTTCTGTTACTTATAATAATATTTTATGTTAATCCACTACAGTTTTAAAAAATGCATACATATAATTTATGCTTTAATTGGAGTTAAAATATAAACATTAATTAGTTTAAGAGTGATAAAAAAGAAAAAAACAAAATATATAAACGAGATTTGAGGCAAATACAAAATATCTTATTTAATTCTATTAAAGGGAGGTAATTCCCTTGCTTCCCTACGGCAAGCCATTCAAGTAGGCCTATGATGCAAACATGCGTGTAAATACTTGAAATTAAAGGTAGTCGGTAAGATAAATTCGTTATGCAGTGCTTAGTGTCCCTAATATGGACTATACACTGCCAGCAAATATTAATATGGGACGAGGCGAATTAAATATTTGCTGGCAGTGTATAGTTCATATTAGGGACACTAAGCACTGCATAACTAACTAGAGGTTTTTGTCAAAAAAACGGATGTCTCCCCTCTAATAAAAACAATATGTAAAGGGAAATCACTAAAAATGTTATGGTCTTGATGAATGATACTTCCCCTCATTTTGCGTTTTTCACACTACATTTTTCAAGAAGAAAATGATAACAGCTAATAACTCCAAAAATACTGATACCAGATTTATGGCCCTTGTGCATGACACTTACTTTCATCATGCTCTTTCCAAAAATAAAATGTCATTCCAATAGCATTAGTCGAACAGGAGTTATTGATCGGCCAAAAAATGTAACAAAGGGCAATAACTCCAAAAGTATTGAAGCCAGAATTATGGCCCTTGTTCATGACACTTTCTCTCATCATGCTCTTTCCATGTATGAAGTTTCAATACGATGGCAAGAGCCATGTAGGAGTTATCGTCCGAACAAGAAAAAATTAAACAAATGTACAAGGGGCAATAACTCTAAATTTATTGTAGCTCGAGTTAAGGATCTTATGCATGACACTTTCTCTTATCATGATCGTTCCATGTATGAAGTTTCACTCCAATGGCATGTGTCACAGAGGAGTAATCATCCTGACAAAAAAATGTGATTTTTTTTACAAAGGGCAATAACTCCAGTATTAGTGAAGCCAGAGTTATGGACCTTGTGCATGACACTTCCTCTCGTTATGATCTTTCCATATATGAAGTTTCAATCCAATGGCATGAGCCATATAGAAGTTATCGTCCGGACAAAAAAGTAGTATTTTTTTTACAAAGGGCAATAACTCCAATATTAGTGAAGCCAGAGTTATGGACCTTGTGCATGACACTTCCTATCGTCATGATCTTTCCATATATGAAGTTTCAATCCAATGGCATGAGCCATATAGGAGTTATCGTCCGGACAAAAAAGTTTGATTTTTTTTTACAAAGGGCAATAACTCCAATATTAGTGAAGCCAGAGTTATGGACCTCGTGCATGACACTTCCTCTCATTATGCTCTTTCCATATATGAAGTTTCAATCAACTGGCATCAGGCATATTGAAGTTATCGTCCGGACAAAAAGTGTGACAGACAGACGGACAGACGGACAGACAGACAGACGGACAGACGGACAGACAGACAACTCTCACGAAAACAATATGTCTCCCCATATAAATATGGGGGGAGACATAATAATAACTGGCAAGATTATGGAATTTTATTTTCTGATGTGCAGATCTTCAAATTCTGGTATACAGATCATTTTGGTATTGGATCCGTATGGGCAAAAAATGGTTTGTATGGATTCGAATTTCTATATGTATTCTATCTATACATTCTGCAGCACCCCCTCACGGAGATTATGTGCAGCTGCACGTCTGTGCTAAAATTAGTGAAGAATAATAAAGCATGATAGAAGAGAAAGAGTGACAACAGAGAAGATATACAGTGAGATAGTGTTAAATTAAAGAGGTTTCAGTGAAGTTAAAAACAGGATAAAAACAATGTTGTAACATATGGCATTTTGTGCTCCAGGGTCTGGACAGCTGTCTTTAACATTTGCAGTTCAGGCAGCATGACCACACTCTGCGGCAACCTGTTCCACTGGACAATTGGCACAATATTTGTCCGTACAATATATACGGATGTAGAGATGCTATCTGGAGCACTGAGTACACTACATTAACTCATTACCTGATGAATATTCACATAATAATAATGACATCATCAATCAGTTGAAATTTTACAATGGTATATGAACATGTAGGAATTTTTGGCTGAAACTGTAAAATCAGATATCATAAAAATAACAACAACAACAACAAAAGAAAAGAAAAACAACAACAAAAATATGGGTCAGATAAGATGCCCAAATTAAAATATTTTCAAGAATAGCTCCTTTCACCTTCTAAAAAATGGTTACAACACAGGGTTTGATGTAGATGCGATATCGTAGCTGTAAGACTGATAATGACTAGCGTCCAGTTTACTAACCCTATTTAGGAATAGAGCTACGTTATCGTATCTAGGTTTGATGGAGTAGTGGCAAACTTTTATCTGTTATCTGACAGTTTACAAAATATCTGTGATTTCCAAAAGACGGAATGAACCTTAAGGCTTAAATTAGGAGCACGTGCTAGACTGACTGTGTGAGCTGTATAGCCTGGAATTACAAAATGTCTGTAAATCAAACCCCCTCGTCAATCACTTTAACTCTAGCCGAACTTACTCTTTGAATGTTCTAGAATTCAACAATTTATCAGTCCGTTCACCTTCCCAAAAGAAACCGGAAACGGAAATTGAAAAGAATAATATGCTGGTTCCCATCCCCATTCTATCGCGAGGAGGAATTACAGTCAAACCGGCCCCAAGTCAAACTGGCCACTAGTTTAGTCAGTAGAGTCAGTATGCCAATGGATAAGTGAGCTAAAACCAATGACTAAATCACTCGGCACTCGCATGTATGTTTCGGCTATCTTCGGCTACCGTAAACCGGTTTAAATCTGTAAGTGTAAAACACACAATGGAAGAAATGGAACACAAAACACGCAATGGAAATTTTAAAGTCATTTATAGATCGATTTTAATAGGGGTTTTCCAAGCAGTATAAGTACAATAAGCTAATTTCGATTGAATTAGACCAACTTAAACAAGAATTGTCAATAGATAACAATAAAAACGCTAAAACCCTTTCCCTCATACAAACGTGTTTTCACGCATTTGCAAACAGAGTAGACCCAGATCAGACGGCTTCTACAGGAGCCGTCTGACCAGAGTCTGCTCTGTTTGCTAATAGAATTTGATAGATCTGGTTATTTAGTTTCCAAAATGACTACAATATCCATCCATCCTTATTTCATTATAACTATTTTGTCCATGAATATTCAGTAGGTATTGAAATTTGAAATAAACACAGAACAGGGGAAGGGTTAATTACTGAACAATTTCCATTTTGCCAGTGGAGAAATGGAGATTTTTAGTGGAAATGAAATATGCATTTATAAATATTATTATTATTATTATTATACCACATTTATATAGCGCTCTTTTCACACGGGATATGTGCGTTCAAAAGCGCTGTACATGGATGAAATCAATAATCGGAACGAACCGCATGATTATCTATCCAGACAATGAAAGATTTACAATAGATGTGCAATAAATATAAAAATCACTAGCCGGACGGTTAGTGAAGGATATACAAAAAATATACAATAGATATGAAATCATAAACCGGAAGGAACGGCATGGTCGTCCATCCAGTCAATGAAATGTATGCAATATATATACAATAAATATAAAATCACTAACCCGTAGGAACCACATGATTATCCACTCGGTCAATGAAAGATATGGAATAGATATACAATAAATGTATAACCACTAACCGGTAGGAACCGCATGATTATCCACCCAGTCAATGAAAGATATGCAAAAATATGTTGATTTTGTTCATTTTTTTCTGGTATTATGACTACTTTTACACGAAGTCTATCGAATTAGATCAAGCTAAGCATCTGTTGTCCATTATTAACTGTGCAATCGTATATTTACTTTAAAAAGTCCATTGCACCACTAGAGAAATGGAAAGAAAACACGCAATTGAAATATTAAAGTCATTTCTGGGTTGATTTTTAACAGTTTTTAAGCAGTATAGGTACAATAAGGTAATTTCAATTGAATTAGACCAACTAAAACGAGAATTAGCAATAGATAAACATAAAATCGCATAAAAATGTCCATTTCATCAGCGGAGAAATGGAGATTTATAGAAGAAATGGAAATGAAATAGACATTTATATGTTGGTTTTTTTGGTCATTTTTTCAGGCACTATGACTACTTTCTTTACACGAATTCTATCGAATTAGACCATGCTGAGTTTCATTTGTCCATTAATAATTGTGCAATCGTGTATTTATTTAATAAAATCCATTCTGCCACTAGAGAAATAGAAGGAAAACACGCAAAGGAAAATTTAAAAGTAATTTCTGGGTAGATTTTAACCGTTTTTTTTTATAAACAATATGGTTACTTTAAGGTAAGATCAATTGAATTCCACCTAATAAAACACGAATTGTCAACAGATAACCATAAAATCGTGTATTTACTGAACATTTTCCATTTCGCCAGTGGAGAAATGGAAAGAAAACACGCAATGGAAGTCATATGGTGGACTGAGTGGAATTAATGGCAGGCGCAAGCAAACCGCACAAACACAGTCACAAAGTGCCGGGAGCCTTCCGTCAGTACATGGCCGGACACGTTTTGTCCATTCTAAGCATTTCTCTGCGCAGTTAACTGTTCAAAATCAAGTTTAGATCCCAAGATGATGGTGGATGATAAAGATGATAATGGTATTGATCATGATAAAGAATTTAATTTACGGCGAATGCTGATTTGAACTTGATTATGACTAGGGTCGCTGTGTTATTTTCCGGTCAAAATCTAACGTACCCTACCATCTTTCTTTGTTAACTATGCATGGCTTTGTGATAGCCTATGACAAGAATTTGCAAACATACACGATCAGGGTGTTAAACAGTTTGGATCCAGATGCGACTCTGATTTAGCGAATACGAACCCAAACAGCCTTACAGTGAGCGTCAATATAAATTGTATGACAATTTATATATGACAGAGCTGCGGCATGTGTATGTTTTCACTTGGCTAAGGGTGGATGTGTCCCTGTTCTTTCCATCGTGCATTTGAGAGAGAGAGAGAGAGAGAGAGAGAGAGAGGGGGGGAGGGAGGGAGAGAGGGAGACAGACAGACAGAGACATAGACATACATACATCCTTTGAAAACATCACTCCTGCTTTACCGGGACTGGGGACTCGCAATAACCTCATTTTGAATAGACCGAATTCCAATTGATAACGCATCTTAACCGCCTACGGACAGGATTCCAATAAATAACTCAACTGTACATGCCATAGACCGAATTGCAATGGACAACTCACCTACACGGTATAAATGCATGTTTCCAATGGATAGCTCACCTGCACAGGCCATAGACCGAATTCTAATGAATAACTCCTCTTAACGGCCTAAATGCAAAATTCCAATAGATACCTCCCCTATACAGACTACAGGCAGGATTCCAATAAATAACTCAACTGTACATGCCATAGGCCGAATTCCAATGGATAACTCACCTATACGGCCTAAATACATGATTCCAGTGAATAACTCACCTGTACAGGTCATAGGCCGAATTCCAATGGATATCTCACATATACGGCCAAAATGCATGTTTCCAATTAATAACTCACCTGTACATGCCATAGGCCAAATTCCAGTGGATAACTTTTCTATTCGGCCTATATGCATGTTTCGACTGGATAACTCACCTGTACAGGCCATAGACCGAATTCCAATGGATAACTCCCCTGTACGGCCTAAATGCAGAATTCCAATGGATAACTCCCCTATACAGCCAACATATAGGATTCCAGTGAATAACTCACCTGTACAGGCCATAGGCCGAATTCCAATGGATAACTCACCTATACGGCCTAAATGTAGGATTCCAATGAATAACTCACCTATACAGGCCATAGTCCGAATTCCAATGGATAACATCCCTATATAGCCTACAGGAAGGATTCCAATGAATAACTCACCTGTACAGACCATAGGCCGAATTCCAATGGATAAGTCACCAAAACCGCCTACAGGCAGGATATCAATGACTAACTCAACTGTATAGACCATACACCGAACTCCAATGGATAAGTCACCTATATACGCCCTAAATGCAGGATT
This sequence comes from Azorinus chamasolen, assembly GCA_963576725.1. NCBI lineage: Eukaryota > Metazoa > Mollusca > Bivalvia > Cardiida > Solecurtidae > Azorinus > Azorinus chamasolen. The sequence continues at coordinate 69,764,829 of OY755238.1, read as the reverse complement.
CCAATGAATAACAATGATAACCCATCTATACAGGCCATAGACTGAATTCCAATGAATAACTCACATGTACAGGCCTTAGACCGAATTCCAATGGATAACTCACCTATACGTCCTAAATGCAGGGTTCCAATGAATAACTAACCTGTATAGGCCATAGACCGAATTCCAATGGATAACTCACCTATACGCCCTAAATGCATGTTTCAAATGGATAACTCGCCTGTACAGGCCATAGACCGAATTCCAATGGATAACTCACCTATACGGCCTAAATACATGATTCCAGTGAATAACTCACCTGTACAGGTCATAGGCCGAATTCCAATGGATATCTCACATATACGGCCAAAATGCATGTTTCCAATTAATAACTCACCTGTACATGCCATAGGCCAAATTCCAGTGGATAACTTTTCTATTCGGCCTATATGCATGTTTCGACTGGATAACTCACCTGTACAGGCCATAGACCGAATTCCAATGGATAACTCCCCTATACAGCCAACATATAGGATTCCAGTGAATAACTCACTTGTACAGGCCATAGGCCGAATTCCAATGGATAACTCACCTATACGGCCTAAATGCAGGGTTCCAATGAATAATCACCTATACAGGCCATAGTCCGAATTCCAATGGATAACATCCCTATATAGCCTACAGGAAGGATTCCAATGAATAACTCACCTGTACAGACCATAGGCCGAATTCCAATGGATAAGTCACCAAAACCGCCTACAGGCAGGATATCAATGACTAACTCAACTGTATAGACCATACACCGAATTCCAATGGATAAGTCACCTTCACGCCCTAAATGCAGGATTCCAATGAATAACAATGATAACCCATCTATACAGGCCATAGACTGAATTCCAATGAATAACTCACATGTACAGGCCTTAGACCGAATTCCAATGGATAACTCACCTATACCTCCTAAATGCAGGGTTCCAATGAATAACTTACCTGTACAGGCCATAGACCGAATTCCAATGGATAACTCACCTATACGTCCTAAATGCAGGGTTCCAATGAATAACTAACCTGTATAGGCCATAGACCGAATTCCAATGGATAACTCACCTATACGCCCTAAATGCATGTTTCAAATGGATAACTCGCCTATACAGGCCATAGACCGAATTCCAATGGATAACTCACCTATACGGCCTAAATACATGATTCCAGTGAATAACTCACCTGTACAGGTCATAGGCCGAATTCCAATGGATATCTCACATATACGGCCAAAATGCATGTTTCCAATTAATAACTCACCTGTACATGCCATAGGCCAAATTCCAGTGGATAACTTTTCTATTCGGCCTATATGCATGTTTCGACTGGATAACTCACCTGTACAGGCCATAGACCGAATTCCAATGGATAACTCCCCTATACAGCCAACATATAGGATTCCAGTGAATAACTCACTTGTACAGGCCATAGGCCGAATTCCAATGGATAACTCACCTATACGGCCTAAATGCAGGATTCCAATGAATAACTCACCTATACAGGCCATAGTCCGAATTCCAATGGATAACATCCCTATATAGCCTACAGGAAGGATTCCAATGAATAACTCACCTGTACAGACCATAGGCCGAATTCCAATGGATAAGTCACCAAAACCGCCTACAGGCAGGATATCAATGACTAACTCAACTGTATAGACCATACACCGAATTCCAATGGATAAGTCACCTATACGCCCTAAATGCAGGATTCCAATGAATAACAATGATAACCCATCTATACAGGCCATAGACTGAATTCCAATGAATAACTCACATGTACAGGCCTTAGACCGAATTCCAATGGATAACTCACCTATACCTCCTAAATGCAGGGTTCCAATGAATAACTTACCTGTACAGGCCATAGACCGAATTCCAATGGATAACTCACCTATACGTCCTAAATGCAGGGTTCCAATGAATAACTAACCTGTATAGGCCATAGACCGAATTCCAATGGATAACTCACCTATACGCCCTAAATGCATGTTTCAAATGGATAACTCGCCTATACAGGCCATAGACCGAATTCCAATGGATAACTCACCTATACGGCCTAAATACATGATTCCAGTGAATAACTCACCTGTACAGGTCATAGGCCGAATTCCAATGGATATCTCACATATACGGCCAAAATGCATGTTTCCAATTAATAACTCACCTGTACATGCCATAGGCCAAATTCCAGTGGATAACTTTTCTATTCGGCCTATATGCATGTTTCGACTGGATAACTCACCTGTACAGGCCATAGACCGAATTCCAATGGATAACTCCCCTATACAGCCAACATATAGGATTCCAGTGAATAACTCACTTGTACAGGCCATAGGCCGAATTCCAATGGATAACTCACCTATACGGCCTAAATGCAGGATTCCAATGAATAACTCACCTATACAGGCCATAGTCCGAATTCCAATGGATAACATCCCTATATAGCCTACAGGAAGGATTCCAATGAATAACTCACCTGTACAGACCATAGGCCGAATTCCAATGGATAAGTCACCAAAACCGCCTACAGGCAGGATATCAATGACTAACTCAACTGTATAGACCATACACCGAATTCCAATGGATAAGTCACCTATACGCCCTAAATGCAGGATTCCAATGAATAACAATGATAACCCATCTATACAGGCCATAGACTGAATTCCAATGAATAACTCACATGTACAGGCCTTAGACCGAATTCCAATGGATAACTCACCTATACCTCCTAAATGCAGGGTTCCAATGAATAACTTACCTGTACAGGTCATAGACCGAATTCCAATGGATAACTCACCTATACGTCCTAAATGCAGGGTTCCAATGAATAACTAACCTGTATAGGCCATAGACCGAATTCCAATGGATAACTCACCTATACGCCCTAAATGCATGTTTCAAATGGATAACTCGCCTATACAGGCCATAGACCGAATTCCAATGGATAACTCACCTATACAGCCTACAGGCAGGATTCCAATGAATAACTTACCTGTACAGGCCATGGGTCGAATTCCAATGGATAAGTCCCTTAAACCGCCTACAGGCAGGATTCAAATGAATACCTCACCTATACAGGCCATATGCCGAATTCCATTGAATAACTCCCCTTTATGGCCTACAGGAATGATTCCAATGACTAACTCACCTGTATAGACCATAGACCGAATTCCAATGGATAACACACCTATACACCCTAAATGCATGTTTCCAATGCATAACTCATCTGTACAGGCCATAGATCGAATTCAAATGAATAACTCGCCTGTACAGGCCATAGAATGAATTCCAATGGACAATTCACCTATACGGCCTAAATGCAGGATTCCAATGAATAACTCACCTGTACAGGGTATAGGCCGAATTCTAATGGATAACACCCCTATATAGCCTACAGGCAGGATTTCAATGAATAACTCACATGTAAAGGCCATATGCCGAATTCCAATGGATAGGTCACCTAAACCGCTTACAGGCAGGATTCCAATGACTAACTCACCTGTATAGGACATAGGACGAATTCCAATGGATAAGTCAACTTTGTTTTCTTTGTTTTCTTTGTTATACATGCACTTTACCACTGTATTTGCTGTCGCGGTTGTTGTAGATTAGTCGGAGAGGGGATACGTTTATTTACACTGTTTGTCTTTTAGGATGGGGATGGAATAAGGGTGAGGTTGGGCGCCCATAAACCGGTTTAAACCCCCCAGTGACTTTTGTCACTGACCGTTCCAAGGCGGTACTTCCATCTTCCCCCTATTGTATGTTTGTTTTGTCTTTGTGCGTCTCTTGTTGTTTTTTCTACCTATGTACATTTGCTGTTTCCTTGTGTTGCTGTTCGGGCGAGTGTTTGTTCTGTATGTGGTGTTTCCTGCATGACTCATTTTTGTACTTTTACCGCCTATATGCAGGATTCCAATGAATAACTCATCTATAAAGGCCATAGGCCGAAATCCAATGGATAAGTAACCTGTACAAGCCGAATTCCAATGGATAACTCCCCTATACAGCCAACATATAGGATTCCAGTGAATAACTCACCTGTACAGGCCATAGGCCGAATTCCAATGGATAACTCCCCTATATAGCCTACATGCAGGATTCCAGTGAATAACTCACCTGTACAGGCCATAGGACGAATTCCAATTGATAAGTCACCTAAACCGCTTACAGTCAGGATTCCAATGACTAACTAACCTGTATAGGCCATAGGCCGAATTCCAGTGGATAAGTCACCTAAACCGCCTACAGGCAGGATTCCAATGAATAACTCACCTTTATAGCCTTAAGGCAGGATTCCAATGAATAACTCACCTGTAAAGGCCATGAGCCGAATTCCAATAGATAAGTCAACTGTGCAGGCCATAGGCCGAATTCCATTGGATAACCCCCCTAATCAGCCAACATATAGGTTTCCAGTGAATAACTCACCTGTACAGGCCATAGGCCGATTTCCAATGGATAAGTCACCTCAACCGCCTACATGCAGGGTTCCAATGACTAACTCACCTGTATAGACCATAGACCGAATTCCAATGGATGACTCCCCTATACGCCCTAAATGCATGTTTCCAAAGGATAACTCACCTGTACAGGCCATAAACCGAATTCTAATCGATAACTCCCCTACAAAGCCTACAGGCAAGATTCCAATGAATAACTTACCTGTACAGGCCATATGCCGAATTCCAATGGATAATTCACCTATACGTCCTAAATGCAGGATTCCAATGAATAACTAACCTGTACATGCCATAGACCGAATTCCAATCGATAACTCCTCTATACAGCTTACAGGCAGGATTCCAAGAAATAACTTACCTGTACAGGTCATAGGCCGAATTCCAATGGATAAGTCCCATAAACCGCCTACATGCAGGATTCAAATGAATACCTCACCTATACAGGCCATAAGCCGAATTCCAATGAATAACTTCCCTTTATGGACTACATGAAGGATTTCAATGACTAACTGACATGTATAGGCCATAGACCGAATTCCAATGGATAACTCATCTATACACCCTAAATGCATGTTTCCAATGCATAACTTATCTGAACAGGCCATAGACCGAATTCCAATGAATAACTCACCTGCACAGGCCATAAACCGAATTCCAATGGATAATTCACCTATACGGCCTAAATGCAGGATTCCAATGAATAACTCACCTGTACAGGGTAAAGGCCGAATTCTAATGGATAACATCCCTATATAGCCTACAGGCAGGATTCCAATGAATAACTCACCTGTACAGGCCATAGGCTGAATTCCAATGGATAAGTCACCTAAACCGCCTACAGGCAGGATTCCAATGACTAACTCACCTATAAAGGTCATAGGCCGAATTCCAATGGATAACACCCCTACACAGCCAACATATAGGATTCCAGTGAATAACTCACCTGTACAGGCCATAGGCCGAATTCCAATGGATAAGTCCCCTATATAGCCTACAGACAGGATTCCAATGACTAACTCACCTGTATAGGCCATAGGCCGAATTCCAGTGGATAAGTCACCTAAACCGCTTACAGGCAGGATTCAAATGACTAACTAACCTGTATAGGCCATAGGTCGAATTCCAGTGGATAAGTCACCTAAACCGCCTACAGGCAGGAATCCAATGAATAACTCACCTTTATAGCCTTAAGGCAGGATTCCAATGAATAACTCACCTGTAAAGGCCATAGGCCGAATTCCAATAGATAAGTCACCTGTGCAGGCCATAGGCCGAATTCCATTGGATAACTCCCCTATACAGCCAACATATAGGTTTCCAGTGAATAACTCACCTGTACAGGCCATAGGCCGAATTCCAATGGATAAGTCACCTCAACCGCCTACAGGCAGGGTTCCAATGACTAACTCACCTGTATAGACCATAGACCGAATTCCAATGGATGACTCCCCTATACGCCCTAAATGCATGTTTCCAAAGGATAACTCACCTGTACAGGCCATAAACCGAATTCCAATCGATAACTCCCCTACAAAGCCTACAGGCAAGATTCCAATGAATAACTTACCTGTACAGGCCATATGCCGAATTCCAATGGATAATTCACCTATACGTCCTAAATGCAGGATTCCAATGAATAACTAACCTGTACATGCCATAGACCGAATTCCAATCGATAACTCCTCTATACAGCTTACAGGCAGGATTCCAAGAAATAACTTACCTGTACAGGTCATAGGCCGAATTCCAATGGATAAGTCCCATAAACCGCCTACAGGCAGGATTCCAATGAATACCTCACCTATACAGGCCATAAGCCGAATTCCAACGAATAACTCCCCTTTATGGACTACAGGAAGGATTTCAATGACTAACTGACATGTAAAGGCCATAGACCGAATTCCAATGGATAACTCATCTATACGCCCTAAATGCATGTTTCCAATGCATAACTCATCTGAACAGGCCATAGACCGAATTCCAATGGATAATTCACCTATACGGCCTAAATGCAGGATTCCAATGAATAACTCACCTGTACAGGGTAAAGGCCGAATTCTAATGGATAACATCCCTATATAGCCTACAGGCAGGATTCCAATGAATAACTCACCTGTACAGGCCATAGGCTGAATTCCAATGGATAAGTCACCTAAACCGCCTACAGGCAGGATTCCAATGACTAACTCACCTGTAAAGGTCATAGGCCGAATTCCAATGGATAAGTCACCTGTACAGGCCATAGGCCGAATTCCAATGGATAACACCCCTATACAGCCAACATATAGGATTCCAGTGAATAACTCACCTGTACAGGCCAAAGGCCGAATTCCAATGGATAACTCCCCTATATAGCCTACAGACAGGATTCCAATGACTAACTCACCTGTATAGGCCATAGGCCGAATTCCAGTGGATAAGTCACCTAAACCGCCTACAGGCAGGATTCCAATGAATAACTCACCTGTGAAAGTCATAGGCCGAATTCCAATGGATAAGTCACCTGTACAGGCCATAGACCGAATTCCAATGGATAACTCCCCTATACAGCCAACATATGGGATTCCAGTGAATAACTCACCTGTACATGCCATAGGACGAATTCCAATGGATAACTCCCCTATATAGCCTACAGACAGGATTCAAATGAATAACTCACCTGTACAGGCCATAGGTCGAATTCAATAGGATAACTCCCCTATACAGCCAACATATAGGATTCCAGTGAAAAACTCACCTGTACAGGCCATAGGCCGAATTCCAATGGTTAAGTCACCTAAACCGCCTACAGGCAGGATTCCAATGACTAACTCACCTGTATAGACCATAGACCGAATTCCAATGGATAACTCACCTATACGCCCTAAATGCATGTTTCCAATTCAACAGGTCATAAACCGAATTCCAATCGATAACTCCCCTATAAAGCCTACAGGCAGGATTCCAATGAATAACTTACCTGTACAGGCCATAGGCCGAATTCCAATGGATAAGTCCCCTAAACCTCCTACAGGCAGGATTCCAATGGATACCTCACCTATACAGGCCATAGGCAGAATTCCAATGAATAACTCCCCTTTACTGCCTACAGGCAGGATTCCAATGACTAACTCACCTGTATATACCATAGACCGAATTCCAATGGATGACTCACCTATACATCCTAAATGCATGTTAAATAACTTACCTTTACGGCCTAAATGCAGGATTCCAATGACTATCTCACCTGTATAGACCATAGACCGAATTCCAATGGATAAGTCAACTAAACCGCCTATAGGCAGGATTCCAATGAATAACCCACCTGTACAGGCCATAGGCCGAATTCCAATGGATAAGTCACCTAAACCGCCTACTGGCGGGAATTCCAATGAATAACTCACCTGTAAAGGCCATAGTCCGAATTCCAATGGATAACGCACCTATACAACCAACATTATAGGATTCCAGTGAATAACTCACCTGTACAGGCCATAGGCCGAATTCCAATGGATAACTCCCCTATATAGCCTACAGATTTGATTCCAATGAATAAAACACCTGTACAGGCCATATGCCGAATTCCAATGGATAAGTCACCTTAACCGCATACAGGCGTGATTCCAATGACTAACTCACCTGTATAGGCCATAGACCGAATATCAATGGATAATTCCCCTATACAGCCTACAGACAGGATTCCAATGAATAACTCACCCATGCAGGCCATAGGCCGAATTCCAATAGATAAGACACCTAAACCGCCTACAGGCAGGATTCCAGTGAATAACTCACCTGTACAGGCCATTGGCCGAATTCCAATGGATAAGTCACCTAAACCGCCTACAGGCAGGGTTCCAATGACTAAATCACCTGTATAGGCCATAGAATGTAAGGTGGAATGACAGTTATTACAGACGGAATGACATACTTTTGAGACATTGTAGCCCCAATATGACCTTTTGGAAATTGAATGACACTATTTAAGGTGGAATGACAGTTATTATAGTTGGAATGACGTACTTTTGAGACACTGTATCCCCCTTATGACCTTTTGCAAATGGAATGACAATATATAAGGTGGAATGACAGGTCTTATAGGTGGAATGACAGGGACATACTTCTGAGACATTGTAGCCCTAATATGACATTTGGGAAATGGAACGACACAGTTGTAAGGTAGAATGACAGTTATTATAGGTGGAATGACATATTTTGAGACACTGTAGCCCCCATATGACCTTTGGGAAATGGAATGACACTATTGTAAGGTTGAATGACAGTTATTATCGGCGAAATGATATACCTCTTAGACATTGTAGTCTACATATGACCTTTTGGAAATGAAATAACACTACATGTATTTAGTATTGAAGGTGGAATGAGGGTGCTTATAGGTGGAATGACATACTTCTGATATTTTGTAGGCTCGATATGACCTTTGGGAAATGGAATGACACTGTTGTAAGGTGGAATGACAATGTTTATATGTGGAATGACATGTCTTTGAGACTTTGTAGCCCCAATATGACATTTTGGAAATGGAATGACACTGTTGTAAGGTGGAATGACAGTTATTATAGGGGGAATAACATATTTTTGAGACATTATAGCCTCCATATGACCTTTTGGAAATGGAATGTCACTATTTAAGATGGAATGACTGTTATTATAGGCGGAATGACATGCTTTTGAGACATTGTAACCCCCATATGGCCTTTTGGAAATGGAATGACACTGTTCCAATGTGGAATGACTGTTGTTATATGTGGAATGACATACATTTGAGACATTGTAGCCCCCATGTGTCCATTTGGAATAGGAATGACACTATTTAAGGTGTAATGACAGTGTTTATAGATGGAATGACAGGGACATACTTCTGATACATCGTAGCCCTAATATGACATTTTGGAAATGGAATGACACTGTTGTAAGGCGGAATGACAGTTATTATAGGTGGAATGACATATTTTTGAGGCATTTTAGCCTCTATATGACCTTTTGGCAATGGAATGTCATTACATGTATTTAAGGTGGAATGACAGTTACTATAGACGGAATGACATACTATTGAGCCATTGTAGCCATCATATGACCTTTTTGAAATAAAATGGCACTATGTAAGATTGAATGACAGTTATTATAGGTGGAATGACATACTTCTGAGACTTTGTAGCCCCCATTTGACATTTTGGAAATGGAATGACACTGTTGTTAGGTCGAATGGAAGTGATTATTGGCGTAATGACATACTTTTAAGACATTGTAGCCCCGATATGACATTTGGGAAATGGAATGACACTATTGTAAGGTAGAATGACAGTTATTATAGACCAAATGACGTACTTTTGAGACATTGTAGCCCCCAAATGACCTTTTGGAAATGGAATGACACTACATGTATTTAAGGTGGAATGACAGTTATTATAGGTGGAATAACATATCTTTGAGACTTTGTAGCCCCGATATGACATTTGTAAATGGAATGAAACTGTTTTAAGGTTGAATGACAGTTATAATGGATGGAATTACATATTTTAGACATTGTAGCCCCATATAACATTTGGGAAATGGAATGACACCGTTTTAAGGTAGAATATAATGTGGAAAAATAGTCAAACAGGGAGCAAAGGTGCCCGACGCATGCTTGGACTCATCCATGGACCCCCCCCCCCCCTCCCAAAAAAAAATAATTGTGATCTAAGTATGTTCAACTGGCCTAAAACTATCTATTTGAACCTTAAACCACTTCGAAAAACGAGAAAAACACGACCCGGAAAAAATTTCCTATCGGGTCTATACATATGTATTGAAAGGTACCTAACTACGACAGATCAGCGGCTGAAAATACAACAGTCATATTTTTTTCAAAGTCTTACAGCAAAGCCAATTCAACACCGATTTCAATCAGTTTGGTCTTGATCCGTTCCAAATTCCATATGCTAAGCGGAACAATTAGTGCTTTCCTTAAATATTGCTCCGTCTTGTCGCTGCAAGACCGCGAATTTGAAAAAACGCTAGAGCGAAACGATGTGACTCCCGCAAGGATGCATATACGTATACATGTATAGGGGGATCTGTATTCGTTAATCTTTTCAACAAAAACGCGAATTATGGTTAAACACTATCTAAAAAGTAAAAACATTAAACTCGCCGCAGTTAAAACGGTGCTTACTATTTCCAGTCAGCTACGATACGCCAGTTTTCTTTCTCCAACTTTCCTTTTGAACGGATGCGACCATTTTGCTTTGATCCGGCTCATAAACTATTCGATATGCAAATTAACTACTACTTCCGGGCCACAGCGATTTGGCCACCTCCGTTCAAAACGAAAGTAGGAGAAAGAAAACTGGCGTCTCAAAGCAGACTACAAATAGCCAGCACCGTTTTAACTGCGGTAAGTTGAATGTTTTTCGAATGTGTTTCAGCATAATTCGCGTTTTTGCTGAAAAGTTTAACGAATACAGATCCCCCTATATACTTCTATGCATCCTGGCGGGAGTCACATCGTTTCGCTCTAGCGTTTTTTCAAATTCGCGGTCTTGCTGCGACAAGACGGTGCAATATTTAAGGAAAACACTAACTGTGCCGCTTAGCATATGGAATTTGGAACGGATCAAGACCAAAATGATTAAAATCGGTGTTGAATTGGCTTTGCTGTAAGACATGACTGTTGTATTTTCCGCAGCTGATCTGTCGGAGTTAGATACCTTTCAATACATATATAGACCCGATAGGAATTTTTTTCCGGGTCGTGTTTTCTTGTTTTTTCGGAGTGGTTTAAGGTTCAAATAGATACTTTTAGGCTAGTTTAACGTACTTCGATCACAATTCTTTTTTATTTTTTATAATTATTATTATTATTTATTTTCATTTTTTTTATTGGGGGGGGGGGGGGGGGGTTGTGTGTGTGTTACATGTGTGAGTCCAAGCATGCGTCGAGCACCTTTGACAGGGACAGCCACACATGAAATGACACCGCACCAAACACCATCTAACAAGAAACGGTAAAGCCACAAGACAAAACATAACAGGACGCATATCAAGACGAAACACATTAAACATTAAGCATATTAATCAACAAAATAGACCGTAGGCTGAAAGCAGGAGTGCCGCCTTGGAACGGCCAGCAGCCAAAAACAATAAAAAAAGGGCTACTGGGGGACTTAAACCTGGTTTACGGGTACCCAACCTCGTCCTTATCCCACTTTCACAAAGTCAAAATGTAAATAAAATCCCCCTCCAGACATCACCACAACATGCATAACGATGTCTGCCAAAAAATGAAAATGATTTGAAAAGAAACGCTATTAGAGGTAAACAGGCGACGTCATCATGTAAATGACGCCATAATTTAAAAGTACGGGAAAACTATTTGAAACACTTCTACACCGACATTTAATAAAAGATAAATCGCAAGAAGATACAATTACTAGTGGATATTAAGCATGCACAACTGTTTTGTTTGAAAAAGAATAAACTTGACATCGTAGGCATGTACTCGATGACTATTCAGGTCAGAGCAGCTGTGGAGTAGTCATTTGGGGTACGACAGAACTGGCAAAATATAAATATTTAATTTCCTCCCTCCGTAAACGGGTTTCAGAGGGAATCTTCATAGAGTATTAAGCCTTTTCCGTCGTCGCACAAGCAAAGAGGAAAGCATAATGACCAACTGTAAAGTTATTATATGCGGAATGACATACTTTTGAGACATTGTAGCCGCCATATGACCTTTTGGAAATGGAATGACACTATTTAAGGTGGAATTGCAGTGCTTATAGGCTGAATGACATACTTCTGAGATTTTGTAGCCACGATGTGACATTATGGGAATGGAATGACACTGTTTTAAGGTGGAGTGATAGTTAATATAGGTGGAATGACATATTTTGAGACATTGTAGCCCCAGATGACATTTGGGAAATGGAATGACACTGTTGTAAGGTAGGATGACAGTTATTATAGGCGGAATGACATACTTTTGAGACATTGTAGCCCCCATATGACTTTTTGGAAATGGAATGACATTATTTAAGGTGGAATGACAGTTATTGTAGGTGGAATGACATATCTTTGAGACTTTGTAGCCCCGATATGACCTTTGGGAAATTGAATGACACTGTGGTAAGGTTGAATGACAGTTATAATAGGTAGAATAACATATTTATGTAGACATTATAGCCCCCATAAAACCTTTTGGAAATGGAATTACACTATTTTAAGGTGGAATGACTTATTATAGGCGGAATGACATACCTTTGAGACATTGTAGCCCCATATGACATTTGGGAAATGGAATGGCACTGTTGTAAGGTAGAATGATAGTTATTATAGACGGAATGGAATACTTTGGATACAGTGTAGCCCCGGTATGACCTTTTGGAAATGGAATGACACCATTTAAGGTGGAATGACAGTGCTTATAGGCGGAATGGCATACATCTGAGACTTTGTAGCCCCCATTTGACCTTAAATAGTGTCATTCCATTTCCAAAAGGTCATATGGGGGTTATAATGTCTCAAAAGTATGTCATTTCGCCTATAATAACTGTCATTCTACCTTACAACAGTGTCCTTTCATTTCCCAAATGTCATTCCACCTTACAATACTGTCATTCCACTTCCCAAATGTCATATGGGGGTTATAATGTCTCAAAATATGTCATTCTACCTATATTAACTGTCATTCCACCTTACATCAGTGTCATTTCATTTCCCAAACGTCATATGGGGGTTATAATGTCTCAAAGATATGTCATTCCACCTATAATAACTCCGAAGTAGGTCATTCACCTATAGGCACCGTCATTCCAATTAAAATAGTGTCATTCCATTTACAAAAGGTCATATGGCGGCTACAATGTGTGAAAAGCATGTCATTCCACCTATAATACCTGCCATTATACCATACAACAGTGTCAGTCAATTTCTCAAATGTCATATTGGGGCTACAATGTTTCAAAGATACATGTATGCCATTCCACCTATAATTACTGTCATTCCTCCTTACAACAGTGTCATTCCATTTCCAAAATGTCATATTGGGGCTACAATGACTCAAAGGTATGTCATTCCACCTATAAACACTGTCATTCCACCTTGCAACAGTGTCATTCCATTTCCAAAAGGCCATGAGGGGGTTACAATGTCTCAATAGTATGTCATTCCGCCTATAATAACTGTCATTCCACCTTAAATAGTGACACGTCTTTTCCAAAAGGTCATATGGAGGCTACAATGTCTAAAACATATGTCATTCCACCTTACAACAGTGTCATTCCATTTCCAAAATGTCATATGGAGCTACGATGAATCAAACATTCAAACATTCCACCTATAAACACTGTCACTCCACCTTACAACAGTGTCATTCCATTTCCCAAAGGTCATATCGAGGCTAAAAAGTATCCGAATTATGTCATTCCACCTATAAGCACTCTCATTCCACCTTAACCCATTCCCTCATATTGACCACTTCTGACGACTCTGTAAAAGTCACTTAATGAAACAATTGTGATAAAAAGAGCATTTACTCCTATAGGAGCAAATGTTCTATTTATCACAATGGTTTCAAACTACAAAATTCTAAACTTTTCCTTTTCTCTAGTTAATGCTCCTTTTCGTTAGATTTATCCAAAGAGGTTTTATCTAAAATAGCCTATGAGGTAATGGGTTACTAGTGTCATTTCATTTCCAAAAGGCCATATGTGGGCTGCAAGGTCTCAAAAGTACTGTATATCATTTCTTGCCTCAGTTATTCATTGGAATCCTGCCTGTATGCTGTATCGGGGAGTTATCCATTGGAATTCGGTCTACGGCCTGAACAGGTGAGTTATCCATTGGAATTCGGTCTATGGCCTATACCGGTGAGTTAGTCATTGGAATCCTGTCTGTAGGCTATATAGGTGAGTTATCCTATGGAATTCGGTCTACGGCCTGCACAGGTGAGTTAGTCATTGGAATCCTGCCTGTAGGCGGTATAGGTGACTTATCCATTGGAATTCGGCTTATGGCCTGTACAGGTGAGTTATTCATTGGAATCATGCTTGTAGGCGGTTTAGGTGACTTATCCATTGGAATTCGGCCTATGGCATGTACAGATGAGTTATTGGAATCTTGCCTATAGGGGGAGATATCCATTGGAATTCGGTCTGTTGCCTGAACAGGTGAGTTATCCATGGGAATTCACATTAGGGCGTATAGGTGAGTTATCCATTGGAATTCGGTCTATGGCCTATACAGGTGAGTTAGTCATTGGAATCCTGCTTGTAGGCAATATAGGGGAGTTATCCATTGGAATTCGGTCAACGGCTTGCACAGGTTTAGGTGACTTATCCATTGGAATTCGGCTTATGGCCTGTACAGGTGAGTTATTCATTGGAATTCTGCCTGTAGGCGGTTTAGGTGACTTATCCCTTGGAATTCGGCCTATGGCATGTACAGGTGAGTTAGTCATTGGAATCCTGTCTATAGGGGGAGTTATCCATTGGAATTCAGCCTATGGCTGGCGGTACAGGTCAGTTAGTCATTGGAATCCTGCCTATAGGTGATTTAGGTGATTTGTCCATTGGAATTCGGCCTATGGCCTGTACATGTGAGTTATTCATAGGAATTCGGTCTATGGTCTGTACAGATGAGTTATCCATTGGAATCTTGCATTTAGGTCTTATAGTGGAGTTGTCCATTGGAATTCGGTCTATGGCCTATACAGGTGAGTTATTCATTGGAATTTTGCCCGTATGCGGTTTAGGTGACTTATCCATTGGAATTCGGTCTATAGGTGATATTCGGTCTATACAGGTGATAATATATTATAGTCATTGGAATCCTGCCCGTATGCGGTTTAGATGACTTATCCATTGGAATTCGGCCTATGGCCTGTACAGGTGAGTTAGTCATTTGAATCCTGCCTGTATGCGGATTAGGTGACTTATCCATTGGAATTCGGTCTATGGCCGGTACAGGTGAGTTATTCATTGGAATTCTGCATTCAAGCCATATAGGTGAGTTATCCATTGGAAGTCGGTCTATGGCCTGTACAGGTAAGCTAGTCATTGGAATTCGGTCTATGGCCTGTACAAATGTGTTATGCATTGGAAAGATGCATTTAGGGCGTACGGGTAACTTATCCATTGGAATTCGGTCTATGGCCTATACAGGTGAGTTAGTCATTGGAATCCTGCCAGTAGACGGCTTAGGTGCCTTATCTATTGGAATTCGGCCTATGGCCTGCATAGGTGAGTTATTCATTGGAATCCTGCCTGTAGGCTGTATAGGGGAGTTATCCATTGGAATTCGGTCTACAGGTGAATTAGTCATTGGAATCCTGCCTGTAGGCGGATTAGGTGACTTATCCATTGGTATTCGGCCTATGGCCTGTATAGGTGTTTTATTCATTGGAATCCTGCCAGTAGGCTGTATAGGGGAGTTATCCATTGGAATTCGGTCTATGGCCTATACAGGTGAGTTAGTCATTGGAATCATGCCTGTAGGCGGTTTAGGTGACTTATCCATTGGAATTCGGCCTATGGCCTGTACAGGTGAGTTAGTCATTGGAATCCTGCCTGAAGGCGGATTAGGTGACTTATCCATTGGAATTCGGCCTATGGCATGTACAGGTAAATTAGTCATTGGAATTCGGTCTATTGCCTGCACAGATGTTTTATGCGTTGGAAACATGCATTTAGGTCGTACATGTGACTGATCCATTGGAATTCGGTCTATGGCCTGTACAGGTGAATTCGTCATTGGAATCCTGCCTGTAGGCGGTTTAGGTGACTTATCCATTGGAATTCGGCCAATGGCCTATACAGGTGAGTTAGTCATTGGAATCATGCCTGTAGGCGGTTTAGGTGACTTATCCATTGGAATTCGGACTATGGCCTGTACAGGTGAGTTAGTCATTGGAATCCTGCCTGTAGGCGGATTAGGTGACTTATCCATTGGAATTCGGTCTATGGCCTGTACAGGTAAATTAGTCGTTGGAATTCGGTCTATTGCCTGTTCAGATGTTTTATGCGTTGGAAACATGCATTTAGGTCGTACATGTGACTTATCCATTGGAATTCGGTCTATGGCCTATACAGGTGAATTAGTCATTGGAAGCCTGCCTGTAGGCGGTTTAGGTGACTTATCCATTCATTGGAATTCGGCCTATGGCCTGTACAGTTGAGTAAGTCATTGGAATCATGCCTGTAGGCGGTTTAGGTGACTTATCCATTGGAATTCGGACTATGGCCTGTACAGGTGAGTTAGTCATTGGAATCCTGCCTGTACGCGGATTAGGTGACTTATCCATTGGAATTCAGCCTATGGCCTGTACAGGTAAATTAGTCATTGGAATTCGGTCTATTGCCTGTACAGATGTTTTATGCGTTGGAAACATGCATTTAGGTCGTACATGTGACTTATCCATTGGAATTCGGTCTATAGCCTATACAGGTGAATTAGTCATTGGAAGCCTGCCTGTAGGCGGTTTAGGTGACTTATCCATTGGAATTCGGCCTATGGCCTGTACAGGTGAGTTAGTCATTGGAACCCTGCCTGTAGGCGGTTTATGTGACTTATCCATTGGAATTCGGCCTATGGCCTGTACAGGTGAGTTAGTCATTGGAATCCTGCCTGTAGGCGGATTAGGTGACTTATCCATTGGAATTCGGTCTATTGCCTGTACAGATGTTTTATGCGTTGGAAACATGCATTTAGGTCGTACAAGTGTTTGTTCTGTATGTGGTATTTCCTGCATGACTCATTTTTGTACTTTTATCCATTGGAATTCGGTCTATGGCCTATACAGGTGAATTAGTCATTGGAATCCTGCCTGTAGGCGGTTTAGGTGGCTTATCCATTGGAATTCGGCCTATGGCCTGTACAGGTGAGTTAGTCATTGGAATCATGCCTGTAGGCGGTTTAGGTGACTTATCCATTGGAATTCGGCCTATGACCTGTACAGGTAAATTAGTCATTGGAATTCGGTCTATTGCCTGTACAGATGTTTTATGCGTTGGAAACATGCATTTAGGTCGTACAGGTGATTATTCATTGGAATCATGCCTGTAGGCGGTTTAGGTGACTTATCCATTGGAATTCGACCTATGGCTTGTACAGGTGAGTTAGTCATTGGAATCCTGCCTGTAGGCGGACTAGGTGACTTATTCATTGGAATTCGGCCTATGACCTGTATTAGTCATTGGAATTCGGTCTGTTGCCTGTACAGATGTTTTATGCGGTGGAAACATGCATTTAGGTCGTACAGGTGATTATTCAATGGAATCATGCCTGTAGGCGGTTTAGGTGACTTATCCATTGGAATTCGGCCTATGTCCTGTACAGGTAAGTTATTCATTGGAATCCTGCCTGTAGGCTGTAAATGGGGAGTTATCCATTGGAATTCGGTCTATGGCCTATACAGGTGAGTTAGTAATTGGAATCCTGCCTGTATGCGGTTCAGGTAACCTATCCATTGGAATTCGGCCTATGGCTTATACAGGTGAGTTAGTCATTGGAATCCTGTCTGTAGGCTGTATAGGGGAGTTATCCATGTATTATTATATAAAATTGTCCATCAAATAGTCGCTATCTACCCTGAAAACAGCCTCTTGATACCATCCACAGGTAATATAAGAACTCGAAACACCAACCCATATTCATATAGACAAATCAGCACATCTAAGGATTCATACAAGTATTCATTCTTTCCGAGAACTATCTGTCAGTGGGACATGTTGCCCCTCACCGTCCATGAAGCAGGTACAGTCGACAATTCCAAAACAATTGTCACTGTGCCTGTTGTTATGTCAATAATCTCTTCAGTATAAACAGCAATCAGTGTATATAGTTTTAAACCTGACTTTTAATTTAGCACTATTTCACTTCTGACTGAAGCTTATATATTATACACCCGAAATTTTATTCCAGCGTCAATACATAATCTTCAATCTTGAAGGAGTATTGTTTATTTAAAGAAGAAGAACTTGTTTTTATAGGGCGGTTGCACAAATTTAACAAACTTCTTGTGAAATGCATTAAAAAATCTGGCCGACAAATTACATTTATTTTAGGTAATGTCATAAATAATTATTTTTATATATTTATTTTACAAATAAAAATATGTCAATGTCGTAAACAATGTCGCTAAAGAGCGATCGGTACCGAGCGGTACCGGATATTTAGACATTGGTATTATCCTGACTTAGTCATTGGAATACAGACATCACCCCTGGTCAAACCGGCCTCCAAAAAGTCAAACCGGCCTCATGTGAAATATTTTTTTTGGTCAAACCGGCCCCACAATTTAAAATTGATTTTCTAAACATGTTTAATTATTTTTTTGGGATTTAGTTTCGTAATGTAGTTTCATATCGGAAATATTTTGGCCATTTGGAAATATCTGCATTTTAGCGGTGGTAGTTACTAAACAGAGACAACGTCTCAACAAGTGTCAACTAGAGACAACTAGAGACAACTAGCTTAAAATGCGTTTTAGGGCATTATTTATATATAAACAGCCATATATAGTAATATTATACTGTAATAAATGAATAAAAATATTTAAATATTCGAAATATTGCCTTAGATTGCATTTAAAACCCGAATTATAGCAACAGAAACACGCCGACACCCAGAGACAACAAAGCCAACTCGATAAATAACGGGTTACTGTGGTTAATATAGTAGGGTTATTCTCAATATTAGTTGGAAAAGTCATTCTAAATGTTTATAAGATTTTTTTTTATGTAAAAATATGCGATGTAAACGTTTACCAACCGTGTTCTAAATTAGAAATTGTGTTGGCGTGAGATTTAGATAGTCATGACATTCGCACTTTCGCACATGGTTGCCAAATCACTTTTTCACAAGTTGTTTCCCTACTATTTCTGATTGATTTTTTTGCTGGCGTATGCTATAAACGATTCAGTTAATCTGGTACTCTGCTTCAACGGAAAACTGCACATTTTAATTTTATGACCGAGTGTATCTTGATCAATCAGCTGCCTGATTTGGATCTACTCAGTTAGCATAGGCTAGTAATTTCAAAATGATAACAATGGTGTTAAATTAAACTTTATTCATTCAGTAAGTGCATAGGAACACATCTAGTATAGCGGACCCCAATTTTTTACCACAAAATATAATACAATTATGTTAGTTGCGGTAAACATACGATGACGTAACCAATGACGTCAGAATATTTGTAAATGGCAGGATGTTGCTGTTCTGTCGGGGGCTATCGCCCCCGAACCCCCTGCTTTATTAACCTTTTCCGTACAGAAAATCAAAGCAACTTAAAGAAATTATATGATGAAACATTTCCCTGCTTGAAATCCGTTTATTCAAATAATTATAACCGCCAGTTATTGTACAAGAGTCGCCGCAGTGACCCTAGGTAAACATAGAGCAATGAAACAATTTAGCAACATTATTGGCTCAAAAAGGCTCGCGCTGTGCTTTGTTATGATTCGTGATTTCCGGGGTCCGCTATACTAGATTCTTCCCGATAATAATACGTAATCAAAATATGAATTTCTGGGTCTACACTGTCAACTCGGTGGCTGATCAGGGTCTTCATTGTATTCACTACATTCGTCTGAAAAAAAGCTGTTTTCCTTTGCCAGATCAAACCCCACATATCTTGATCAAAAGCCATATTGACGGTGAAATGACTGATCTGGGTCTACATAATACTCAAATGGACCGGTGCTCAAACAGTAGTAGCTTATGTGCGATTATCACGACTTTGTAAACCACACGTCAACACATAATCAGCTATCGTGTGTACAGCGATAAAAATTAATGAACTATCTCACTTTACATGTTCTGATCAAAATGAAAACAACAGAAACAATCAAAATAATAACTTCTTCTATCATTATAATATAATTCTCCACATTACACTGTTAATAAGAGGTATATCCCTTGTTGACTCCAGTTGACTCTGAGTCGGCTATACTCGGCGGAATATAGTTTTGTGTAATTGGGGTGCAACAGGGGTTCAAAATGCAATCTAAGACATTATTTTGGATCCAAACTGATAATTTTCAATCTGTTACGGTATAATACGACTTTATCTGGCTGTTAATATATAAATAATACTCTAACACGCCTTTTTAAGTTATAATTGTCTCTAGTTGTCTCTAGTTGACACTTGTTGTCTCTGTTTAGTACCACCCGCATTTTAGTGTGTTCTATTCGGCTCACGTTTAAGATCAATAAAGTTAATGCCAATTAATGGCACGCATTTCGGTAGGTGTGATAATCCCATTAATGGCACGAGTGTGTATGTATATTTACGTAGACACGCGTTCATTGTGTCAGTTGAATGAACATTATTAATGTTTATCTTGGTTATTAGGCATATTTGCATGCGAAAATGAATTAGGTAATTTTTTTGCGACTGTTTTAAAATAGTGTCATCCAGTGATTTTTTTAATTTTTTTCCGAACCAGAACTAAGTATTTCCTATTTCCTTCCTTTAAACGTGTATTAATGTATTTACAAACAGAATAGGAGCCGTGTGATCAGGATCTGCACCGTTTGCTCATGGAATTTGGAAAAAAAACTTGATAAGCACAAGGTATTGAAACTTTGGAGAATGAATATCGAACATTGAAATATTTAAATCTTGTAATGGAAAAAATTCTCGAATTAAACTGGGTGACACGGTTTATTAATATGGAAAGAAGCTATAGTATGTGACGACCAACGTTAATGAAGCTAGAAAAAACAGAAAACTGATCCGATGTTTGTAATATCTAATAGCACATATCTCAAGTCAATTCATTATAAACTTTTAAAGTACATTTAAAACACTTTAATCTATGAATCAGTCATTATGTACGAATTAATGATAATTAATATTTATTAAAATCATTTTTATCATGGCTTTGTTTAGGCAGACACTATGGAATCGGGGATATAGTAGACTTTATTAAGCAAAGAGAGCACACCCTGATCAAAAAGCTACTATATAAACTGTCTGATCTGGGTATACTCTACACATGGGTTGGCAGACGTTTCGCTACCCATACCATTTCGCTACAGTCATTTCGCTACCCACCGATCGAGAAGTCATTTCGCTACCCTGACCATTTCGCTACCTGTACATTTCGCTACCTATCGAATTTAATAGAAAACCCAATATTATTGCGGGGGTGGTTAGCGATAAGAAATATTATCGGCTTTGTTTCTGATTGAATTAAGTCACCCGCTGCTTTCATAATTACACGTGCCAATCAATATTGACCACCCAGATATCACAGGTACCGCAGATATAACATTGGCTTGTATAACGGTATGTGGCACTGATTGGATTAACACATACTGCTATAGTGGGAATAAAATATACATGCTTCACTGTAAGACAAACGCCAATGTATTTTGTTAATTATAAATAATAAAAAATACTAAAGAGCTCAGACTAGAAAAATGTGTTGAATCTTTGATATGTACAGTGCATTACGATCACATGAAAAGTTCAAAATGCAATCATTACTTATGTACTTTTACTTTAAGGTTTGTTAACCATTTACCTGCTCTAAAGTTTAAAATATTCTCATAATTTTTAATTTAGATTCGGATGATATGTTGAATTACTCGGCATCTCAACCGGATCTAAGCTGTTTGGATACGACAGATGATCTGGTTATTTACTAATATACCATACCATACCATTCGCGAATTTTTGGGCTTATTTTGAATATAGAATTACGACTTTTTATATAATTACGGTTACATGGTGTGTTGTCCTATGACAACAAACAGCTTGTTCTGTGCATCAGATTTCATTTACACGGGTTTATTCATCGGCGCAGTGCTTTTTTTATTAGATGCAGTTTGGAACTAGATGATCTCACACAATTATAATTATGTGTAAACAGTCAACTAAGTTTCGGATACGACACATATCGAACAGTCCTAATTGTTAGTTTTGTGATATACTTACGTTGAACATATTTCCGAACAGCTATATCTTATATGCGAATAAACTAATTTACTGTGAACGTTTCATTCGGATCCAAACTGTTTGCCTATACTGCTACGCTCGGTAGAGTATTTCAAATTGGTAAAGGTATCTTTTTCATCGGTTAAACTATTATCGTCCAAATCAATTAAATATGTGAATAATTATAATTAATTGGGTGACAGGGTAACGAAATGACTTCCCGTAAGGGTGCGAAATGACTGTAGCGAAATGGTCAGGGTAGCGAAATGGTCAGGGTAGCGAAACGCTGTGTAGCGAAACGTCCGTAAACCTACACATGCGTATATATAATAGCACATACCAAGTCAATTCAAGAAGTAAATCGTATAAAGTATATGTTTAACCCTTTAATCTTTGATTTTTGAATTAGTCATTATATAAGAAATAATATTTATTAGATTCATAGAATATGTTAAGCAAACAGAGCAGACCCTGAACAAAGAGCTCCTTTATTAACCATCTGATCTGGTTCTACTCTGTGTCAATATGACAGTTAACTATTATCTAAGTTATGCTCATAAATAATCAAGCAAAAATGCATGTATCACGTGTCCATGTTAATTTAATCAGTGTTACATACTGATACATCAATCTAATCGGCTTATCGGCGGTACCTGTGATCTCGGAGTGGACAACATTTACACATGCCTTGAATTAATCAGCATCAGAAAAGGTGTGGGTAGCGAAACGTCCGTCAGCCTGACAGACAGACCGACAGACAGACTATCATACAGGGGAAAATGGTAGGGACTTGATAACTAAAACCTGGAATATATCTATAATATAATTATGGCCGCTTGAAGCGTTTTCAGTATAATTACCATGATAATAATATCTTGAAAATATATTACAGAAAAACCTTTAGAATGATGAATAGCTACTCTACCCCCCCCCCCCCCCCCCTCTATTTAAATTATGTAAAGTTTCACTAGAAATATACTTACAGTTTCAACCAGTTTGATACCTGATGAGATGCCGAATGTTGTCGACCTCTAATCTGGGTCCAAATTGTTTACACAACCCACAACGTACTAAAGGTTAACTAATAGTGAATATACTTTGCAGTTAGCACTCTTTCGCTTTTGTAGTAAGAAAATTAGTTTTTAAATATTACTGTCTACATGAGTAGGTATATACTGAGTGCACGTGCACACGAAATGATTGACTTATATAATATTCAAATAAATTTTTACGGTATTCTCATTCTAGTTTTGGACAAACATATATATACATGCAGAAAGACAAACACATACACAAGGGGAAAATGGTATGGAATTAATAATTAAATTTAACATAACAGTAATTAAATGCACGTGTACAGCACAAGCCAGAAACAATGATTGATTTCTATTGTAGTCAAAATAAATCGCGAAAGCTGTATTTGATGGTATTCTCAACTTATTTTTGGACATACACATTGATATACAGACATAATGTATATATATGTATGTAAAGACGATGTATTATGTACAAGTCTAAATAAAATATTGTTCTGTTCTGTTCTGTTCTGATATACAGACATAAGGGGAACATGGTAGAGACTTTATAATATAAATTAACATACCCGTATTGCACGTGCGATGCTGCTATCTTTCACATGAGTCACATGTAACTGCCTGCTGTAAAGGCCGAACCAATTCCCCACAATCTATACAGTTGTCTGTCATTGTCACACAGCACAATTACACAGATAACACAACACCGATACGTGAAGAATTCAAAGTCAGAATAAAAATTGCAATTAATCACACATTAATCACCATTTTATTATGGAATGCCCGATGTATACTGAAATTAGGAGAAAGTTTCTTAAGAAATATTATATTTCTAGACCTAATATGTATAAATTTGTACAATTGTTTAATTCATCAAAAAGGAAAATTTACAATTTGAGTAAATATATCAATGAAGCGTATAAAATACGTAAATCTGTCCAATTCACATGACTTTATTCCATCCTCTAATTTAACCTTAACTAATTGTCATTTGTTTTAAGGAGATTTGTTGAACTTTAAAAAAGGTATTATAAATGTATAAACGCGATTGTAATATGTATTGCACTGTTTATGTTACACTTGTCTGTCACGTGTACCAATACTATCTACTGTTTGTATTGTAGTTATTGACATGATGATGAACTGTATGCAGTTTAAGTCAATAAATATTATCTATCTATCTATTATATGAAATACCAATCACATATCCGATGGTACACGTGGTATAAATTAATAGAAACAAATTGTTCCAGTACAAAATAACGATGATATATCCAAGAAGTTAATAAAACACAGAGAAACAATCACATAGTAAAAACTGGTTGATAGTGAGAAAGACATGAAATCATAAACTTTATTTATACATACCATTTTTCACTCACGTCGCCAATTATCGCTCTTCAAAAATACCGAAAAATAACTTAACTTGTTTATTGACGGCACCGAACAATAAAAACAATGGGATTAACACCGTAATGTATATTTGTGTGTTACCGCCCCGTGCATACGTTAGCAATTAGTGCTCATCTTTAACAACCATAAAAGGGATTAACATCTTTAAGTACCTTTAATGAGGATTTTTTTTTATGAGGCCGGTTTGACCAGCAAACAAATATTTTGGGGGCCGGTTTGACCAAAATGAGGTCCGGTTTGACTTTTTGGAGGCCGGTTTGACCAGGGGCCGGTTTGAGGGTTGGTCTAAAACACGCAATGGAAGAAATGGAAGAAATGGAACACAAAACACGAAATGGAAATTATTAAGGCATTTCTGGGTCGATTTTAATAATTTTTTCAACAAATATAGGTACAATAAGATAATTTCGATTGATTAAGACCATATAAAACAAGACTGATCAATAGATAACCATAAAATCACGTAGTTACTGAAAACTTTTCCATTTCGCCAGTGGAGAAATTGAGAAATGGAGATGAAATGTGCATTTTTATGTTGATTTTGTCTATTTTTTCAGGCATTATGACTACTCTTACACGAATTCTATCGAATTAGATCAAGCTAAGTATATTTCGTCCATTAATAATTGTGCAATCGTGTATTTACTTTTAAAAAAAGTCCATTGCGCCACAAGAGAAATGGAGAGATAACACGCAATGGAAATTTTAAAGTCATTTCTGGGTTTATTTTTACAGTTTTTTTTTCAAGAAATGTAGGTACAATAAGATAGTTTCGATTGATTTAGACCATATAAAACAAGACTGGTCAATAGATAACCATAAAATCGCGTAGTTACTGAAAACTTTTCCATTTCGCCAGTGGAGAAATGGAGAAATGGAGATGAAATGTGCATTTTTACGTTGATTTTGTTCATTTTTTAGGCATTATGACTACTCTTACACGAATTCTATTGAATTAGATCAAGCTAAGTATATGTCGTCCATTAATAATTGTGAAATCGTGTATTTACTTTAAAAAAAAGTCCATTGAGCCACAAGAGAATGGAGAGAAAACGTGCAATGGAAATTTTAAAGTCATGTCTGGGTTGATTTTTACAGTTTTTTCAAGCAATATAGGTACTATAAGATAATTTCGTATGATTTAGACCAACTAAAACGAGAATTATCAATAGATAACCTTAAAATCGCGTAATTAATGAAAAATTTCCATTGCGCCAGTGAAGATTAATAGTAGTTCTAAATGGAAATGAAATATGCATTGATATGTTGTTTTTTTTTTTGTTTTTTTTCAGGCATCAGCATAATAATTTCCATAAGCAACCAGAGCAGACCCAGATAAGACGGCTCCTATAGCTGTTTGCAAATTCGTGAAAAAAAGGAAAGGGTTAAATCAGTAGCTATGTGTAAAGCACGCGCGTGATAGCAGCAGGGTTCCGTTTACGGTACTCTGAACGGTAGCACGTGCGACCTTTGTGTATTAAATCAACTGATACGAACCAGCATGGGATTTAACTGATGCAGAAGACTCCTATAGGAGTTCGGATCTGGATCCGCCCGATTAGGGTCAAACTTGGGTCTACTCTGTTAGCAAAGGCGTGAATATGAGTGAAAGGGTTATATAGGCCCCGACTTATCCCTCTTACTAACACGTTAAAAGTTCAAATTAACTGTAATGTATATATCATGTATATGTCGGATGGGCGATATACTCGCACCAAAAACAGTCAAAGGTTTTTATACCATAACTATACCATAACTCCTTAATTTATGTATATAATGATAAAATTTACACATTTATTTAGGCTGTACATACAAAGCAGTGCAAACCGAACACACCCTGATCAATTGGCTTCTACAGGAGCAACACGCGTTTGGTCTGTGAGCGGTTAGGTGTGCGGGACTGTCGCTAAAAGGTGTGATAATCCAATCATGCTATAACCGCTGATTGGATTAAACATCAACTTAATTCGTTCAGGACTTTCACGGGTGCGGAAATCAAATCCGACTGATCAGGATCTGCTCTGTTATATACTTCTTTAATACCTATTTAGACTTGATATTTCTGCAATGACGAAAACGTTATGTAATGAATAAAATCTAATAAATGGTGATTTATCAGATCCAGATCAAACGGCTTCTGTAGAAGCCGTCTGATCAGGATCTGCTCTGCTTGCTTCCGAGTTTGTATATTAGACATGACATTTTCTGCAATGACCAAAACGTTATGTAATGAATAAAATCTAATAAATGGTGACATATCAGATCCAGATCAAACGGCTTCTGTAGAAGCCGTCTGATCAGGATCTGCTCTGCTTGCTTCCGGGTTTAAATTGTATATTAGACTTGACATTTTCTGCAATGACCAAAACGTTATGTGATGAATAAAATCTAATAAATTGTGACGTCGTTAGTTCTTATGATTAACATATTAGATACAGATCAGACGGTTCCTATAGAGGCCGAATGATCAGGGTCTGCTCTGTTTTCCGAGATATTAAATTACACTTTACTTTTTGCAGTGACCAACACTCTAAGTGGGGAATGAAATCTAATTAATGTCGTTATTTCTTAGGATTAACATAGTAGACCCAGCTCAGACGGCTCATGTAGGAGCGGACTGATAACAGTCTGCTCTGTTTGCTTCTCAATTTGTGAAAGATACTTGTAATTTTCAGAAACTTACTCTAATTATTGGTAACGTCGTTATATATTTATTACACTAACATAGTAGACCTAGATGAGACGGCTCTGTAATACGCCCTGTTTGCGTCAGAAATCTTACACTAACATAGTAGACCCAGATGAAACGGCTCGTGTAGGAACTGATTGATCAGGGTCTGTCCTGTCTGAGTTCTTACAGGGAGCAGTTAAACTGTCTAGACTGTCCGTCATAAATTTAAGGCTAACAGCTTTGAATTAAAAGTGTTTAATTGTCCATTAAAATGAAACAATGTTGATGCAGCGGTGTTAGTTAATTTAATTTGATATAAAGAACATTAACTGCGCCAATAGCTTCTATTCAAAATGAGGTTATTGCGGGTCCCCAGTCCCGGTAAAGCAGGAGGGGTGTTTCCAAATGAATGACTTTAAAAAATTCCATTGCGTGTTTTCTTTCCATTTCTCTACTGGCGAAATGGATTTGTTTTTGGTAAATACACTATTTAATGGTTATCTATTGACATATCGTGTTTTATTTGGTGGGATTCAATCGATCCTACCTGACAGTAACCATATTGCTTGAAAAAACGGCTACAGTGGATCCAGAAATAACTTTAAAATTTCCATTGCGTGTTTTCCTTCCATTTCTCTAGTGGCGGAATGGACTTAATTAAATAAATACACGATTTTACAATTATTAATGGTCAAATGAGTCTTGGCTTGGTCTAATCCGATAGAATTCCTGTAAAGTAGTCATAATGCCTGAAAAAAACACACCAAAGAAACCCCATATCAATGCATATTTCATTTCCATTTCTACTATTAATCTCCACTGGCGCAATGGAATTTTTTCATTAATTACGCGATTTTAAGGTTATATATTGATAATTCTCGTTTTAGTTAGTCTAAATCATTCGAAATTATCTTATAGTACATACATTGCTTGAAAAAACTGTAAAAACAACCCAGAAATGACTTTAAAATTTCCATTGCGTGTTTTCTCTCCATTTCTCTTGTGGCGCAATGGACCTTTTTAAAGTAAATACATGATTGCACAAATATTAATAGACAACAGATGCTTAGCTTGATCTAAATCGATAGAATTCGTGTAAGAGTAGTGATAATGCCTGAAAAAATGAACAAAATCAACATTTCATCTCCATTTCTCCATTTCTCCACTGGCGAAATGGAAAAGTTTTCAGTAATTACGCGATTTTATGGTTATCTATTGACCAGTCTTGTTTTATATGGTCTAAATCAATCGAAATTACCTTATTGTACCTATATTTGTTGAAAAAATTATTAAAATCGACCCAGAAATGCCTAAAAATTTCCATTTCGTGTTTTGTGTTCCATTTCTTCCATTTCTTCCATTGCGTGTTTTAGACCTACCGCGGTTTGACTAGACCCGGGTCGTTTCGGACCCAATCCGTTTCGGCATTGGTCGTTTCGGCCTTGGTCGTTTCGACCACAATTGAGGCCGAAAAGACCAAAGAATTCGTGGAATATATCAGCATAAGACATCAAATTTTTCTATAACCAAAACTTGTATTTATGTTCCAGAGAATGGACCATTGGCAAGAAATACGACATCTGTTGTTGTTGAATGTTAACCTTTAGCTTGCTGAGTAAATTATTTGGTTACTCAAATCTCCCACTATATTTTCAAAATGCAAGCTATATTCGAGCTGACTCAAAACATTAAAGCAGGGTGTCAAACAGTTTGAATCTTGATGAGAAACTGAGTCACTCAGCATTTCATCTGGATCCAAAGTGTTTTCAATGATAATCAGCATCAGCAGCATCAGCAGGCTAAATGTTAACATCTTACAACAAAATGTGTCCGCATTGCATTAAATTCTGCAGATTCCATTCAAACATATTAAACATTTCATAATCTTGGTCTACTCTGTTTGCAATTTCTATACATATTTAAGCTATATGTGATCTGTCTCCAAACATAGAAGCAGGGTGTCTTACATCTAGTCTGGATCCAAAGTGTTTGCACAAATAATCATTCATCAGCAGACTAAAGGTTAACATCTAACGACAAAATACATCCGTATTGCATTCAATTCTGAAAATTCCGTTCAATCAAATTAAACATTACATAATCTTGGTCTACTCTGTTTGCAATTACTTTAATTAATCTTTTCTGTGTATTCCTCCCAATCACATCACAATTGTCCTTTATATAATTCTATAATGCGGCCGAAACGACCAAGGCCGAAATGGATTGGGTCCGAAACGACCAAGGACCGAAACGACCCAACACCGGTTTGACTTGGTGCCGGTTTGACTTGTTCCCGCGAGGAGCAGGCTGCATGCTGCTAACAACCATGTGTTGCCATACATTCTGAGATATTGATTATGCATTGAATAACATGTTAATTGGAAGAAAGTATGTGAAAGAAAGATTTCTAAAGTAAGTAATGTTGTGCACTTTGACATCGAAAGTAAATCCGCCCCTATGTCATTTCGACCCTAAATCCCCAAAAGCAGCAATCAATGTGACAGACCATAATTGAAATATTTGATATTCTTGTTCTTTAAAAATGGAAACAAGATCTTTTTGCCCGTATTTAGTGTTATCTAATGTTTTCACTTTCTGAATAGACATGTTATGTAGGCAACATCCGAAAATTCAAAATATTTGTTTATCTGAAATTAAAACCAGGTTTGCTTTTAAAAATTGATACATTTAGCTTTTCAAAGTTGACATGGGAAATAGCGGGTAGAGTGTTAACACTTGAATGTTGAATATTCAATGTGGAATTTAGTTGAATGATCCATCGGTGTTAATACAGGATGACCACATAACTGAATGAAAAAAAAATCATTCAAAATTTCAATTCTGACAGCGCAACTTTTAATCGCATATGCTATTAATTTCCCATGTATTATATACATGTGTATACTGTGCAGGATATGTTTTTGCCATGCTGAGCAAGTAGATCTAATAGACCTTTCACCAAATAGATAATTGACTTTAAACTAAAGAATAGAGTAGAACCTGTCTTAAGCACAAGGTTCTAACTTAGCTCTTGAGAACTAGCCAAATGCGAGTGAAAATTGGAAATAGTAAGTCGAAATTTTAACCACATGACAAAAAAAATGTGAGTACAAATTTTGGGTAACTTAAATGAGCCCTGAAATGTTTTAAATGCATACAATACTAACCCAGATAAGAATAGGACAGCAGCGACATTGAAAACAAAAGTAGATGTATTACAAACTCTCCACATTTGATCATAATGAATAGATCTGATTCTCGACAAATAGTAATAATGAATATTTCTTGTAGTCAGTGTAGACCCTGCATACACTGACATGCTTGTTGGAAATCTCATAGCAGGGTTCAAATACACATACAGTCAAACCTGTCAATAGTAGGGCTGTCACGGTTACTCGGTTAATCGTTGGCGGTTCGGTTCGTTGTTCTAACCGGTTCAAAATTTCACTAACCGTGAACCGTCGGTAATAATTTGGGAAGGTAAATTACGCTTAAAATATTACTTTATACAATCATATCTCATTCAAGTCATTTTGTTTCCCTTTGACATTCTATAATGGAGAAAAGAGCAGGTATCTGACTATTCGGGGCTGTAAACCATATACGTATCATTTCTTATTTCATTTAATTCACGTCGAGCTATGTATCACCTTTACATGCTAACTGTAATTTTTTTTTAAAAAAACTGCCTCTAGTTCTCAAATCTAATTGAAAGGTAACACAGTCTTCCACTTGCCTTACGGTGGTTTATCATGTACACTTGTCTACCAATAAACCAAATGTTTGTTCGTTCTCAATTTTATCCAGTTTTCCTCATCTCTGTGTAGTGTGTACAAGCATTACGGTAAAGTGGAAGGGCATTCGAACCTGCACTTTTAGTCAGCACACATTCATAACGGAAGTTGATAATTTTACTGACTACTAGACCAGTCTAGCGGAAATTGAGACTCGAAAGGAAAACAATTCTTACTTTCACTTTCGTCATAAATCTATCAGATTGAAATGAATGGTTATATGATTTCGGTCAACACATGAGTAAAGCAGGATGTCAACAGGGTTTTCAAGTCTTATATCGACCCCAAATAGGATTTAATTTCCGAAAATATAGCGCTCCATGCTTTATCCTATATACATTCTGACACGGATGATAAACATGGCGGTTAACCGGTTACGGTTCGGTTCGGCGCTCCCGATTAACCGGTTCAAGAATTGTCTAACCGTGACAGCCCTAGTCAATAGCGGTCTATCTTTAATAGATTGAGGATTGCTGTAAAGGCAGATGGTTGCTTAAACCAGCTTGAGAACAATACAGAAAGTTCATTTGGGAGCTTTCAACATTACATTCAACCTGCATTAAGCGATTACATTGTACCTGTCTTTGCAATATCCCATGTTAAAGAGTGGCTGCTATTGAGACGGTCTACTGTATTCTCACATTTGGTTTTGGAAGTAGATAGAATTGCCAGTCATAAATTGATTTTGCCAGTAGAAAATTTGGACTCTGGCAAAACATTGCCAGTGGAAAAAAAGGTAAGCTACCATCTGCCTTGCAGACCCATAATTATGTCTCCCCCATTTATGGGGAGATATATTGTTTTTGCCAGAGTTGTCTGTCTGTCCGTCCGTCTGTCCATCCGTCTGTCCATCCGCACTCACCAATGGGTAGTTGTGTGACTTTTTCTAACTAGTCACACAAGTAAAATCATTAACCTGGCCATCTCTTGTGACATTAACCTGGCCATTTCTTGTGACATTAACCTGGCCAGTTGTGGGACATAGGGTTAGGGTTAGGGTTAGCTTCCAGATCATTCTTTTCCAAAGTTAGAGCCAAAAATAGTTTTTCTTGTGGGACTAGTCCCACAAGAAAAGATCAAAGGAAAAAGTCACACAACTACCCATTTGTTAGTAAGTCCGTCCGTCCGTCCGTCTGTCCGTCACAAACTTGTGTCGCGCGTATCTCTGAAACCAGTTGTGCTAGAGTCACCAAACTTCACAGGAATGTTCACCAGAATGAGTTGTTGTGCACCTATGGTTTTTGAATTGTCTCCCCTTGATAATTTTGGAGTTATTGCCCCTGATGACTTAAAATTAGAAAAACTTTGTGTCGCGCGTATCTCTGAAACCGCTGGTACTAGAGTCACCAAACTTCACAGGAATGTTCACCAGCATGAGTTGTTGTGCACCTATGGTTTTTTAATTGTCTCCCCCTGATAATTCTTGAGTTATTGCCCCTGATATGAATACTTAAATTTATACAAACTTTGTGACGCGCGTATTTCTGAAACCAGTAGGGCTAGAGGCACCAAACTTCACAGGATTGTTCACAAGCATGAGTTGTTTTGCTCTTAGGTTTTTTGAATTATCTCCCCTGTTAACTTTGGAGTTACTGCCCCTGATGACTTAAAATTAGACAAACTTTACTTAGTGTCGTGCATATCTCTGAAACCAGTAGGGCTAGAGTTACCAAACTTCACAGGAATGTCGACCAGCATGAGTTGTTGTACAACTTGGGTTTTTGAATTGTCTTCCCTTGATAACTTTGGAGTTATTGCCCCTGATATGAATACATTAAATTAGAGAAATTTTTTGTCATGCATATCTTTAAAACCACTAGGGCTAGAGTCACCAAACTTCACAGGAATGTTCACCAGCATGAGTTGTTGTGCACCTGGGTTTTTTAATTGTCTCCCCCTTATAATTCTTGCGTTACTGCCCCTGATATGTTAACTTAAAATTAGAGAAACTTTGTGCTGCACGTATCTCTGAAACCAGTAGGGCTAGAGTCACCAAACTTCACAGGAATGTTCACCAGCATGAGTTGTTGTGCACCTGGGTTTTTTTAATTGTCTCCCCTGATAACTTTAGAGTTACTGCCCCTTATGACTTAAATAAGAGAAACTTTACTTTGTGTCACATGTATCTGAAACCACTAGTACTAGAGTCACCAAACTTCACAAGAATGTTGACTAGCATGTGTTATTGTGTATCTGGGGCTTTTGAATTGTCTCCCTCCGACAATGTTGAAGTTATTGTCCCTGATGACTTAAACATTAGACCCTGATAAGTTTGAAGTTACAGACATTACACTTGTGTATTGGAAAGAGGTTGGGAGGGGGAGACATCTGTTTTTGTGACAAAAACAAACCTCTAGTTAGACCTCTTTTTGACGACCGCTTAAGACAGGCTCTACTGTAATCAAACCATGTTTGACCATAAGTGTATTTTTTAGAAACTTAGAGTCAAACAGTTTCTGCGGGCCTCCAAACCAACCATATTTTTCTATACAGAGCGATTCATATTCTAAAGTATCTCAGTGAAGTTTCTAATCTGGAATATATATCAAGTGTAACGTGCACCATCGACAATCTCAGGTGGTCACCCATCCAGCCAGTAGCCGCACAGACTGTTGCTTAACTTTGCAACATATCCAAGCACATAAACCGCGTCGCCAAAGAGTTAACTCCCTGGCAAGGAGAGTTTATAGTGCTTATATACCTAACATCATCGCTGTTACATTACTTTCCCCTCTGAGAAATCTCGACCCGAGATTTGGCCTGGGAAATAACCATGGGTAAGGCAATCCCAGTCCGGCAATTGTCTTCATCCCACCGCTGCCACCAAATGTAACGTGCACCATCGGCAATCCTTAGCGGTCACCCATCCAGCCAGGAGCCGCACAGACTGTTGCTTAACTTCGCAACCTTCCAAGCACTTAAACCACGTCGCCAAAGAGCTAGCTCCCTGTCAAGGAGAGTTTATAGTGCTTACCTATATACCTAACATCATGGCTGTTACACAAGTAAATATTTTGAATGTCGTTACCAAGTTGATATGACCAATCATCAAGATGAATGTTGATTAAAACAAAGGGAATACAGGAAATGCGCGTGACTGTGATAAGAAACTGTTTCCAGCAGAGCTTTTGAAAATTTCGGAGATCTGGAGATTTGATGAAATATCCAGAGATTTAGAAAAATCCGGAGAAATTGCAGGCCTGTGAATTACAACTTAATAGACCGCCAGTGTTACATTTGAGTCCATTCTGTATGAAAGGATTAAATCGAGGGCTTGGTGCAAAACTAAAGTGAAGGAGTTAGAATAGTTTTGCACCAAGCCCTCGAAATTAGCTACGTCGACTTCAGTTTCTAATGACAAACAGTTTTGACCCGAATTGGAGGATACCAGCTAGTAGGAGCCCTCTGATATGGATCTACAATGTTTGCAATG
The DNA here is from genome assembly GCA_963576725.1 of Azorinus chamasolen. Lineage (NCBI taxonomy): Eukaryota > Metazoa > Mollusca > Bivalvia > Cardiida > Solecurtidae > Azorinus > Azorinus chamasolen. Next base: position 69,730,072 of record OY755238.1, on the reverse strand, counting down.
TCAGTACACTTGTTTCCTGCATTCAAAAGGTTAAGCAATAGATCATGATGAATATTCATGTAAGAAATAATGACGTCATGAATATTAATAAGATTATTTTTTATAATGGCATATGAATATAGGACATTTTGCCTCAGGCAGAAGCTGTAGAATCAGATCTATATTACACCATAAGCAAACAGAGCAGACCCTGATCAGACGGCTCCAACTCTGTTTGCATATGCCTCAAAATGCGCTTACATAAGGGAAAGGTTTAAGCAATAGATCATGATTTGGTAGTTCACATTAAGATTTTATGTACTCTTAATAGCGATATTGGGCTACTTTCTGTTTTGACAATAACTCACAGACGGCAACAATCACAAAATTAGCATGCTATCTTAACAGGTCATTGATGAGTCCTAATTGTAATGTATGCTTAAATAGCCACATGCCCTTGTGGTACTTAACTGATGAGCCTCTTTAGTACTAGAATGTTGGATATATCTTGTTAGTTAAAGTTCGACAGTGGAAGTGTACATAGCTGTAAGAATAAAGTATATTAACCTTAAATGGTGTATTTCATTCATTGGAACTACCTTGAATGGTGATAGTTTGTACATGAACACTACAATTGGCGTTCCTCATTGTGCCAAAGGCCAATGGAGACATTCCCTTATGTGTGGATATGCGGCAGCCTAACGCAGCTGTGAATCGTATCCAGTATCCCATACCATCAGCAGATGAGGTGCTTCAGGAAATGAACAATTGTAATACATTCATTAAACTTGATATTAACAATGCATACCACCAAATTGAACTTTTGCCGGAATCCAGAGAAATCACCACATTCATGACTCACATGGGTTTATTTAGATACAAAATTTTAAGACTTATGTTTGGTATTTCATGTGCACCGGAAATGTATCAAATGATTCTCAAGCAAACACTGCAGCATTGTGAGGGTGTACAGAACATCATGGATGATATTATAGTGCATGGTCCTAATCAGAAAGTGCATGATGAATGATTGAAGAAAGTGTTGAGTGTGTTGAGGGAGAAAGGGTTCACATTGAACAAAGAAAAATGTCAGTTTAACATGTCTAAATTAGTGTTCATGGGTCATGAGTTGACTGAGCGAGGAATCGGGCCTACAGAGGTCAAAGTCAAAGCTGTAGTAAACGCGAGCGAACCGCAGACTGTTTCCGAAGTATGTAGTTTTCTAGGGCTAGTCAACTACAGTGCCAGATTCATACCGAATTTAGCAACCATTGCAGCGCTACTGCATGAATTGTTGCGGAAGAATATAAAATTTATATTGGGTGAATCTAAAAGAAAGGCATTCAGTGAGTTAAAACACAGGTTGTCAGAGGCAGAAACGCTAGGGTTCTACATAATTTGAATAAAAAGGCTCATACGAAAGTTGTAGTAGTTGCAAGTCCTGAGGGATTAGGTTCTGTTCTGATACAAGAACAGAAAGGGGAAAACAGAGTAATATCTTACTCCAGTAGGAGTGTTACTGACTTAAAAAAAAGAGATGCTCACAAACAGAAAAACAAGGGTTAAGTGTGGTTTGGGCACTTGAACGCTTTCACCCGTGGTTGTATGGTATTGAGTTCAAACTGTTGACTGATCATAAACCATTAGAGTTCATTAACAGGCCGTGATCAAAGCCTTGCACCAGATTAGAAAGATTGGATCTCAGGTTACTACCCTACAGGTTCAAAGTTAGGCATATCAAACGGGCGCATGATGATGTGTTATCTCAATTATCGCAGAAATCGGGTAAAAACTCTAGAACAATAGACTCAGTTGATGATCATGACTATGTCAAATTTGTCGAAAGACAAGCAACACCTTCGGCGATGACAACGCGAGAAATAGAAGAAGTTTCTTTCCGTGATCCGGAAATAAGCAGGTCAAGGGAGAGCATTGCATTGTCTGTGGGACAAGGTTGTGCAGAAATAGTTTCTGGCAATCAAAGATGAGTTGTGTACTATAGGGTATTTAGTACTTCGAGGTACAAAAATTTTGATTCCGTATGCACTGCGCGAAAATGTGTTAGAGCTAGGTCACATGGGTCATCCTGGAATTGTTTCAATGATAACCATTTAAGGTCAAAGGTTTGGTGGCCTGATATTGATAAAGAGGTTGAGCAGTATTGCAAAATGTGTCATGGTTGTCAATTAGTAAGCCAACCAATGCGTCCAGAGCCAATGGCTAGGACTGAGTTGCCAAAAGCGCCGTGGCATGACTTAGCCGTTGATATTTTGGGTCCATTACCGTCTGAGGACTACATAGTAACGGTAGTTTGCATTGACTACTACAGTAGATACTTTGAATTAGAAGTGATAAAATCAATTACGACAGAAAAGCTTATCACAATATTAAAAAATGATTTCTTACTCATGGACTGCGACTGTCATTGAGAACAGACATTGTGCAATCCTTTGTGAGTGACTGTTTTGTCAATTTCCTAGAATGTCAAGGCATTGAACATAGACACAATACACCGTTATGGCCACAGGCGAATAGCAAAGTTGAAAGGCAAAATAGGTCAATTCTAAAGCGACTGCGTATTTCACAGAGTCAAAAAGGAAACTGGAGATCAGATTTAGACGAGTATATTATGATGTACAGTAGTACACCGCGACTCAGAGAAAAAGGGAAAAGGAAAATTGTATGGGGACGAAAAGCGAAAGGTAACAGATAGCCATATCATGGAAGGTGACAAAGTTTTATTGAAACAAGATCGGAAAAATAAGTTGGACACACCTTTTAACCCGAATCCGTTCACAGTAATGAACAAAAATGGGAATAGCATATTAGATCAGGAGCTGAAGGTACCGAATACAGGTGAAATATAACACATGTGAAAAGGTATGAAGACTGTACATAGCCTTCCTCAGACATGCTCAGAACCAATACATTATAATAATAATGAGAGAATGGAAAGAGAAACTGTGACAGGAAAATTAGATCTGGATAAAAATATCAGTCAAAGGCCAGTAAGAGAGAGAAAACCTCCAGAAAGGTTTAAAGACTATGTAATGTCTTAAATGATGCTACATGCCCTAGTGGGATATTTTGTATGGTGCTTCAAATTAACAAGACACTGGCACAATGAGACTTTATCAGAAGTGTTAACCCTTTCCCTCATATAAACGCGTTTTCACGCATTGGCAAACAGAGTAGACCCAGATCAGACGGCTCCTAGAGGAGCCGTCTGATCAGGGTCTACTCTGTTTGCTAATAGAATTTCAAAGATCTGTGTCTTTACTTTCTTAAATGGCTTCAATGTTCCACCTTCCATATTTCATAATAATTATTTTGTCCATGAATATTCAGTAGGCATTGAAATTTGGAATAAACAAAGAACAGGGAAAGGGTTAAGTGACAGATTATTCACCTAAACTGAGAATAGAGATGCTGTGTTTTGTTGTGATAAGCAGATCTGAATGTTTGTTTCTAGCAAGAACTCAGATAATTGCCCTTGTTTAATTGAGCATGCATATCAGGTTACACTCATTAAGCTAGTATAAGCCAAGAGGCGGGTTACCTGTTATCATTAGAATTGCCAGTATCTGTGTACATGTGTCTGGGATCGGAGCGAGTCAGGTCTGGGAAAGTCACAGGTCAGTTGTAAATACCATTATTACCTTTAACGTGTTATTGATTGAAATATGGTTTGATATTATAGGATTATGATTGGTTGTGCACCATCATAATTATTTTTAGTTATGATGATTAGTGTCTAAAAAGGGGAGATGTTGAAGTGTATGTGTGGGATATTGTACGGTCCTATATGACCGTACAATATCACACTTGTCGCCAATTAACCTTAGTAATAGGTAAATCCTTACAACTCTACACCATTTAGATAATATTCTCCAGAAAGAAGATAAAATGGCAGAGGTTTTAATTGCTGCTGACAAATACTGATAAGTGACTTGCCTGTACCAAAACATATGCCCATTTTAAGAAAAAATCTCTCTCTCTTCACAGTAAACTGTTATGAACCAGATCACTGATACTGTTCTCAGTGTGTGTTAATCAAGATAAGTTCATACCAAAACTTTTATACCAATTTCATTAGTAAACATGTACGTGTATCATCATATTGTGAATTTGTAATATTTTATACTCTCATTTTTTTAGCAGACATCATGTAGCTCTCACATTTAACCTGTAACCACAATGCATTTTCTGTTTTCACTTGTAATGGCCTTGAAAAATTAATTACCATGATCATATGTCGTCTACATAATCAGACTCTTATCCATTTTATCATTGTTTTCCTATTAGAGGGTCAGGCATAACTGACAGGTCTGGCACTAGATTTTGCTGTGCAGGAATTTAGACCTAAAAGTTATATCAGTTGCTGTATATTGGCGACAAGCTTAAATAGCCACATGCCCTTGTGGTACTTAACTGATGAGCCTCTTTTAATACTAGCCTGCTGATATAATCTTGGTACATGTAGTTATAGTTAGACAAGGGAAGTGTACATAGCTGCAAGAATAAAGTATATTAACCTTAATGGTATTATGTCGTTTATTGGAACTACCTTGAATGGTGATAGTTTGTACATGAACACAACACTAATGATTTGGGTTCATTAGTGCACAGAATTTCTCAGTACATAATGATTTCAAATTCACTTGTTTTTCAGAAATGGGAGATAAGTGCAACAACATTGTTTTGGAACATGTTCAGGTGAGTGACCAGTACTACATCCTTCTAATCTTTAACCCATTACCTCATAAGCTATTTTTAGATACAACCTCTTTTAATAAATCTAACAAAAAGGAGCATTACAAAATTAACTAGAGAAAAGGAAAATTTTAGAATTTTGTAGTTTGAAACCATTGTGATAAATAGAGCATTTGCTCCTATAGGAGCAAATGCTCTATTTATCACAATGATTTTACAAAGTGACTTTTACAGAGTCGTCAAAAGTCGTCAATATGAGGGTATGGGTTAATCTTTTAACCTGATATAAATTTCTTTCCACACCTTTTGCAAACAGTAAACTTCCTTGTCCATGGTGCCATTATAAAAAATTCTGCTAGTTAATATTCATATATCCATTTTTTCTAAATGAATAATCGTGAGGTAACTAAGTATTCAATGGCTAAAATTTGTGGTATCCCTTTACTTGGTAATCTCATTTTTTCTTGTCAGTAGAATAGGCCCAGGGTCTGTTGTGTTTGGTCATATGTTACAGACGCAATTCTCTCTGGTTTGTTATGGCAATAATTTTCATTGTTTTCTATTTTCAATACAAGAATTAATGTACATGTACTATAATTAATTGATATTCATATTGTTTAACCCATTCCCTCATATTGATGACTTGATGACTCTGTAAAAATTACTTTGTGAAACCATTGTGATATATAGAACATTTGCTCCTATAGGAGAAAATGCTCTATTTATCACAATGGTTCCAAACTACAAAATTGTAAAAAAATTTCCTTTCCTCTAGTTAATGCTCCTTGTCGATAGATTTATTCAAAGAGATTGTATCTAAAAATAGCCTATGAGGTAATAGGTTAATTTAAAGTCTTGAATGAATATTCATCAGGTAAAGTGGTAAAAAATGTACATGTATATACCTTCAGCAACAGTGATTTTGGTAGTCATGATTGACTTGAATTAATTAAAATGAAAACATTTAACAAATATTTTTTAATTAAAAGAAAGTAGCCCTTTTTGCGTCATCAAGATGCCTTTTTAACTTAGTTTTTAAGATATTGGCAAACAGAGTAAAGTTAATCCAGTCCAGGGTCTGCTCTGTTTGCTTATGAAATTGTATAGATCTATGATTCTACAGTTTCTTTCTACAGTTTCTTTCACTGGTAAAATATCTACATCAAGAGCAAAAAAACTTCCTCCTCACCCCCCCCCCCCCCCCCCCCCCCCCCCTCCCCTGCCCCCAATTAGCTAGTCTTTACCATACAGAAGTGTCTTTCACGACTTTATAAACAGAATAGGCTTTGCAATCAGGGCATACCTGGATCAGACAGCTTCTGTATAGGTAAAATATTTAGAATAATTAGAATAGTTTATTGTGAAGGTTGATGCCATATTAACCCTTTCCTCCATATAAATGTGTTTTCACGCATTTGCAAACAGAGCAGACCCAGATCAGACGGCTCCTATAGGAGCCGTCTGATCAGGGTCTGATCTGTTTGCTAACTGAATTTGATAGATTAAATTTGTTTCTTTAGTGTTTAAAATGACTACAATTATTCAACTTTTCATATTTCATTATAATTATTTTGTCCATGAATATTCAGTAGGTATTGAAATTTGTAATAAACATAGAACAGGGTAAGGGTTAACTAAACTGTGTACATTTATTAGGTTTCTCCTACTGGGGAAATCACAGGCAAGGTTAAGGAGGCAGATGGACTAGAAGATACTGAGGAATACTCCCAGCTGTTTGAACAACTGAACAGTCATTTCAACAATGACCAGATGGTATCTATTATCAACTATAACCCAAATCAGGTAGGCAATGGTAGACATATCAAGCAATGAGTGTACTGTAAGACTACATCAACACTTGTGCAAGAAATAATTACATCATGAATATTTATTAGCTGAATCGTCATAATGTTAAATGACTTGCTTAAACAAAAACTAGAATCAGTTTTTTATCATGACATAAGCAAACAGAACAGACCGAGATCAGATGGCTCCTGCAGGAGCCATCTGATCTAGGCCTACTCTGCAAAGACGTGAAAAAGCATTTATGTGAGGGAAAGATTTAACTTTTTATAAGCATTTAAATTTATTGTTTCCCTAAAATTGTATATATACAGTAAAACCTCTCTATAACAGCCACTGAATTAAATCAAGTATTTTGTGTTAAAGGCAGTGACTGCTTAAAGCAAGCCAACTGCCCTAAATACCAACTAATTAACACCATTTAGTGGCCGTTATAGAGAGGTTTTACTGTATATAAAGTTCGATTTCTTTTCATTTCTGTTGAAAAATGCTATTAGATAGTTAGAGTGTCGAACTGGTTGCAAATGTGATCCCATTGATCTTGTAGTTACAACAGTTTTACACTCAACCCTTGATACATCAACTCTTAGCAAGCTATGAGTAACTGAATATAATATTTACATCCAAAGTCAGAGGTTCAGATTAGATGTGTAAATTGAAATGTTTTCCGGAATAACTTCTCTTTGAGACGATTCTAAAGAGTGGTCACAACATAGGGTTTGGTGGAGAAGTGACGCTTTTAGTGTTTGAGTATGCAACTTTATCTTGGTCTACTCTCTTTGCAAATGCATGAAAAGGCCTCTATATGGAGGAAAGGGTGAAGGATCTGTTTGATTTAGGTCTGCAGTACTTGCCTATACTTGGGGTATTGCCATAATTAGGATATCTTCTTGGGGTAATAAATGTCCACTGTTTACTGCAGATGAACATTTTGCTTATTTTCACAATGAATGATCATTACAGAATGAACTATGTGCCTGTAAGTTTGCCAACCAGTGGCATAGGGTGAAGGCGGAGTACATCCTGTCCAGGAAGAATGGTCAGAGTGCTAGGTAAGTGTTCTGAAAGGGTAGTCCGTACAACTTCTCCATTGTATCTAGATGAAGATGACATGCCATTACCCTTTATTTCATAGGTAGGCCTTTTATCACCATTGTAAACAGGGTAGACCTAGATAGATGGCTCCTGTAGGAGCTGTCTGATCAGGGTCTTCTCTGTTTGCTTATGAATTAACATAGATCAATTTCATAAAAAATGGGCAAAGTAGTAATTATAGTCATTATTTCTGATGTGAATATTCATGGAGTAAAGTGAAAAGAGAAATAATGAATACATCCTTGTCCTTAATCATGTGCAAACTGCAGTCCAATATTTTTATGACAGAAAAGTAAGAAATAGTTCCAGTCCTCAAATTTCTTACAAAACAAACCAGTTTCTTCATTTTTAGCTCATCTGTTTCGATGAAATGTCAAGCTATTGTGATCAGTAGGTCATAGGCGTTGTCGTAGTTGTAGGCATGCAAAAACTTTAATGTAGCTGATTAATCAAAAAGTATAAGAGTATCAACATGAAATTATAAAGGTTTGTAGATCTATTTGAGGAGAAGTGTATTCAGTAGACAAGCACCAAATCAAACAAGCCTTGGCGCCGCTTACGACTTACCAGTATTTGAAATTCTTACAAAACAAACCAGTTTCTTCATTTTTGAGAGTGTTGTATTGACTTACCTGTTACCTTATGAATATTTATATAGAAATTTATGACTTCATAAATATTCATTAACTAAAATATTATTTTGGCCAATGACTTTTTCAGAAACAACATAACATTATATCTTTCTTTTTCCATAAGCAAACAGAGCATCTTATCTGGATCTACTCTGTTTGCAAAGGCGTTAATAGGCATATCTATAAAGCAAAGGGTTAAGTCCTTTCCTTCTTAACCCATCCTTAGGAGCAAACGCTCTATTTATCACAATGGTTTCAAAAAGTGACTTTTACAGAGCCGTGGAAGGGTGTATATATGGAGGAAAGGGTTAAGAACACCTTTGATTCCTTTGCAAACAGAGGAGATCAGATGGCTCCTGTATGAAATAATGTACATGTATATTTGATTCTAAAGTCTCTGCCATGGGTCCTATAGGAGCTGTCTGATCAGGGTCTGCTCTGTTTGCCTATGGTTTAATTATGTCTCCCCCCATATTTATATGGGGGAGACATATTGTTTTCGTGAGAGTTGTCTGTCCGTCCGTCTGTCCGTCCGTCTGTCTCCGTCTGTCCGTCACACTTTTTGTCCGGATGATAACTTCAATATGCCTGATGCCAGTTGATTGAAACTTCATTTAAGAGCATAATGAGAGGAAGTGTCATGCACAAGGTCCATAACTCTGGCTTCACTAATATTGGAGTAATTGCCCTTTGTAAAACAAAATCACACTTTTTTGTCCGGACGATAACTCCTATATGGCTCATGCCATTGGATTGAAACTTCATATATGGAAAGATCATGACGAGAGGAAGTGTCATGCACAAGGTCCATAACTCTGGCTTCACTAATATTGGAGTTATTGCCCTTTGTAAAAAAATCATAATTTTTTGTCCGGACAATAACTTCAATATGCCTGATGCCAGTTGATTGAAACTTCATATATGGAAAGAGCATAATGAGAGGAAGTGTTATGCACAAGGTCCATAACTCTGGCTTCACTAATATTGGAGTTATTGCCCTTTGTAAAATATATCATAATTTTTTGTCCGGACAATAACTTCAATATGCCTGATGCCAGTTGATTGAAACTTCATATATGGAAAGAGCATAATGAGAGGAAGTGTTATGCACAAGGTCCATAACTCTGGCTTCACTAATATTGGAGTTATTGCCCTTTGTAAAAAATATCATAATTTTTTGTCCGGACAATAACTTCAATATGCCTGACGCCATTGATTGAAACTTCATATATGGAAAGAGCATAATGAGAGGAAGTGTCATGCAGAAGGTACATAACTCTGGCTTCACTAATATATGAGTTATTGCCCTTTGTAAAAAAAATCACACTTTTTTGTCCGGACGATAACTTCTATATGGCTCATGCCATTGGATTGAAACTTCATATATGGAAAGATCATAACGAGAGGAAGTGTCATGCATAAGGTCCATAACTCTATCTTCACTAATATTGGAGTTATTGCCCTTTGTATAAACAATCACAATTTTTTGTCCGGATGATTACTCCTATGTTACACATGCCATTGGAGTGAAACTTCATACATGGAACGATCATAATAAGAGAAAGTGTCATGCATAAGATCCTTAACTCGAGCTTCAATAAATTTAGAGTTATTGCCCCTTGTACATTTGTTTAACTCTTTCTTGTCCGGACGATAACTCCTACATGGCTCTTGCCATTGTATTGAAACTTCATACATGGAAAGAGCATGATGAGAGAAAGTGTCATGAACAAGGGCCATAATTCTGGCTTCAATACTTTTGGAGTTATTGCCCTTTGTTACATTTTTTGGCCGATCAATAACTCCTGTTCGACTGATGCTATTGGAATGACATTTTATTTTTGGAAAGAGCATTATGAAAGTAAGGGTCATGCACAAGGGCCATAAATCTGGTATCAGTATTTTTGGAGTTATTAGCTGTTATCATTTTCTTCTTGAAAAATGTAGTGTGGAAAACGCATAATGAGGGGAAGTATCATTCATCAAGACCATAACATTTTTAGTGATTTCCCTTTACATATTGTTTTTATTAGAGGGGAGACATCCGTTTTTTTGACAAAAACCTCTAGTATAGATATGATTCTATAGTTTCTGCCTGAGCAAAAATATCCTGTTTACATATGCCATTATGGAAATTCAGCTAATAAATATGTTGTAATTATTTGTTACATGCATATTGAACAGGGAATGGGTTAATTTATAGTCAGAAAAGGAGGAGCCACTTTTAATTATGCAGAAAATTCTGGGTTAACCCTTTACTCCATAAATACGATTTTCTACACCTTTGGAAAGAGTAGACCTAGATCAGACGGCTCCTATAGAAGCCGTCTGTTCAGGGTCTGCTCTGTTTGCTTACGAAATAATATAGATCTGATTCTACAGTTTCTACCATGGCCAACATTTACTGTGCCATTATAAAAAAATAATCTACTTAATATTCATGATATCATTAATTTCTTATATGAATATTCATGAAGTAAAGGGTTAACTCTTTACATGCTAGTAGAAAACGTGTGATAACTTATGCAAACAGTGTCATCAATATCTTGTTGTTTGTATGGCATTTTGAGTGTGTTGTGTAGGAGAGATGGCAGAAGACTTACGAGTAACTTTGATTAGTGTAGCATATTGTAACAGACAACAGATTGGCAATCTACAATTACTCTGTGCACCAAGAGTTAGGATAGTGTCTTTGTTGTACTGTATGTATGTTTTCTGTTTCAGCTGTGTGTTTGTGGATGAAGGCAGAAATGAGTCTGTTCCAGTCAGTTGGTATGTATTAACCCATTACCCCATAAATATGCTTTTCTCTGCCTTTGCAAACAGAGTAGACCCAGATCAGATGGCTCCAATAGGAGCCATCTGACCAGGGTCTGCTCTGTTTGCTTTATATGATATAATAAACATATGGTTCTACAGTTTCTACCATGGCTAAATTACAACAAATTAATCTTATTAATATTCATGACATCAATATTTCTAACATGAATATTCATTGTGAAAACAGTCTTACTTCGATCATATACTGGTAATATATATTTGCCGGTTGCCCTCTCTGTAGAGTCAGATCTATTATGATCATAGTCAAACAGAGCAGACCCTAATAAGATGGCTCCTACAGGAGCCATCTGCTCTTTGTCTACTCTGTTTGCAAAGAGGTGAAAAAGGGTTGATGTTAAGGTAAATTATTCCAGCTTTATTGTGTAGAAACTCGACTGCTTTTGTCTGAATTCTTTTAACATTGTATCTCATAGATGTGCCTTTTAGTGACTTTTCAAAAACAGTAGATCCAGATCAGACAGTTTCCGTAGAAACAATCATGTAATGGTCTGCTTTTTGCAGATTAACCAATTCCTTCTTATAAATACCTTTTGAAGCATTTACAAACAGAATAGACCCAGATAAGAATGGCTCCTATAGGAGCAGTCTGATCAGGGTCTGCTCTGTTTTCTTGTGATATAATATAGATATGATTCTACAGTTTCTGCCATGCCATCTGATTCTACAGTTTTTATGAAAGCAAAATATTTCCTTGAAAAGTTAACATTATAAAAATTCAGAAAAATAAATGTTCATGATGTCGTTGTTTCTTATATGAAGAGGGAAAGGGTTAACCCTTTCACTCATATAAACGTGTTTCAGGCATTTGCAAACAGAGTAGACCCAGATCAGACAGCTCTTAGAGGAGGCGTCTGATCAGGGTCTGCTCTGTTTGCTATTTGAATTTGAAAGATGTGTTTCTTTACTTTCTAAAATTGCTACAATGTTCTACCTTCCTTATTTTGTTGTATTAAACTATTTTTCCATGAATATTCAGTAGGTATTTAAATTGGGGATAAACATAGAACAGGGAAAGAGCTAAGAGAACCCACTCTACAGTTCCTTCCATGGCAAACAATCCCTTGTTCATGTGACATTACATAAATTCTGTGCATGAATATCTATGATGTGACACAGGGTACAGGGTTATATAAATATTCATCAGGTAAAGTTTTAATATCTAAAGTTTTAATATCTATCTCTTTCAGGCTTCGTCAGTTACCAAGCAAGTTCAGCAGCGTGCCATTCCAGGTTAAGAGAATATTCCTGCATGACATACAGCCAGTCACCATGGTGATATCCGAGGAAATCATGGCCATACAGAAGTAGGACATTGTTTTCAGTCTATATTTGTATTGATACTTTTCGAGCAGACATCATTGTTTTTAAGCCTAATTATTTTCCTTTTTAGCTCACCTGAGCCGAAGGCTCAGGATGAGCTATTGTGACCGCTATTTGTCCGGCGTCCGGGTTCCGGCGTCCGGTGTCCGTCCGGCGTCCGGTGTCCGTCCACATTTTCAAACGACATTTCCTCTGAAACTGCTGACCCGATTTTAACCAAATTTTGTCAGAAGCATCAGTGGCTAGGGGGAACGAAACGTTGTTCACATTATGACCCCCGGGGCAAAAATGGCCCCGCCAAAGGGCTTATCAGTTTTTCATAGGAAAATCTTTAAAAATCTTCTTCTCTGAAACTGTAAGGCCTAGACCTTTGATATTTGGCATGTAGCATGATCTAATGGTCCTCTACAAAAATTGTTCAAATTATGACCTCCGGGCCAAAAATGGCCCCGCCCAAGGGCTTATCAGTTTTTCATAGGAAATCTTTAAAAATCTTCTTCTCTGAAACTGTAAGGCCTAGATCTTTGATATTTGGCATGTAGCATGATCTTATGGTTCTCTACAAATATTCTTCAAATTATGACTCCCGGGCCAAAAATGGCCCCGCCCAATGGCTTATCAGTTTTTCATAGGAAAATCTTTAAAAATCTTCTTCTCTGAAACTGTAAGGCCTAGACCTTTGATATTTGGTATGTAGCATGATCTAATGGTACTCTACAAAGATTGTTCAAATTATGACCCCCGGACCGAAAATGGCCCCGCCCAAGGGCTTATCAGTTTTACATTGGAAAATCTTTAAAAATATACTTCTCTGAAACTGTAAGGCCTAGACCTTTGATATTTGGCATGTAGCATGATCTAATTTTCCTCTACAAATATTGTTCAAATTATGACTCCCGGGCCAAAAATGGCCCCGCCCAAGGGCTTATCAGTTTTTCATAGGAAACTCTTTAACATTCTTCTTCTCTGAAACTGTAAGGCCTAGACCTTTGATAGTTGGTATGTAGCATGATCTAATGGTCCTCTACAAAGATTGTTCGTATTATGACCACGGGCCAAAATGGCCCCGCCCAAGGGCTTATCAGTTTTTCATAGGAAAATCTTTAAAAATCTTCTTCTCTGAAACTGTAAGGCCTAGACCTTTGATATTTGGCATGTAGCTTTGGCTTGTGGTCCTCTGCCAAGATTGTTCAACTTACAACCATGACCTCTGGGCGAAACTTGGCCCTGGCTTAACAGTTTTCATGGGAAAACTATATCATTTTTCTCTGAAACCATAAGGCTTAGACCTTTAATTAATGGCATACTGCTTGGCCTTGTGGTTCTCTACCAAGGATGTACAAATGATGGCCCCGTCCCTGGGGTATCTCAGGTGAGCGCTTCAGGGCCTCATGGCCCTCTTGTTTTAAAAAATTAATACTTTTTATAATTTATATGCCCGTTTGAAAAAAAAAGAGATTTATTATGGAATGGGGCTGTCTGCCTGTCTGTCTGTAACATTTCTTACTCAAACTCTGCTTGGTAGATCCTTCTCAAATTCCATAAGCAAACAGAGCAGACCCTGATCAGACAGCTCCTATAGAAGCTGTCTGATATGGATCTACTCTGTTTGTAGATGCATGAAAACAATTTTATATGAAGGAAAGGGTTATCTGATAGAGACATATTTTTAAGTCTTTGCAAACAGAGTAGATGCCTATCAGACTGGTCCTATAGGAGCCGTCTGATCAGGATCTGCTCTGAGTAATTGAGTAACTTTTGTTTGCAAAATTGTTGTCTGTTATATGTCTAAATATCATGTGTCTTCCATTTCTTTTAACAAAACAAGTCTTAGCATCAACCAGTTTGGATCCTGATGTGTCATCAAGCAAATGTTGAAAAGGTTAACCCTTTCCTTCATATAAAACCTTTTCATATATTTGCAAACAGAGTAGACTCAGATCAGATGGCTCCAGTAGGAGCCGTCTGATCAGGGTCCGCTCTGTTTGCTGATATATAGATCTACTGTTCTTGTCAAAGTAAACTATTTCCTTGAAAAGTTTACACTATAAAACATTAGCTAATAAATATTCGTGATGTCATTATTAGTCCCCCACCGGTTACCGGTTGGGGGACTATAGGTTTGCTTGATTCTGTCCGTCCGTCCGCACTCACCAAAGGGTAGTTGTGTGACTTTTTCTAACTAGTCGCGCAAGTAAAATCATTAACCTGGCCATCTCTTGTGACATTAACCTGGCCATTTCTTGTGACATTAACCTGGCCAGTTGTGGGACATAGGGTTAGGGTTAGGGTTAGCTTCCAGATCATTCTATTCCAAAGTTAGAGCCAAAAATAGTTTTACTTGTGGGACTAGTCCCACAAGAAAAGATCAAAGGAAAAACTCACACAACTACCCATCCGTTAGGATGTCCGTCCGTCCATCCGTCTGTCACGCTTCTTGTCCGGGCAATATCTCCTACAAAGTTAGGCCAAATTCATTATAACTTCACACATTGAAGAAGCATGATGAGGGCTAGTGTCATGCACAAGGGTCATAACTCTAGCATCAATATTTTTGGAGTTATTCCCCTTTTGCATATTTTTTTGTCCGGACAATAACTCTTTATCTACTGGTTCAATTGATTTGAAACTTCACATATGGATTAATCATGATGAGGGCTAGTGTCATACACAAGGGTCATAACTCTAGCATCAATATTTTTGGAGTTATTCCCCTTTTTCATATTTTCTTGTCAGTCCGTCTGTCACGCTTCATGTTCCGGGCAATATCTCCTACAAAGTTAGGCCAAATTCATTATAACTTCACACATTGAAGAAGCATGATCAAGAGTAGTGTCATGCACAAGGGCCATAATTCTAGCATCAATATTTTTGGAGTTATTCCCCTTTTTCATATTTTTTTGTCCGGACAATAACTCTTTATCTACTAGTTCAATTGATTTGAAACTTCACATATGGAACACACATGATGAGGGGTAGTGTCATGCACAAGGGCCATAACTCTAGCATCTATAGTGTTGGAGTTATTCCCCTTTTCATATTTTCTTGTCCAGTTAATAACTCTTTATGTACTGGTTCAATTGATTTGAAACTTCTCACATGGAACAAGCATGATGAGATATAGTGTCATGCACAAGGGCAATAACTCTAGCATCAATATTTTTGGAGTTACTTCCCTTTTTCATATTTTCTTGTCGGGACAATAACTTTTTATTTACTGATTCAATGTATGAAAGTAGGTACTAATACCATTCAGGTGGTCATGTATTTACCATGGTCAACCACACCATGGGTGGATGGGGTGGGGAGAGTGGAGTTTTATTTTTAGTCCGGTGGGGGATTTATGTCTTGCATAGCAATACAACATGCCCTTGTTTGTTTATATATGGATATTGAACAGGGAAAGGGTTAAGATGTAATTGTTTGAGTGATAATTGTTACTTGTTTCCATACAGGCCTGTGAAGGTGTGGGACGAAGCTGCTGTGAAGTTTATACATGACAGTCTTAAAGGTAAGTTGCCCTGAGTTTTGTTAACCCTCTACTCCATAAATGCGCTTTTCTACGCCTTTGCACACAGAGAAGACCCAGATCAGACGGCTCCTAGAGGAGCCGTCTGATCAGGGTCTGCTCTGTTTGCTTACTATATGATATAGATATTATATTATTATTATGATATGGATATGATTCTACATTTTCTGTCATGGTAAAACATTTCTGTGTCTATGTGCTATTATAACAGTTAATCTAATTAATATTTAATGATGCCATTATTTCTTTTATAAATATTCATAGAGTAAATGTGTAACTCTATATAATATTTGCAAATATATGGGATCTAGATCCAGATATACATGTGTCAATGCATAACTCATTGTTGTGGTCTAGATCCAGATATACATGTGTCAATGCATAACTCATTGTTGTGATCTGGATCCAGATATACACGTGTCAATGCATAACTCAGTGTTGTGATCTGGATCCAGATATACACGTGTCAATGGTGGTTTGTACTTATAATTACATTTATGCTAAGAACTATTGTCTGAAAAAACAAATATTCTACTTTTAATTCTTCTCATTTGTTTTCAAAAAAATAATTTGAATGTGAAAAAATGTAATGTAGATGAAATATCAGAACCTGTTCTTTATCCATGTATGTTGCACGTAATATAATTACACCGATAGGCTGACCTTACAAGTTAAAGTGCAGAAACTCAAAATATGCAATCATGAATGGATTCTTTATACCATTAAGACATTAAGCTGACACACAGTAAAAACCCTCTAATGTGACCACTTAATGAACAAACACGGACATGATGGCTGTCTTCATAAGCAGGTGGTTGCTTAATTAAGGACGAAAGTTATGCAGAAAGCTAGGATCTGATCAGGGTCTGCTGTGTGTACCTATGATTGAACGAAAAAGTTTAAAATTACATTGAAATGAATTCAGGCAAGACTAAGTATAGTGAAATAATATCAGCTTTGAAATTTGAATGTGTTTTGTTTGTATATTTGTTGATTATCCTCCATAGTTGCATCAAGAGTCAGATGTGTCCTCATTGAACAACATTCAGACACGGCAATATCAGTGCGAATGTACCTGGAAAACTATAGTGGTAGCCTCATCTGTCTGAATGACATGCTTGTTAGGCAGAAGTATGCAGTGAATCTGTCAGACATACAAGGTATGTACACTGTTAGTCTGGCCTATCGCAATAGGCTACATTACTCATTTACTACAGTCCACTCTCGTTATGGCAAACTCGCTTGACAAGAATTTCTCGTTGACACGAAGTTTTTGTAAAGTCCCAACTTTTCTTCCTATATATTCTATATAAATTTAAGTTTTTAAGACGAGTTCGAACTGATCACGTTTTCTTTAAGTCGAAGTCATTTTCCGTCCCCAAAGTGTTTGTTTGCATGTAATTATCGGTGTTTGTATCGAAGTCGCACCTCTCAGTCTGATTGAGTTCGAGGTGTGAATTGGACCGTTTGATCCGACCCTGGCAAAGTACGCCAGGTGATCGCGACACACGTAATTACAGTGTTTTGTAGGTAAACAATCACTAATGTCAGATAATTATTAGAACTGTGGAACAATGCCGCATTGAGTGAACGTTATTTAGTAAAATGATACCTTACCGTTCATTCGTCCTAAGTGTCAATCATGACTACTGTAGTAAGAAAGATAACTCTCAAGCGTCCTCGCTTCCGGACGATTTTGTAGAGATTGGATAAAAAGTAAGACCTGTTCCTTATTTTATTACCAATACATGCAGTTCAACATTGAATTTAATTTGTCACTTGAGTAATAGCGAAACAGCTCACGGCGCGACATGTAAAATGGTGACTACATTTTGAAATGTCTGGTTTCCCGAATAAGGCTGTTCTCTTAGATGTACCGGAAGTACACGAATTGGCAACCAGCTAGTTCACGTGTGATTGCGTATTTCCAGTGCCCGTTTAGGAAAAGGGATTTCCCATAAAAATGGCGTAAACAAACGATGCGCTTTAAAAATCGCCAAACCAACGGTGATTAATTCAATGATAAAGGCAAAAGGGATCTGAAAATTGGATAGGGCCTTGTAAATTACGGCATAGTGTCATTAATGAAGGGTAGGAAAGACAGACTTTTGTTCTCGCAGTAATGGATCAACACGCACATGTACAATTTTATTTACACAGAGTGCGATTCTTTTACACAATATGAAGACTAAACTGTACAAGCACATTAGTATGCTTGTGATATGGCAGCTTGTTTAAGGTGAGCGTAATGGAAGAAACTGATTTTTTTTTGAAAAAATGGTGTGTGATTTTTGAGTTGAACTCTCGATGAGTCGAAGTTTTTAACGGAGTACGAACTCGACATAACGAGAGTCGACTGTATATATTTCACAAGCAAACAGAGCAGACCCTGATCAGACAGCTCCTACAGGAGCCGTCTGATCTGGGTCTGATCTGTTTGCAATGGCATAGAAAAAGGAATTTGTAAAGCAAATGTTTAATAGATAAGTAAGCATCTTGTCTAAAGCCCTGATTTGAATATTAGATCTTGGTGAAGTGGATACAGATTATTGAAGCATTGAAAACTGGAACAATTCTACAATTATTGTATGGGAAAATGAATCATGTCCTTTCAGATTTGAATTTTTATGATATGTCAGTCATTGTTCTAACAATAGGAAAATGGTTCCTGAACAATGATTTCAGTTAGAATAGACATTTTGTCACATAAGTGGATGTACATGATGTGCTGTCCTTCAGATTAACCCTTTCCCTGTTCTTTGTTTATTCCAAATTTCATTACCTACTGAATATTCATGGTCAAAATAGTTGTAATGAAACATGGGAGGTGGAAAATTGTAGCCATTTTAGAAAGTAAAGAAACAGACCTTTCAAATTCCATTAGCAAACAGAGCAGACCCTGATCAGACGGCTCCTCTAAGGAGCCGTCTGATCTGGGTCTACACTGTTTGCAAATGCTTGAAAACGCGTCTATATGAGGGAAAGGGTTAAAATGATTTCTATCTAATTTTATGTAGATTCCTTAATATTTTGCCAGGCTGTATGCATACAAATGATGGTCTGCAAATAAAAGAAATCAACTTTGTGTTTTACTTGGGACATATTTTTCAAAAGTGCACAGTTCATTTATTCAGTTGATCAGGGACAAGTATATGTTTTCACATGTAAATACAGTAAAATCTCGATTATTTAAATTTTCGTTATAAACGAATTTAGACCCTTTTAGGCAGGTGGCTGCATAATGCATGATGAAAGTCATGCAAAAAGATCCTAGAGGAGCTTTCTGCATGACTTTCACCATGCATTAAGCTGCCACCTATCTTAAAGGTTATGCTAATGCGTATTTTAGTGTTTGGATAATCGAGGTTTTACTGTATATCTCAAAGTTAGTTTGATTCTGCTACCTGTGTTTGAAAAGTAAAGGAAGAAAACTTTTTCTTTAGTGTTAACACTTTCCCTCTTCAATGTTCATGTAAGATAGTATGATATCATGAATATTTATTATCTGTATTTCTGTAAAGTAAAATTTCGCAAGGAAATGTTTTGCTTTGACAAAAATTGTAGACTCGGATCTATATCAGAAGAGGTCAGACAGCTCCTATAGGATCCGGCTGATCTGTGTCTACTCTGTTTTGAAATGCGTGAAAAGGCGCTTATATGAAGGAAAAGGATTAACCCATTCCCTCATACAGAATACTTTTGACGACTCTGTAAAAGTCACTTTGTCAAACCATTGTGATAAATAGAGCATTTGCTCCTATAGGAGCAAATGCTCTATTTATCCCAATGGTTTTAAACTACAAAATTCTAAAAAAAATTCCTTTTCTCCAGTTAGTGCTCCTTTCCGGTAGATTTATTCAAAGAGGTTGTATCTAAAAATAGCCTATGAGGTAATGGGTTTAAGGAGATACTAATATTTTCAGGTGAGAATTAGCTTAACCCTTTACTCCATAATAAATATGCTAAAGTATATGACACAAAAACAAGAAAAAGGTTCCAAAGATTGTTTATGTAATTATTGTTTTTGTTTTTATAGAGGACTTCAGTATTGCCCAAACAAAGCCAAAGAAAACAGTCCAGGATGTTATAAGATCTCGGCAGCAAAAGCAAATTAGAAACATGAACAGCAGTGACAGAGACATTTCTACCAAGTCTGATACTGAATTTATTGTGCGTTCACGACAGGGAGTACAGGAGAGTCTTGAATTTGGTATGGTAGGAAACGGCTATGAGACTGATACAGTTGGGGTATCAGCGATGTCACATCGTGCAATACACAGAGGACTAAGAGCAGGTGGTAAGCCAAAGCTGGTTGATCCCTGGGAGGAGGATGAAGATGAAGGGGAAACTGTGCAAGGTCAAAGGTCAACAGTCATTAGTAGAAACCAGTGTGATACAATGGGTACAGACAACAGGGACAAAGTACGTGGAAATAGGTCCGATGCAAAAAGATATGAAGATTTAAAAGATGAATATAGTGAAGTTTTAAGAAAATCTGGGTTTGTGTCTTTGAGTTCTTCAAACATTTTAGAAACCTGTCTGATTGGAAGACAACATTCATATGACAGTGATTATAGTCCTAAAGTTCTTCATACTAAATTTCACCAGTCATCATCAATATCACCCAAACAGCACAAACAATACAGTCAGTGTATCGAATCGTCTTCTTCAATATCGCCAGATTATAGACGAGGTAGGGACAGTAACAGTAGCTCCACTTCGAAATCTGTTACATCTCTTAACCACGGAAATTGCAATAAAGCTCCTATTATCTTGAGTCAAAGGTCAAAAGGTTTTGAGAGAGAGACTTTTCTTGGGCAAAAGCAATATGATATCAATCAACAAATTAGTGATAGTGAAATGGTGAAAACTACAAATAACACAATGCCATATCAGAGTGAATTTTATTCAGATGGTGAGCTGTCGGCTTTAAGAAAGAGTTCATCCTCATCTAAAGTAGGGGTTAGTGCAATTCATGGGATGGAAGTTGGTCACTCTTTACCTAGGTATGGCAGGGGAAAATTGCTTAATTCTTCACAAGCACCTAGTGTTATTGTGCAATCCAGTATTCATCAAACATGTGAAAAAACAGAAGGCTTAAAATGCAACACATACCAGGGATCTGGGGATAAATCCGAGAGTGAGATGTCGGTGTCAGAGAAATCTCCAAGATCAGTTAGCACAAGCAACATCACATCTGTAACAGTAGGACGAGGTTCTCCCAAGTATGGCAGAGGAGCTTTGTTTAGCTCTCCAGAACCTTCTGATGCAAGTAGTCCGAAGCAACACATCATTCACAGAACTTTGGACGGTGTTAATATGAGTAAAATGCACATGAAAAATGACAGTAGGGAAGACCATCTTTCTGAGAGAGAGCTATCAACTAAACCAATATCCCAAAGATCTCCATCAGTTAGAATAAACAAGAGCTCACCCTCAATGTCAGGAACAGGATCATGTAAAGTTGGTAGGGGAGCATTATTAAACTCTCCAGAAACATCTGGCATTGTTAGACCAAAGTATTGTGGTATTAAGCAAACTTATGACAGTGGTGAAATAGAGAATGTCTACAACAAATCAATCAATCAGAATCAAACTCAATCTGAGAGTGATGCATCTGCATTACAAAAATCCCCTGGTTCTCAAAGTTTCGACACAGGTGACAAAACAGCAGGGACTTACGGACGAGGGCTACCCAAGTTTGGTAGAGGAGCTTTTCTTGACTACCTTGAAACACCTGGTGTTGTACGACCAAAACAGTACAGCATTGCTCAAGGAGTAAAGGATAAAGCAGGCCTAATGGGCCAGGTATCCCCAAATAGACAAATCTACTCTGAGAGTGACGTTGGCCAAACAAGGATCACTTCATCTGTTCCTAAAACAAAAGAAGCTTCAAGAGAGGAACTTGTTAAACTTGGTGTTTTTGATGATGCCATTACAGAGACAGAAGTCAAAACAAGAAATGTGAATAACAATAATATGTCAAGGTTCTTGAAATCGCCAGATCAAACTAACAGTGCTGCAAAGAATTTGTGTACAAACAGGGGAGACTACTCTTCAGGCTGTGAATCTTCTACTTCTTCTGCCAGTGTTGTAGCTGCATCAGTATTTGGACAGAGAGAGTTCAAGAAGTCAAGGTTACCAAAAGTCGCTCTGGGCAAAAGCAGTGAAGATACTGCGGGGTTAAGACAGTGAGTATTTTAACTCATAAATCCCCCTCTGTGGTCATCATTTAAACCTTTCCTTCATATAAACGTGTTTCACACATTTGCAAACAGAGTAGACCCAGATCAGATGGCTCCTATAGGAGCCATCTGATCGGGGTCTGCTCTGTTTGCTAATGAAATTTGAAAGATACTTTCAAAAATGGCTACAATGTTCCTCCTTCCAAATTTGTTGTAACTATTTTGTCCATGAATATTCAGTAGGTATTGAAATTTGGAATAAACATAGAACAGGGAAGGGGTTGATTAACCCTTTCCTCCATAAATACGCCTTTCTACGCCTCTGTAATAGTCACTTCTTGAAACCATTGTGATAAACAGTCAGCATTTGCTCCTATAAGAGCAAATGCTCTATTTATCACAATGGTTTCAAACTACAAAATTCTGAATTTTTTCTTTTCTCTAATTAATGCTCCTTTTCGGTAGATTTATTCAAAAAGGTTGGATCTAAAAATAGCCTGTGTGGGAATGGGTTAAAAGAAATCTGCAATTGGTAGCATTAGCATCTTATGATTGTTGACCTTTTACCTCATCAATAATCTTGTAAGAAATAATGACACCATGAATATTTATAAACTGAGTTTTTAAAATAGTAAATGAACACAGGACCTTTTAGCTTATATGTCACAAAATTTCAAAGTGAGCTATTGGGATTTCCCTGTGTCCGTGGTGCGTCATCGTGCATTATCAACAATTTCTTTAAACAACATCCTCTCCTAAATAACTGACTTGATTTTCACCTAATTTTTAACCGGTCTTGTAAGTGCAACTCTGAAACTGTTCAACAGATTTTCAAAAAAACCTTACATATAGCAAGGACACAATATGTAGATGTGCATATTATGAATAAATTTCAAACAGGAAAAGGGTTAACATATCATATGATATATACTACTTATGATTATACAGATGTTCTATTTATATAATAGCATACAATAAATTTATGGATGATATTATGAAGGATATACATAGAATACATTTACACTACTGTGGCATGTTGCAGTTGAAGCTGCAGCGCCATTGATATTTTCAACACTTGTTGCCATGTCTTGATCTTAATTATTTTTATCATTACTTTAATATTAGGAGTGGCGAAACACGAAAGAGATCGCCTTCAAAGACAGAACTCCAGACACTCATGAAACAGATGTCTGACAAGACGAACCCTGATAGAGTAGAAAGGTACGTCAGACAAAGCAATTACTATCAACTACAGCCTTTTACATTTATGAATATTCATAATGATCATATCATGAATATTAGATAGCCAAGAATACTCTTGTAAGAAATAATGATCATGTCATGAACAGAGCTACAGATAAAGGTGCATACCCTAAAACTAAAATGTCATTTCACCACCAAACACCATACTGTGACCATTCTTTAGAATCGTCTCTTTGAAAAGGAGCATTTACTAGAGAAAAGGAAAATTTCAGAATAGTGTAGTTTTGAAACCATTGTGATAAATAGAGCATTTGCTCCTATAGGAGCACATGCTCTATTTATCACAATGGTTTCAAGAAGTGGTTGTTACAGAGGCGTATTTATGGAGGAAAGGGTTAACACTTTACCTCAGGAACATTTATTAAGAAATATTGAAATCAGGATTGTTAATTACCGAAAATGTAATTAATGGCTTTATGGTCAAGGGAATATTTTTATGCCCCCGTTGACGATAGTCAGGGGGGCATTATGTTTTGCACCTGTCCATACGTCTGTCTGTCTGTCTGTGTGTCACATCTGCCTGTGTGTCATGCTTGTATGTACAGTTGATTGTCACAGATTTTTCATTGTCTCACTAACCACTATAGCTATTGGCATGGAATTGCATCTACACATTAAACACCATCCATACTTTCATTGCACACCCAGCCTATGCTGCCTGCAAACCCAAGGTCAAGGTCAAATGACTTAGGAGTTTTACATGCAGCCTGGCAAGCACCACTACGGGGGCATCGCTACGTCTTACAGACACAATTTTCGAGTAATTAATATTTCATATAGACTCATATCTTTATTATTTCATTACTACACAAAACTACACAATTCTAAATTTTCCCAGGGGGAGCATGTCCTCGGACCCCTGTAGCCATGGTGCATACATTACATTTGGATTTAGCTACGCTGCTATATAGTCTACAGTATTTTTCTAATTTCGCTAGCAGAATATTTAGGATATTTATGTTATACATGTATGTTGCTTTTGGTAAAATATGTTAATCCTTTTCATGAACAGTCATTGAAGAAGTAATGCCATTGTGGATATATATAAGATGAATTTTGTAACATTTTAGCACATGAACACAAGAAATATTGGTTATGACAGAAATTGTAGAATCAGATCTATATTATTCCTTCACCTATCCTCCATAAATACGCCTTTCTACTCCTCTGTAATAGTCACTTCTTGAAACCATTCTGATAAATAGAGCATTTGCTCCATAGTAGCAAATGCTCTATTTATCACAATGGTTTCTATACTAAACAATTATAACATTTTCCTTTTCTCTAGTAAATGCTCCTTTTCAGTAGATTCATTGAAAGAGGTTGGGTCTAAAAATAGCCTATGGAGGAATGGGTTAAATAACCAAACAGAGCAGACTCTGATCAGACAGTTCTTAGGCTACAGTAGCTGCTTGATCTTGGTCTACTGTGTTTGTATAGCCATTAAAAGACATATCTATGTAGTAAAGGGATATTCATATCTTTCCAATTTTCTTTTAACCCATTACCGCATAGGTTATTTTTAGGTTATTTTTTTATACAACCTCTTTGAATAAACCTACCAAAAAGAAGCATTTACTAGAGAAAAGGAAAATTTTAGAATTTTGTAGTTTGAAACCATTGTGATAAATAGAGCATTTGCTCCTATAAGAGCAAATGCTCTCTATTTATCACAATGGTTTGACAAAGTGACTTTTACAGAGTAGTCAAAAGTCGTTAATATCCGGGAATGGCTTATAGGAGCAGCTGCATGTACATGCTTGTAATGTTCTGTGTTTGTCTTTTTAGGGATAGAGTTCCAGAGTCTATACTGACAGAAAATAAAAAAGTGGAAATGATGGGAAAGCTTACAGGCCAAAAGTAAGTACTTGTGCCAGTAGTCGTTGTAATAAAAATGGTGGGTTTTTTTGTGGGTGTATGTGATCAATCCTTTTCTTGATAGAGAAGCCTTTTGGCACTTTCAAACAGAGTAGACCCAGATCACTTGGCTCCTGTTGGAGCTGTCTGACTAGGGTCTCCACTGTTTGCTTATGAATTAATATAGATATGTTTATGCAATGATAAAAATTTCTTTGTTCATGATGCTTATATAACAAGAGCACAGCAAGATTGGGCTTTATCCCATTCCCCCATAGGCTATTTCTAGACCCAACCTCTTTGAATGAATCTACCCAAAAGGAGCATTTACTAGAAAAAAGTAAAAATTTTGAATTTTGTAGTTTGAAACCATTGTGATAAATAGAGCATTTGCTCCTATAGAAGCAAATGCTCTATTTATCACAATGGTTTCAATAGGTGATTTTTACAGAGGCGTAGAAAGGCGTATTTATGGAGGAAAGGGTTTATATAGATATGTTTCTGCAATGATGAAAATTTCTTTGTTCATGATGCTAATGTAACAAGAGCACAGCAAGGTGGGGCTTTATACGCCCAAAGATGGAAATCCTCCTCAAACAACCTTCATTTACTATGCAATTTCCAAGGAGTTTATCAAGGTTATTGCCTGATATATTACTAGGATACTTTGTAGAAAAGAGAAAAACTCAGGAAATACTTGACTTATTGTAGTGACCAAACTTACATGTTACAACGCACTGTGACGCAGTCAATAATCTGTATAGTAAAATACTAAATCACTAACAGCCCAGTTTGGACATAAAATATTGATGAATATTATATTTATTGTTGACCTAAAGTCATTTGTAGCCTGTCCACTAATCTGTTAGTATTTGCATTTATTCCTTAGAATTTGTAAGGCATGTTTATCAGGTGTTCCTGATTCCATTGTGTATGTTGAAATCCCACAGAATAATAGTTTTTCAGGTTTTACATGTTCTTTGTACATGTGTAAAGATTGGTGTTCTAATAACCTATCGCAGGTTAGGCTAGTGGAGACTTTTGGTGACTTGTACACCACGATCATAGTGATGTATATTTGTTGCTGAACAGCAAAGAAATGAAAGGATAATACAACCCAAGTTATCTCACCTTCAAGCACAACTAGACATAAATATCAGTCATCCATTAGGTATGAAGAAATTCCACTGAATAATAAAGGAGGAGTTAGTTAGACAAGAAACAGCTAATGGATGGGGAGATTATTTTTAGCCGATAAGCAATATTCTTCAGTTGTCAATGTTGTTTGAATATATTTATACTAGTGTAATTTATGTTTTTGATTCAAGATTAGAGTGTCAGGAAGTTTGGAACCTATCGATCATGAATCTAACTAAAGTTCTAGAACAAAACTGCAAAGTCATCGTGTAATCGACTAGCAATTCATGCTCAAGGTCAGATAGACTACTTGTGGTACATGACATTTCGGTATGCTGTTAGCAAATGACTAATGAATATTGATCAGTCTGCTCAAAGACCTTTGGTCTGCTGTACTTTTTTTCTTCATTTTTGATATCTCCTTAATTTGCATATATCTACCTCAACTAGTCATTTAAAATGGATAATGTGAACAATTACATGTCATGTGAGCAAGCAGAATATATGAATATGAATTACATAGACCAATGATTTGTCAAACTTTACTTATATAGTAAACAAGAATTGGTTTCATCAAAGTTGAAAACTAGGTTTGCCAAACTGGATATTTATGATAAAGGGAAGTACCTTAGATATGATTTAACTCATTACCTTATATAAACGCATTTTCACACACTTGCAAACAGAGTAGACCCAGATCAGACGGCTCCTAGAGGAGTCGTCTGATCAGGGTCTGCTCTGTTTGCTAATGGAATCTGAAAAATCTGTTTCTTTACTTTCTACAATGGCTACAATGTTTCACCTTCCATATATCATTATAACTATTTTGTCCATGAATATTCAGTGGGTATTGAAATTTAGAAAGGGGAAAGGGTTAACCCTTAACCCGGTGAATATTCATGTATGAAATAATGGCATCATGAATATTTACATGTATTAGCTAAATTTTTATAATGTTAAACTATAGAATCAGATCTATATTACCAAACAGAGTCTAGACCCTTATCAGATAGCTCCTACAGGAGCCGTCTGATGTGGGTCTACTCTTTTATGCAAATGCATAAAAAGACGTTTATACGAGGTAAAGGGTTAACCCTTCACCAGGTGAATATTCATGTAAGAAATAAAAAAAAACCCACAAGAAACACCTAGTTATAGTCTACTTTCAGCCCAAATGACTGCTCAGCCGACTGTACATTTACTCCCCTGGTCATTGAGCCATTCACCTACAAATTTGAGCACTGCTAACATATGGCGCAATTATGCAGCAGCAGTATCCACCAGTGACCCTCACAGGTACCCATTTTAACCCCTGGGTGGAGAGGAAGCATTCTTGTGCAGATGGGAGACACTGAAAAGCGTCTCTGAAATTTCCAGGAGGGACTTGGATTTGAACTCCGGATTGGTGGTAGTCAAGCACGTTACCACTAGACCACCGCAACACCAATAATAACACGAAGTTTTTTGAAAAAAACCCAACTATAATATTAGTTTTTGTAATTTGCATTTGAACACAGAAATGCCATATAGCAAACAGTAAACTATCTGTCACATTCAAATAAACTTAACACACCCTGGTTGTAGGAGCTGTCTAATCTGGATAAACTCTGTTTGCAACAACATCAAGGTATATTCGTTAATTCGTTTAATTTATTTGTTAACCCTTTCACTTATATAAACTCCTTTTCACGCCTTTGTAAACAGTGTAGACCCAGATCAGACAGCTCCCGTAGGAGCCATCTGTTCAGGGTCTGATTTGTTTGCATAAGGAACTAGAAAACTGACTCAGTCAGAGAGGGCCCTGCAGATGATCTTTTTATTGAATATGGCAGTTTTGATAAATCAAGGGCAATTAACTCTGGACATGGTGATCTCATTCAACCCAAAAAACTATAGGTATCTTTCTCTCATAATACTAGGCGTATGCCCTTAATATGAAACCAATGTGTGAAGTACTGTTTGAGTTTATTGCATCACATCAAAAGTGTTGACAAAAGTTGATGACATTTTTGATGAATCAAGGGCAGATAACTCTAGATATAGTGATCTGATTCAACCCCAAAACTATAGGCGTCATCCTCTGATGATACTAAGCATATGCCCTTATTATGAAACCAATATGTGAAGTACTGTTTTAGATATTGTGTCACATCAAAAGTGTTGACGGACAGACAGAAAATGTGATTCCTATAGGGCTCCTGCATTTTCAATGCAGAGCCCTAATTATGATATGATTTTTCAGTTTTTGTCACAGCAAAAATTCCTTTTCACATTACAAAAATTAAGTTAATGAATATCCATGGAGAGATCGATTCATACATAAATGTTCATTAGGGAAAGGGTTAGCCCTTTCCATCATATTAACACCTTTTCACACATCTGCCAACAGAGTAGACCCAGGCCAGATGGTTCCTATAAGAGCCATCTGATCAGGGTCTGTTTTGTTTGCTTATGATATAATATAGATAAAATTCTACAGTTTCTTCCGTGGCCAAAATCTGTGCTATTATAACAATTAATCTAATTAGTATCCATGACATCATTATTTCTTACATGATTATTCATGGAGTTAAGGGTTAAATAAATGAAAGTTTGATGGAATCATGAGATCAGAGCTACAGATAAAGGTGCCTACCCAAATATTAAAATCGTCATTTCTCCACCGAACCCTATACTGTGACCACTCTTTAGAATCATCTCTTCAAGACTATTCTAACGAGAGACAATTCTAAATAGTGGTCACAGTATAGGGTTTGGTGGAGAAATACTGGAGCTGTTCTTGAAAATGTTTAAATTTACACATCTTATCTGGACCTCAGTGATATTAAACAATTACAATACTTACTGAGTAGCACTTGCGATCAGGTTCTGAACTATTTAACAAGCACATAGATGATTATCACTGATGATGGCATGAGTTAATTATTGAGAACATTTTCAATTTAGACCTAAAGATAACAATTAGTAACTTAGCGGTCATGAAATATGGAAGGTGGAACATTGTAGCCATTTTAGAAAGTAAAAAACATGTCTATAAAATTCCATTAGCAAACAGAGTAGACTTGATCAGACTTCTCCTATAGGAGCCATCTGATCTGGGTCTACTCTGTTTGCAAATGTGTGAAAAGGCATTTTTATGAAGGAAAGGGTTAGTAGTAGTGGTGTAACAATACATCAAACTATCGAACTATCGTGATAGTTCTCTACCCCAGTTACACTATCGATAGTTATTTCCAATTGACGATAGA
This sequence comes from Azorinus chamasolen, assembly GCA_963576725.1. NCBI lineage: Eukaryota > Metazoa > Mollusca > Bivalvia > Cardiida > Solecurtidae > Azorinus > Azorinus chamasolen. Next base: position 69,700,470 of record OY755238.1, on the reverse strand, counting down.
CTATTGCGATAGTTGCTCTGACTATCGATAGTTTCGATAGTTCTTTCATATAATTGGCATTGTGTTTTCAATATGGCGTCGACAATCTCGGAGGTCAAGTTTGTTAAAAACAAAAGCTGTAAAACACAAGTGGCAAAGCCCAATTCATTTTAAATCATTTCCACAAACATTTTTTAGTAAGTATTTACAGCAAAGTTATATCTTACACTGTGCAAATTTGCATTTACAAGTTTTCAAATCTAGGCAATAACTATTGCAATAGTATTGCAATAGTTTCCAGCAATAGCAATAGTATCGCAATAGTACTTTCAGCAATAGCAATAGTATTGCAATAGTCAAAACTGGCCCCAATAGTCAGCCCTAGTTAGTAGGTGGTTTACCAAAGTCAGATCCGGTAAGGAATCAGTCAGTGATGTCCTTTATTCAGGAAGACCAAGGTCTGCAGTGACTAAATCTAACATTAATAAGACCAAGTCCGTCGTTGTGAAAGATGTGTGTCTTTCACTGTCAACTAGCACAAATGGCAAACTGTCCACTTAATTCTGGAGAACTTCCTGAGGCTACCAAGATAAGTGTTGCTGGTTCCCACATTTGTTCACCAATGAACAGAAATGTACAAGAGTACAAATGTCAAAGCAACTGCTGAAGAAGAATCCAAAATATCTGAAAAAGGTCTCATAACCGGTGATGAGATGTGGGTCCATTTTCATAAGCTCAAGCGAAAAGTTGATAAAGGGATATAGGCTCTGAAACATGCCAAATGGCCCAGCATTGCTGCAGTTCACCAGTTTGTTATGGGTGTTCCCAAAGATAAGTATGAAAACTGTTTCAAAAGTTGGATTCAAAGATTTAAACAATGTGTTCTGGCAAAATGAGGTTATTTCAAAGGTAATTAGACCAGTAAAATGTCAACTGTTAATTAACGTCTCTGAGAAAATGTGTCATTTGCAAAAGTTCTCTAATACTCAAATGTAAATGTCTTTTGCAGATGGTCTATTATAGTGCAAAGTTTTAAAAAACAGACATTTTTGCTAAGCCTATTCATAGTTGCTTTAACTGCGATTAATAATTTCTGTAAAAATATGCTACGTAATACCAATTTGATGAAACTTCTACCCTTTTGACATGCCTGTCCAGTATTTATGGACCACCTATTTATAGACAGGCAGACCATGTCCACTTTCTTAGTGGATCAATTTTCATCCAGTGTTCCACTTTCAGACTATATTTACTTCACAGCAGCAGGTGTTAAGTGCTTGTGTGGCGGCCGTAAAAAGTCGTCCCGTACATCATTCTCAATGTTGGTATATTTGTTATATTTTCTGGTAATTCGGGATCATTAGTTTTGATGTTATTATTTTGAAAATTGAATACTGCTTAAGCTGGTGCTAGGGGGTGTGAGTAGTGTTGCACTTTTAATTACTACTCATGAATAGAGTCAATAAAACCGAGTCTGCAATTTTCTCTTTTCCCATTGCTACTTTTGCTTTCAGACTAGATTTACTTCACAACAGCAGGTGTTAAGTGCTTGTGTGGCGGGCGCCCTGTACTTCATTTTTAGTGTTGTTATATTTTCTGGTCCTTCATGATCATTAGTTTTGATGTTATTATTTTGAAAATTGAATACTGTTTAAGCCAGTGCTAGGGGCATGAGTAGTGTTGCACTTTTAATTACTATATACTCATGAACAAACTCAATAAAACTGAGTCTGCAATTTTCTCTTTTCCTATTGGTTCCTTTGCTTTCAAAGGATCTCCCACTTTCAGACTATATTCATCAAACATAGTGAAAATGTTTGTGGTAATAATATCTTTGCCACAGGTTCGATAACGAGGCATATTGATCCAGAACTATAGAATTATGGCCTTTTAATTTTCTAAATTGTCCAGTTAGGCCTTGTCCATTCATTAATCCTTTACTCCATAAATATGCCTTTCAACAGCTTTGCAAATAGAGTAGACCCAGATCAGACAGCTCCTACAGGAGCAGTCTGATCAGATTCTGCTCTGTTTGCTTATGAAATAATATTGATATGATTCTACAGTTTCTTCTACAGTTTCTGCAATGTTCGAAAATTCATGACATGTGTTGACTACATTCATGTCCAATTATAACAATTATATTGGATTATTCATGATGTCATTATTTCTTGCATGGATATTCATGGAGTAAAGGGTTAAGTGCTTATCCGTTCTCCAAGTGGAACAATTTTCATTCAGTCGCCAAACCTACTGAAAATGTGTGTGGTCATAATATCTTGGCCAGAGGAGTATGGTCCTTGAATTGTCCAGAATCAGCCATTTTGGCCTTGTCCACTCTCTCAGTGGTAGAATATTCACCTAGTCTTCAAACTTGCTGAAAATGTTTGAATTAAAAGCTCAGTCGTGGCCAAGTTTGATAACCAGTCATATCATCCCAGACACTTCAGAAGTATGGCCCTTTAACCTTGTACACCATGAATATTCATGTAAGAAATAAAGACACCATAGTTATTGATTAGGTTATTGTAGTTCTGTGTGTAGGTTAGTGCATGCCATTTAGCTGTAAATGAACATGTGAATTATTGCTCATATGTTTGTTATTACAATAAAAATCTCATTTCAGCATTAGTGGAGTTTTGTTTTGACTTCATGCCTTAACTTTTACAATTTCCACAACCTTTTTATTCCATTCAAACAGTAGCCATGCTTATAAAACTTTTAGTTGAGTCTGAGTTTGTTCTCAAGCTTTTGATGTGTCAGATTTGAGCCTTTTTATCCATGCTTATAAAAAGCTTTATAAGCATGGACCCAGGATACTTACTGACATCATATCACCTTTTTTGACTCTCATACTACGGGTTATATTTAGTTCACATTTGTGTACTCTAAATGGTGATATCGAGTTACTTTCGGTTTTAACACAATATATTTTTTTAATACACAAATAAATATATCTATCTTTCTGTAACGATATCCCGGCAGAGTATGTAGGACGGCAACCATCACACATTTATCATGCTGTCTTGCAGCTCGTTATCTATCTTTCTTTAACGATATCCCGGCAGAGTATGTAAGACGGCAACCATCACAGATTTATCATGCTGTCTTGCAGCTCGTTGATGAGACTAGGGTTATAGTGTGTTGAAAGCTGCATTTAACATCTAATCAACTATCAGTCATCTATAGCTAGGCATAGTAAATGGATATTTTACTTTCAATCATCTTAAGTGCCATCGCATTGAATTCAAATTGGATTCAATTATATCTGTAAAAATCTGCACCTGGGACCGAAACAATGATGCGAAATGACTTGTGGTCGAAACAACTCGACATAAACGTTTATTTGACAAGCCACCATCACATAATTATGTCACTGTGTTTTCTGTCAATGTGTCGCGTGTCTGCGTATTTATTACCTTTGTATTTTATTATGATGTCGATTTTAAACTACGGATGGATGAATTCACCCAATTAAAAGTGTGTTTTGATTGTTTCGCTTTGCACCTACAGATAGTAACCGAACATTCCGAATAGCAAGTCACAACTCTTCATTTGATTGGGTGTGTGGTTTAAAACGGCACAATGATTGGCGTGTTAGTTCTACAGCGCTAAATTTAGTTGCGGAAAATCCTGTATTTTCGGAAAATGAAAGTTAAGGTTACTATGGGGAAAACAGTGTACTTCTTCACTGACGTGAAATCAGGCTGTTAATCTGTCTGTCTATCTGCCACACTCTGAAACAGGCGATATATGTGTTACAGTTGTAGCCTACTTGTTTACGGGAGTACACTCGTGTAGTAGTGGTATTGAGCTATTTTCGGTTTGAAGATAGACGAATGAGACCATTTTATACGAGTGAATTTTACCAACGATGAGTAATTATATTCTAATAAACTGTTGTCAGATATGTGTCTGTTTCGTTTAGAAATATTGTCAAATAACTCTGAACCAATGTCGGGCTTCACAGAATGAGATGAATGATCTGGATCCAGATGGCATTCCCTGATTGGACATGAATGGTCATTCCTTTCATAAATAATTATGCTTTTTCAGATCTAAACAGTTTTAATCCTTTATCCTTTATTCATACCAGAAATAATGTACAGTAAACCGGGCTAATGCAACCACCTAAAATAGGTATACTTCTGGGCGCTAGATTCAGGTGGTAGCTTAATGCAGGATGAAAGTAATGTAGAAAGCTCATAGAGGAGCTTTCTACATTACTTTTTTCCTGCATTAAGCAACCACCTGTTTATAAAGACACCCATGTTTATTCATTAAGTGGTCGCATTAGAGGGGTTTTAATGTATGTATTAGCTACATGTAGCTGACCTTTTGCAAAGACATACAGTAAAACCTCTCTATAACGACCACTAAATTACATCAAGTGTTTTGTGTTAAATGCAGGTGACTGCTTAAATCAAGGTGGAAGTAAAACAAAACACTCCTCTAGGAGCGTTCTGTTTTACTTTCATCTTGCTTTAAGCAGTCACCTGCCCTAAATACCAACTAATTAACATAATTTAGTGGCCGTATTAGAGAGGTTTTACTGTATTACCAAGGTAATTCTGGCAATGGCAGAAACTGTAGAAACAGATCAATATAATTTCATAAAAGAGCTGCCTGTTCTGGATACATCCAGTTTACAAAGACATTGAAAGGTGTATCTATGGAGTAAAGGGTTAATCTAATGTATGTTTTACTGTATATTGTATTTCAATTCAAGTTACAAGGTATTTACATTCGGTATGGCATTGTGTATAATAATGTAAACAATTTGTTTCATTTTTACTAACCCAAACATGCCATTTTAGGGTGTCTGACACAGAGTTTTTCAATACTGACTACATTGGGCATCTTATATTATCTATCAAGGTAGTTTAATATGACCACCAAAAAAAGGTATGCTTTTGGGTTGTATTATGCAGATGATAGCTTAATGAAGGATGAAAGTTAGCTTAATGCAAGATGAAAGTTATGCAGAAAGCTCCTATAGGTGGCATCTAAAGGAATACCCTAGTCTGGATCTATTCTGCTTATAAATGCCAGTTAACTCATTTTTCACATCTTACTGGTTAAGCATCAGTCTGGAAATGCCATCTAGACAGAGAAGGAGTAATTTTACTTTGAGTTTAGTAAATGTATTTATGTTAATTTTTATACTGTATACTACCTGAATGATACATATGTATTTAATTTCTTTAGATTGTTAGAGAGTCTTGGCTCAGGGTCTAGACCATCAGGCAGCCAGATATCAAATTTGAAGGTTAGTTCTGATGACATTTGTTTAACCCTCTGATTGCTGAGTTTTCACTGTGGAATGACCCATCAGAGTTTAATGGCAGAGTCCGTTCGGTATGAAAGGATTGAATTTACAAGAGGACTTTAACTTACAAACAGTGCATACCCTGATCAGAGGGCTCCTCTAGGAACTCTGGTCTAGGTCTTCACTGTTTGCAAATGCCAGTAAACTAGTTTCCCATATTGAAAGTGTTATAGTTATCTCTAATGTTGGGAAACGGACCAGTTTTTACTACAGATTATTGGTTTGACGGATCCGGTTGATGATAGATTTTAATTACCAATTATATTAACCCTTCGCTTGTTATTCACGTCAATATACCTACCTGTAAATAGTGAAGACCCAGATGAGACAGCTCCTGCAGGAGCTGTCTCATCTGGGTCTGCACTATTTACAAGTTGATTGTGCAACCTGAGTGCACTCCACAGCAGTGATTGCACAGCGGAATACTTGTACACAGTGAAGATAATATTAGTTACACGGTGTTTCGGCGGGGTGTACGGGTTTGTATGACGGTTTTGGATTCTGTATTTCCTGAGCGCGAAGCGCGAAGGAAATACGGAATCCAAAACCGTCATACAAACCCGCACACCCCGCCGAAACACCGTGTAACGAATTTATTTCCAGTCTTGGTCCATTGAAAGAAAGAATAAATGCATAACCTTGCACAGTTTTGTAGTTTTTAATCCCTAAAAACTTGTTTACATACAGCGCATGCGATTTGGCACAGCTGTCAATAAAGCACCGACTGAAAAATTACGTCACTGCATGCATACTCATCTTATGGAACAGCGATGTTTGAAAGGGGCCCTGTCAAGTTTGAGTCAAACTTCAAGGTCAAATGTCAACATTCTAACGCTTTAACCTTGGTCATACTTTTTGAAATATTATGGATAAAGATTTCATATTTAGCATGTATACTCGTCAAATAAAACTGCTACATATGAATGGAGTCATGTGAAGGTTAAAGTGAAAATGCAAGGTCAAAGGTAAAATTTCTGAACTTTAACCGTAACTATAACTTTAGAAGTTAGAACTATTACTATTAGAGACAGGGACTTCATATTTGGCATGTGTACTCATGCCATGAAGCTGAAACTGTTGTGTTGTGCCATGTCAAGGTCACAATTAAGGTCAGAGGATAAATTATAGATTCACACACATACATTAGTGGTAGCACTTGGCTATTGATATTGCACATAGCTATATATACATGCATAAGTGGTGGCACACTTAGCTTCATATACATGTACATACATTAGTGGTAGCACTTGGCTACACACACCTGCATAAGTGGTGACACACCTAGCTACACATACAGGCACTATTGATAGGGCACATATCTATATATACCTGCATTAGTGGTGGTACACTTAGCTACACATATGATACACATAGCTACACATACATGCATAAGTGGTGGCATAGCTACATATACCGGTACATGTTAAATAGGTGACACATTTAGCTACACCTACATGCATATTTAATGGCAACCATGTCTCATGGACATTTCTTAATACTTTTTAGTGTGCTATGATAAATACTAATGTTTTTCTTATCTATTCAAAAATGTTTCAAGTGTTGTCTCACAAGCTGATGCTGATATAATCCTTATCTTACCACATTTCAATAGCCTGATTTTAGTGGATTTTCTTATTGTATTGTAGTCTAAAGAAGTCATGAAGGGGATGTTCGGAGCAGCTGATGGTGTGATAGTCCATGGCACACGTCCACCAAACCCATTTAAAAGCTTCAGTGACACTACCAATCATTTTACACAACATGTTAAACAGGTACATCCTCTTCATTAACCCTTTCCTCCATAAATACGCTTTTCTATGCCTTTGCAAATAGGGTAGACCTAGATCAGACAGCTTCTTTAGGAGCTGTCTGATCAGAGTCTGCTCTGTTTCCTTATGATATAATATAGATATGATTCTTCAGTTTCTGCCAATGACAAAATTTGCTGTCTATATGCCATTATATAAATTAACCTAATAATTGTTCATGACATCATTGTTTCTAAAATGAATATTCATGGATTAACCCTATCCTCCATAAATATGCCTCTGTAAAAGTCACATGTTGATACCATTGTGATAAATTCAGCATTTGCACCTATAGGAGCAAATGCTCTATTTATCACAATGGTTTCAAACTGCAAAATTCTAAAATTGTCCTTTTCTCTAGTTACTGCTCCTTTTCTGTAGATTTATTCAAAGTGGTTGGATCTACAATTAGTCTATGAGGTAATGGGTTAAGGATTTAACTAACATTAGAGCAGTAGAAAAGAGGAAAATTGTTTCAAACACTAAAATAGTTATTTCTTCACCCCTATGTAGTGACCACTCTTTAGAATGGTCACAACATAGGGTTTGGCAGGGATATAAAGGCGATACATGTATTCTTGATTTTTGCATCTTATCAATGCCTTTATAGTATGATTTAATCCTATAACCCATTACCTCTTAGGCTATTTTTAGATCCAACCTCTGAATAAATCTACTGAAAAGGAGCATTTACTAGAAAAAAGGAAAATTTTAGAATTGTGTAGTTTTGGTCACCATTGTGATAAATAGAGCATTTGCTCTATTGGAGCCAAATGCTCTATTTATCACAATGGTTTAAAAAAGTGACTTTTACAGAGGCGTCGAAAGGCGTCAATATGAGGGAATCTGATCAGTCTTCTGTTTGATAAATAACCTATTGGTATACCCACGAAACTAAAAACTGTAAATTGGGAATAGTCTAAATTGTAGAAGAATGAACTCTGTCTGATCTGAGTCTACTGTGTTTGCAAAGGTGTCAAAAGGCATCTGTATCAGGTAATGGGTTAAATTAATCAGCCAATAGAAATACATGTAAGCTGCAACTTTTACTGAATTACATTCATTCCAATCTAGTGAGGGTTTTTTATGCCCCTGCCTTTAGGCAACGGTGGCATTAAGTTTTACCCTTGTCCATACGTCTGTACATCCTTACGTCTGTACTGTAAAATTTTCGTCACAGATTTCTTCGCTTGTTTATGCAGCAATGATTTGATATTAGGTCTGAAGCGTATCATAGTGAGTTTTTTTTCAGGTCTGTCGTCCATTTACTTCCTGTTTGCTGACACTTTGATTGAATTTTGGTGATTGTTTAATGACAAACATTTTCGTCAAAGATTTCTTCACTTGTGTAAGCTGCAATTTATTCATATTTTATCTGAAGCATAATCATAGTGAGCTGTACCGTGTCCCCCCTTTTCAGGTCTGTCGTTCATCTAATTCCTGTTTGCCGTCGGGGGCATCCATGTCCCATGGACACATTTTCTTTTATTTCTGTTTTGATTAGCAGTTATCAAGAGACTAGTGCAGGCCAAAACATGAATTATTCTTTTTTACTGTTTACAAATGCGTTTTACATCACTATTTTACACATTTTTACTGACTCTTTATTAAAATTAGTTGTTATTTTTCTATTCTGTTGCAGCATTTAGAAAATAAAGATTTTGCAGCCCCTACCCTGGTTCAGGCTTATACATGGCCAGCCATTATTCGTGGACGCCATGTGGTAACAATAGCACCAAAAAACACTGGCAAAACGCTCGCCTACCTCTACCCCATCATCTCTGGTATGTCGGAAGCCAGGATCTATCAGGAATTGCCATTAGGAAATGGGGTAACGTCTTACATTATTTTATTGCTTACCTTCTCATTTTTTTTACAATTTGACACTCAACACTTTACACCCAGTGTTTGAAATATTTACTGTGCTGTAGCTTTATATTTATTTTTTTTCAAAGAAGATATTTTCTTACATAATGTTAGTTGGTTGGTGATTTTCACAGGATTCCGTTTTGATATGTAAATTTTCTTGGTATTAATGTATCAGTAAGTTAATTGTGGGAATTAATAATAATGTAAATAATGTGTATTACGCCACCTCTGATATTTATGTCTCCCACTACATAGTGGTGTGGGAGACATATGGATTTACTCCTTTCCGTCTGTCCGTCCGTCCGTCTGTCACAAAATCTTGTCCGCTCTCTAATTCTAAAAGTTCTCATCCAATCTTCACCAAACCTTATAAAAATATTTATAGCTATAATATCTAGGCCAAGTTCGATATACAGCAAGATTGTTTCTGGAACTTCAGAGTTATGGCCCTTGATTTATCCAAATTTGGCCTTTTTAGCCTTGTCCGCTAAGTCAAAAACGTCTCATCCAATCTTCACCAAACCTCATAAAAATGTTTATGGCTATAATATCTAGACCATGTTCAATAAACAGCATGATTGAACTAGGCACTTTAGAGTTATGGCCCTTGAATAATACAGAATTGGCCTTTTTAGCCTTGTCCTCTCTCTAAGTAATAAAGTTCTCATCTAATCATCACCCAACCTTATGAAAATGTTTATGCTTATAATATCTAAGCCAGTTTGAATAAGTAGCAATATTGAAACCGGTACTTCAGAGTTACGGCCCTTGAATTGTTGAAAACTTTTAGCTTTGTCTGCTCTCTGAATCAAAAAGTCCTCATCCAGTCTCCAACAAACTTCATAAAAATAGTATTGGCCATAATGTCTTGGTCAAGTTTAATAACCAGCAAGATTACACAAGACACTTTGGAGTTATGGCCCTTGAATTATTCAAAATTGGCTGTTTTAGCATTGTCCTTTCTCATACTCAACGATTTTCTGTCTGACCTTGTACAAACTTCCTGAAAATCTTTAAAGGAATAAAATATTGATCAAATTTCGTGTCCCTTCTAGAACTTTTTTATCTGTGAATAGATTTAAAAATAACCTGGCACAAATGTTCACCACACAAAGACGATGTGTTGTGTTCAACTCCCTGGTCCATGGGTCAAAGGTCATCCTTCAGGATCAAAGGTCGGGGCATAAGTGTTTCACAAACACACTCTTGTTTCTCAGAATACTAACACGCTTTTACAACAAGTCAACAAAGTGACAACCAACCCCTCTAGGACACAGGTTGACTCTGAGGATCGAAATAGAAATACGCTATAATTCAAATTGAAACACCATATAACTGGTCTATATGGCATTGCCCCGGTCTGATAGTATGAATGGATATCGTGTATTCACAATTTCTTCAAAAAAATATTTTTCTAAAAATCTCTACAAGCTTGATATTGATATCGGCGAAAGCCATTACTTTCGATTTGTAAATGATTCTTTCGGTTTTAAACCAAAAGTAATGACTTTCACTAACCAGGTATCATCCCGCACCCGGTCACTACATGACTATGTAACTAATAGTACAGTTTTTCTGCTTTTATTTTGCAGGAAACAAAGGTGAGGTATAGTCAATGCCTTTTTATGTGTGAAATACTTACTGCATGAACATTTAACAATATATCACTGGGTAGTAAGGGTGAAACGATTAATCGCGATGTGAATTGAACCGCGATCTTTTGGGGTGCCGGACGTTTCGGTAAATGACCAGTTCGGTAAATTGATTTTATATAGTGAATGGTCTGGACGTTTCGGTAAAAAGGTAAATTATATTAATTAAAGGATTAAGTAGATTTATATCGCACCTCTCCCAGTATCAATGAAACTGTTTGACAATGTTTGTGCCACGTTTGCAACTGTGTTAAAATTTAGTTGTATAATGTATGGATCCTGATCTAACAATGAATATGATGGACATTCGAAGGGTGTTGAAAATAACTGGAGTTTTTAAATATAGTAATATATTGGCAAAATAATTGATAACGAAAAGTGTACTGGATGTATATTTAATTTTCACCAAAAAATATGTACATAGTTTTGCAATAAGATATAATTATATACACTATTTCAATCACAGGGGTCTGGACCGCTTCATGGGGGTCTATATGTACTATATAATAACTATATTTCAATAATACCTATAAATAAATGACTCCAAACTGTTTGCAAAAAAACTATTGCCCAATGAGTCAAATCAACTGTTATATATTTGTTTTGTGTGTGAAAGACTTTGAATTTTGATCAGTCATCGCTTTATGGATCCAAACTGTTAGCAAATACCTAAGGCAGTGAAAGGATTAAACCAATTGATGATCTGGGTCTACACTGTTTTACCAGACAGTGAAGGAGTCATTGTTATACCCTTTTTGTGTGTTAAAAACTTTGGATTCTGATCAGTTGTCTAGTTACGCGGTGTCAGGATTTAAACTTTTTGACAATGAAGAGGCTCATCTTATTAAAGTGTTGAGTGTAGCGAGGTTGTTAATTAGTTAATTAAATTAATTGATTACAGGCGACGGCACAATTAGTGGCAAACAATAATTAAAGACGTGCCACATTTACAGACCACGCTTCGGGGTCTGAAATATGTTTTTTTTTTTATATAAATATGCGTGACAGGATAACATGATCCAGTCCTATTTTTAGCTCACCTGGCACAAAGTGCGGGGGGGGGGCATTGTGAGGGGGCAGTGTCCGGCGTCCGTCGTGCGTCGTGCGTATGTGCGTCGTGCGTCGTCAACAATTTACTTAAACATCTTCTTCTCTGAAACCACAAAGCCTAGAGCTTTGATATTTGGTATGTAGAATCATCTAATGGTCCTCTACAAATATTGTTCAAATTATGTCCCCCGGACCAATAATGGCCACGCCCTGGGGCTTATCAGTTTTTCTTAGGAAAATCTTTAAAAATCTTCTTCTCTCAAACCGTAAGGCCTTGACATTTGATAGTTGGTATGTAGCATCATCTAATGGTCCTCTACAAAGATTGTTCAAATTATGACCCCCGGACCAAAAATGGCCCCGCCCCGGGGCTTATCAGTTTTTCATAGGAAAATCTTTAAAAATCTTCTCCTCAGAAACCGTAAGGCCTAGACCTTTGGTATTTAGTATGTAGCATCATCTAATGGTCCTGTTCAAATTATGACCCCCGGGCCAAAAATGGCCCGCCCCGGGGCTTATTAGTTTTTCATAGGAAAATCTTTAAAAATCTTCTTCTCTGTAACCGTAAGGCCCAGACATTTGATATTTGGTATGTAGCATTATCTAATGGTCCTCTATAAAGATTGTTCAAATTATGACCCCCGGACCAAAAATGGCCCCGCCCCGGGGCTTATCAGTTTTTCATAGGAAAATCTTTAAAAATCTTCTTCTCTGAAACCGTAAGGCCCAGACATTTGATATTTGGTATGTAGCATTAACTTATGGTCCTCTACAAATATTATTCAAATTATGACCCCCGGACCAAAAATGGCCCCGCCCGGGGGCTTATCAGTTTTTCATAGAAAAATCTTTAAAAATCTTCTTCTCAGAAACCATAAGGCCTAGACCTTTGGTGTTTAGTATGTAGCATCATCTAATGGTCCTCTACCAAGATTGTTCAAATTGTGACCCCCGGGCCAAAAATGGCCCCGCCCCGGGGCTTATCAGTTTTTCATAGGAAAATCTTTAAAAATCTTCTTCTCTGAAACCTTAAGGCTTAGACATTTAATATTTGGTATGTAGCATTATCTAAAGGTCCTCTACAAAGGTTGTTCAAATTATGACCCCTGGACCAAAAATGGCCCGCCCCGGGGCTTATCAGTTTTTCATAGGAAAATCTTTAAAAATCTTCTTCTCTGAAACCGTAAGCCTAGACATTTGATATTTTGTATGTAGCATCATCTATTGGTCCTCTACAAAGACTGTTCAAATTATGACCTCTTGACCAAAATGGCCCCGCCCTGGGGCTTATCAGTTTTTCATAAAAAGCTTCTTCTCTGAAACCGTAAGGCCTAGACTTTTGATATTTGGTATGTAGCATAGTCTTTAAAAATCTTCTCCTAAACTGTAAGGCCTAGACCTTTGAATTTAGTATTTATTATCATCTAATGGTTTTCTATAAAAATTGTTCAAATTATGACCCCTGGACCAAAATGGCCCCGCCCCTGGCTTATCAGATTTTCATAGGAAAATCTTTAAAATCTCCTGTGAAATTGTAAGGGCAGGAACTTTGAAACTTATATGAAGCATCTTCTAATGTTCCTTTATTTAGATTGTTCGAATTTGAAACTCAAGGCCTAAAATTATGGCCTTTGGTTTCATATTGGCCCCAATCTGAAGCTTACTTATTTTTACATAGAAATACAGTGTATGCATATGTCTATAGTAACCAGGTGAGCGATTTAGGGCCATCATGGCCCTCTTGTTAATAATTCTAATATAAAGCAAAACGGGTATTAATCCTAAAGGTGAAATGATTGATATTAATAATCGTAATATTAATGATTGTAAGAATAATGATATAATCATAAATATTGTAATAAACTTATTTCTATATTTGAGGAAAACAAAATTTTAAACTCGCTTCAATTAAAGTAGATTCTAATTTTTTCAACTGAAATAGGGATTTTCGTGTTTTTATTACATTCCCTGTCTGCATGGTAGATCCTGATCAGAGGACTAATTTTAATTTTGGGTTGCAAATACATTCAGGCAAATGGCACTCAATTTTTTTTGATTTCCCGCTTTCATAACGATTATTCCAATTCGGCATAGAAATTTACCCTTTCTATAACTTCATCGTATAGTTTAGACCCAACCCATTTATAATGTTAAAAGTGACTACAGATCAAACGCTCACCGCCAGCAAAAGGTGTGATATACCGGGATAAAAACCTTTAATTACTATAATTTACCTTTTTACCGAAACGTCCGGAACAATCACTATATAAAATCAATTTACCGAACTGGTCATTTACCGAAACACACACAAATCATCTTTTGCCCTCGATTCGGTTCGGTTCAATTCGGTTCAACAGACCTCATTTTCGATTCGATTTTTATTATTAAAGGATAGTTTCTTAATGATTGGTAGCGAAATGAAACTAACCTATGAAAATTCGCCGTGAAAAGTCGAAATACTTGTTTTCCCGCATTAGAGCTGTCAAAACAAACATACTCATCGAATTCTGATAGACCCAAATCGATTGGATGAAGGCCAACTATTTCAGCCAATCAAATAACACGTTGCAATCGATGTACTTAGTCTGATCGTCTGGGCGCTTTATTCAAGCGTCTTTGTGTTCTCTCAAAATGTCGGATGCTGAAGCTGTCAATCTACGTGCTACCCTGAAAAACTATCGCTCCAAAATGTGGAGTTTTCAGATTTCGCGAGAGCAACAACACAAATAAACCAACATGTAAGATTATTTTACAAATATTCTCTGCAACACAGGAAATATGACGAATCTGTCATATCGTATGGAACGGAAACACGGTACAGTTTGCAATTTACGTTTCGTCTTCTTCCAGTAAACTTGGTTGCAAATTTGTGTATGCTTAAAATTTATGAAGCTGCGTATTGATAACTGGCTAAAATATACTCGCAGCAATGTCCAGTGCTTTTTGCTCAGAGACAGGGGGATGTCATATCTCCCTTCAACTGATAGCTATCTGTATCAGATGAAGAGAGACATAACATCTCCTCCAAGTGCTCAAATTCTTTTTTTCAGAAAAAATTACATGTTCTACAGAGTTAGGCTATTTAGTCAATTAGACAATTAACCAAGACTCATTATGTTAGTGTTACCATTTTGCTTGGTTTTAGTGACCAGTTATGAAAAAAAAAACCCTTCCAAAAACAAACTGCAGAAAAGTTTGGCTGTTAAAGTCAGATCTATCTGTGACAAGGCTATTATGATTTTTTCCACCTGTTTATGTCCAAGAAGTCTGTTTTCAGAGTTGTTAATACACAGGATTTATTCTACATAGTGCATTCTTTTCATTACAATCTTAAATCGAATCGAAAATAATCGAATCGTGTTGTAAAAAATCGAAATCGAATCGAATCGAATTTTTTTGAATCGTTTCACCCCTACTGGGTAGTTGTTATTTTATTATAAGCCTCAGAGCAATACATGTAGATAAAGGTGCATATTAAAATACCAAAATCGTCATTTCTTCACAAACATTATGTTGTGAACTTGTGACCACTCTTTAGAATTGTCTCTTTGAGATGATTCTAATGAGTGGTCGCAACATAGGGTTTGGTGGGAAAACAAAGGAGCTGTTATCGAAACTGTTTTTATTTACACACTTTATCTTGTTACCACATGTGGCATACTGTGGACTATGGATCTGAGACTGTGTTTGCAGAACTGAGTCCAGGGAGACAATATCTCATCAGAATCCAAACTGTTTGACACGCGGATTCTGTCTTTGAAAAGAAATGGAAGACAGTCTGCTTCAAAATCTGAATTAGAAGAAATTTTCTATGAAGGAAAAAATGCTTCTCATGCCAATTGACGCTTGCTAATCTCTTTCCTTATATTGAATTATATACAGTAGAATCTCTCTGTAACAACCACATAATGAATATGCATTAATGTCTTTCAAAGTTTATTTGCTGCTAAATGCAGGACAAAAGTAAACCAAAAGTCTTTCTGCATTACTTTTGTTGTGCATTAAGCTATCACCTTACTTTACCCTTTCCTCCATAAATACACCTTTTTATGCACCTGTTAAAGTCACTTTATGAAACCATTGTAATAAATAGAACATTTGCTCCTATAGGAGCTCTATTTATCACAATGGTTTCATACTACAAAATTGTATAAAAAAATCCTTTTCTCTAGTTCATGCTCCTTTTTGGTAGATTTATTCAAAGTGGTTGGATCTAAAAATAGCCTATGGAGGAAAGGGTTAATGACCCAGAGTTTGGCCATCATTGTAGAGAGGAAATCCTGCTTTTAAAACTTTTTTTTCTTTCAGCCTTTGACAATCATAGTGACCTACTCATGGCGCAAGGCTGAAGAGGTGTATTACCATACCTGTCAGGTGGTGGCCAACCGCAGTGGGCTAAGAGTGGTGCTGGTGCATGGAGGAGGAGAGGAAGACAAGAAAGCTGTATGCCATCTAGGGAGAATAGCTTAGCTCAGTTCTTTAACTCATTCTCTCCTAGGCTATATTTAGACCCAACCTCTTTGAATAAATCTACTGAAAAGGAGCATTACCTATAGAAAAGGAGAGTTTTAGAATTGTGTAGTCTTGAAACCATTGTGATAAATAGAGCATTTGCTCCACAATGGTTTCAAAATGTGAATTTTATAGAGGCACAAAAATGCGGCATTAGGGGGTAATGTGTTAACCCTTTACTCCATAGATAAGCCCTTTAACACCTTTGAAAACAGAGTAGACCCAGCTCAGACGGCTCCTCCATAAGCCATTTAATCAGAATATTATCTGTTTTCGTATGGAATTATATACTTCGATATCTCTAACTTAGATAACTTTTGGATAACTTGAAGTAAAAGTTAAGTCCTTTCAAAATTTACAATACAGAAATATTCTAAAACGTATCACTACGCATATTTAGAAACAGATGTGACAGTTTAACCCATTACCTCAAAGGCTATTTTTAGATACAACCTCTTTGAATAGATCTACCGGAAAGGAGCGTTATCTAGAGAAAAGGATTTTTTTTTTAGAATTTCATAGTTTAAAACCATTGTGATAAAAAGAGTATTTGCTCCATTAGGAGCAAATGCTCTATTCATCACAATGGTCTCAAAATGTCATGGTCATCCTTCAAGGTCAAAGGACAAATGTATTGGTCAAAGTTTACTTTTGCTATACTCAGATTTAGTACAGATAGAGACGTGATATTTGGCATGCATGTGTATCTCATGGAGCCCCATGTAATGCATGTTGACATATGTCAAGATCAAGGTCATCCTTCAAGTTCACATAGAAACTTCATATTTGGCCAGCTAGCCTATTAGGGTGGTGTGGGGGCATAGTGTAGTGTTTCACAAACACATCTTGTTTACTTTAGGATTAAATTCTCTCTCTCTCTTTCTTCATGTGGATAGTAGTTTTGATGTCATGAAATTCTAAAAAAAAATAAAAAAATCACTAAACTTAGTAACAATGTTTCTGAGCATCACAATATTTTTGGTCAGAGCTGTAGATTGGAGGAATACAGTCCTTTCTAAATCTCTTATTTCTGAGCCAATCTCTATCTTGGATATTCTTAGAGGGAGGTGATTCTAACGAATGCCAACCAGTACCAATCCAATGATATGGCATTTTGGAGAAATGTAGAAAGCATCTTGTCTAGATTTTCTACATACTCCTCTGATCTACATCATTAATTACTCTGTATAGTATTGTGAGCAAATTGAACTTTAGCCCTTTCTCACATACATGTTTAAACTTTTCCCTGCCTTTGCGAACAGAGAATACCCAGATCAGACGGCTCCTATAGGAGCCGTCTGATCAGGGTCTGCTCTGTTTGCTAATGGAATTTGATAGATCCTTTTTTATGCCCCCAAAGGCGGGCATATAGTAATCGCATTGTCCGTCTGTCCGTCTGTCCGTCTGTCCGTCTGTCCGTCTGTCCGTCCGTCCGTCCGTCCGTCCGTCTGTCCGTCCGTCCGTCCGTCTGTCCTTCCGTCCCAAATTCGTGTCCGGTCTGTAACTTCTTCATCTATAAATGGATTTCAATATAACTTGGCACAAATGTTCACCAGACAGAGACGATGTGTCGCGTTCAACTCCCCGGTCCATGGGTCAAAGGTCAAGGTCACAGGGTACAATTACTTTGTCACAAATTTCGTGTCCGGTCTGTAACTTCTTCATCTATCGATGGATTTCAATATAACTTGCCACAAATGTTCACCACACAAAGACGATGTGTCGCGTTCAACTCCCAGGTCCATGGGTCAAAGGTCAAGGTCACAGGGTACAATTACTTTGTCACAAATTTCGTGTCCGGTCTGCAACTTCTTCATCTATCAATGGATTTCAATATAACTTGGCACAAATGTTCACCACACAAAGACGATGTGTCGCGTTCAACTCCCAGGTCCATGGGTCAAAGGTCAAGGTCACAGGGTACAATTACTTTGTCACAAATTTCGTGTCCGGTCTGTAACTTCTTCATCTATCAATGGATTTCAATATAACTTGCCACAAATGTTCACCAGACAGAGACGATGTGTCGCGTTCAACTCCCTGGTCCATGGGTCAAAGGTCAAGGTCACAAGATACAATTACTTTGTCACAAATTCCGTGTCCGGTCTGTAACTTCTTCATCTATCGATGGATTTCAATATAACTTGCCATAAATGTTCACCACACAAAGACGATGTGTCGCGTTCAACTCCCAGGTCCATGGGTCAAAGGTCAAGGTCACAGGGTACAATTACTTTGTCACAAATTTCGTGTCCGGTCTGTAACTTCTTCATCTATCAATGGATTTAAATATAACTTGCCACAAATGTTCACCACACAAAGACGATGTGTCGCGTTCAGCTCCCTGGTCCATATGTCAAAGGTCAAGGTCACAGAGTACAATTTTTGGGGGCATTTGTCACGTGACTGTGACATCTCTTGTTTTACTTTCTAAATTGGCTACAATGTTCCTCCTTCCATATTTCACTATAACTATTTTGTCCATAAATATTCAGTAGGTATTAAAATTTGAATAAGCATAGAACAGGGAAAGGGTTAACCCTTTCCCTGTTCTGTATTTAGGCCAAATTTTAATACCTATTGAATATTCATTAAAAAAATAGTTTTAAGAAATATTGAAGGTGGAACATTGTAATCATTTAAGAAAGCAAAGAAAGAGATATACCAAATTTTATTGGCAAACAGAGCAGACCCAGATCCTAGGGGAGCTGTCTGATCTGGATCTACTCTATTTGCAAATGCGTGAAAACCTGTTTATATAAGGGAAAGGGTTTAAGTATAGACATAAGTTTCTACTCAATAAATCCACTTTCTTGTTATCACATATGCTATCATGATATAGTTTGGCATTGTATCATTGCAGTGTACTCTAATCAATGGCTGTGAAGTCCTGGTTGTGACAGCTCCTAGTCTGAAGAGATTGCTGGAGTCCGGGTACACGGAAGTGAGGAGACTGTGTCACCTGGTACGTAGACAGAGAACATACCAACACCAGTAGTCTGGGTACATGCCTACACCAGTAGCCAAATACATACCTACATCAGTGCTCAGATCTAAGGGCATACTATGAACTAATTACACATAATCAGTGAATTCATTATCTCTTTGACCAGTATTAACCCTTCCCCTCACAATTTTTAGGGGTGACTTATTAAGGTCAAGGTCATATATCAAGGTCCAATGTGTCAAATTTATATTGGCGATACTCAGGGGCATAGTATTTCACAAGTACAGCTTGTTTGATATTAGTCCTTACATGAATACAGAATAAGGAAAGGGTTCAGATTATAATTGAAACAGTTTCCCCAGTAAGCAATATATATTTTGATTAACAAATGAAGACATGATACTAAGGGTGGTCTTTTTTTGGTGCCTTTAAAAGCAGGTATTTTATTTGTCAAAAAAAAACCAACATGTACTATAAACACGTTCAAAGAGTAAAATCTGCAGCCATTGATTTAGTGTGTCAAAGACATTGACTCACTACTCAGATAGGTCACATGGTTGATAACCCTAGTACCTAAACTTCAGTTTATTCCTTTGTTCAGATTATTGATGATGGAGACCAGGTCCTTCAAACCTTTGGGAAGGAGATCAGCCACCTGGTGGAGGAATACCTTAAGGTGATCAGTGGTGAAATGAAGCACCTCAAGTGTCCACGGCAGATTCTGTTGATGGGGTCGCAGTGGAACAAGGCCACAGAGCTATTCCTCACACACTTTCTCTGTGAACCTGTCCTAATCATTACCTCATCCTTTGAGGGTTCCATATATGGCAGAGTGAAACATGTAAGTGCGAAATTATGATGATATTTGTAAATAGTTTGAAGCCAGTTAACCCTTTCCTTAACCCTTTCCTCCATAAATACACCTTTCTATGCCTCTGTAATGGTCACTTCTTGAAACCATTGTGATAAATAGGGCATTTGCTCCATAGGAGCAAATGCACTATTATCACAATGGTTTCAATACTACAGAATTCTAACATTTTCCTTTTCTCTAGTAAATGCTCCTTTTTGGTAGATTTAAAAGTGGTCTGGTCTAAATATATCCTTAGGAGGAATGGGATAATATAAATGCTTTTTCTGATCATTGTCTGCTCTGTTTGCTTACGGAACTGTATAGATCTGATTTTACAGTTTCTACCAATAACAAAAAAGAATGTGTATGTATGCCATTATAAAAGTGCAGCTAATAAATATTCATGATGTTTTTTCTTACCGAATTTTCAACAGGGAAAGGCTTTATAGACATATGTTTCACTGAACATTGTGTGTGATAATTAATGCTTATTTGCAGAGTTTTCTTCTGGTACAAAGTATTACACATTTGTCCTAAATTCCTCACTCAAATGCTT
The DNA here is from genome assembly GCA_963576725.1 of Azorinus chamasolen. Lineage (NCBI taxonomy): Eukaryota > Metazoa > Mollusca > Bivalvia > Cardiida > Solecurtidae > Azorinus > Azorinus chamasolen. Next base: position 69,679,915 of record OY755238.1, on the reverse strand, counting down.
TGGCAAAATTTTGCAGATAACCCACATGTGTCGTCCTGATGACCGTATGAAGGAAGTACTTGGCATTCTGGGTAATGTAGTGAACGATTCTAACAAGACGATTGTTTTTGCCACGAGGAAAGAAGATATAATAAACATTTTCCAGGTATATATTTATGTAAACTGTCTGTATCTTGAACAGTTCAAAACTTATTATACCCCCCTTTTGAAAAAATGGGGGTATATTGCTTTGCACATGTCGGTCGGTAGGTCGGTCGGTCGGTCGGTCTGTCTGTCGGTCGGTAGATCGATGGTTTCCGAACGATAACTAATAAACGACTTGGCCTAGAATCTTCAAACTTGCTGTGGTGGTTGGTCATGACAAGTAGATGACCCCTATTGTTTTTTAGGTCACTAGGTCAAAGGTCAAGGTCACCATGACCTAAAATGGTGAAATAGTTTCCGATCAATAACTGCTCAAGGGTTTGGCATGGGATCTTCAAACTTGCTGTGGTGGTTGGTCATGACAAGTAGATGACCCCTATTGATTTTGAGGTCACTAGGTCAAAGGTCAAGGTCACCATGACCTTAAATGGTTAAATGGTTTCCGATCAATAACTGCTCAAGGGTTCAGCTTAGAATCTTCAAACTTGCTGTGGTAGTTGGTCATGACCACTGGATGACCCCTATTGATTTTGAGGTCACTAGGTCAAAGGTCAAGGTCACCATGACCTTAACTGGTAAAATGGTTTCTGATCAATAACTGCTCAAGGGTTTGACCTAGGATCTTCAAATTTGCTGTGGTGGTTGGTAATGACCACTAGATGACCCCTATTGTTTTTTAGGTCACTAGGTCAAAGGTCAAGGTCACCATGCTCTTAAATGGTCAAATGGTTTCCAATCAATAACTGCTCAAGGGGTTGGCTTAGAATCTTCAAACTTGCTGCTGTAGTTGGTCATGACAACTGGATGGCCCCTATTGTATTTGAGGTCACTAGGTTAAAGGTCAAGGTCACCATGACCTTAACTTGTAAAATGGTTTCTGATCAATAACTGCTCAAGGGTTTGGCTTAGGATCTTCAGACTTGCTGTGGTGGTTGGTTGTGACCCCTTGATGACCCCTAAAGTTGTTGAGGTCACTAGGTCAAAGGTCAAGGTCACCATGACCTTAACTGGTGAAATGGTTTGCGATTAATAACTGCTCAAGGGTTTGGCTTAGGATCTTCAAACTTGCTGAGGTGGTTGGTCATGACAACTAGATGACCCCTATTGATTTTGAGGTCACTAGGTTAAAGATCAAGGTCATCATGACCTTAACTGATGAAATGGTTTCCAATTAATAACTGCTCAATGGTTTGGTTCGGGATCTTCAAACTTGCTGTGGTAGTTGGTTGTGACCACTTGATGACCCTTAAAGGTGTTGAGGTCACTAGGTCAAAGGTCAAGGTCACCATGACCTGAATATGTGAAATGTTTTCAGATCAATAAATGATCAGTGGTTTGGCTTAGGATATTCAAAGTTGCTGTGGTGATTAGTCACGACCGCTAGATGACCTCTATAGTTGAGGTCACTAGATCAAAGGTCAGGGGGTCGGGGGGGTATACATGTTTTACAAACATCTCTTGTTTGAGGAATATTTATACAAGACTCGGCCCATTCTGAACATTAACCCTTTACTCCATAAATATTCATGTAAGAAATAATTACATCATGAATGATAATTAGATTATTTTTTTATTATGTAGGATGAACACAGGCATTTTGGCCATGACAGAAACTAAAAAATCGTATCTATATTATATTGTAAGCAAAGAGCAGACCCTGATCAGACGGCTCCTATAGGAGCCGTCTTATCCGGGTCTACTCTGTTTGCAAAGACACAGAAAAGAGTATTTATAGAGTAAAGGGTAAAATTTAATTCTTGTATTAAAATCATTAATTAAAGAAATTTATTGCGATGAAAAAAGATGTCTTATTTTTATCTGCTCTGTTTGCAGACTTGTATAACGGCATAATTCTGAAGTAAAGTGTTAACCCCATACTCCATGAATGTTTATATAAAAAAGTAATGTAAATGCGAATAGTCATTTAACTAAATATTAATAATGGTGTATGAACAAGAAAAGTTTTGACTTGGGTAAAAATTTGTAGAATCAGATCTATATAATTAAATCAGCAAACAGAGCAGACCTTGATCAGATGGTTTGCTGGTCAAATATAGAAAACGGATTATGTTACCCTAATTTCCTAAACATTCCTCTTATCAAGGGCTCTATTCCAGTCTACAGTATTTGCAAATGTCTGAATTCCGTTTTCACATGACTCTTTTCTTTAATATGACTTTTTATAATCAGCAATCAGAATAACATCTATTGTTCAAAGGTTTTGATTACATGTATATCATCTGTTACAGTGGAAAGAATTTCTTTTAAAATTACACACCTACAATGAAATTTTGGCTGTTTCAGAAACTCCAGTTAGATCTAGTTTATTCCATAAGCAAACAGAGCAGACCCTGATCAGACAGCTACTGTAAGAGCTCTTTGGTCTGGGTCTGCTCTGCTCTGCTTGCACAGGTACCAGAAGTGTCTATATGAGGGAAAGGGTTAAGACACAACAGGTGTTTTGATATATATTCTGCCTTGTTTGTAAAGCCTTAACCCATTACCTCATATGCTATTTTTAGATACAACCTCTGAAAAAAATCTACAAGGAGCATTAACTAGAGAAAAGAAAATTTTGGAATTTTGTAGTTTGAAATCATTGTGATAAATAGAGCATTTGCTCCTATAGGAGCAAATGCTCTATTTATCACAATGGTTTCACAAAGTGACTTTTACAGAGTCGTCAGAAGTCATCAATATGATGGAATAGGTTACGGTTGGTTTTCATGTAGTTTGATGTTAACTGTATTTCAGATTGCGCGTAACTGCTCCCACTATTGCCTGATGCTACACCAGGAGATGGAGCTGTCTCAGGTAGAACACATCGTACACGAGTGGCACCAAAACCTTTCACTGCTCAGTAAGTAACTATCGGTCTTGGAAACATATTTGGAGCATAATGTGACAGTCATGCAGAAAGCTCCTCAAGGAGCTTTCGGCATGACTTTCACCTTGCATTAAGCAGCCACCTGCCTAAAACTATCTAATTTCTATTCTACTAATTTAGAATTCTGGTTTAGAGGTGTTTTATGGTGATAATAAAAGAAATAATTTCTGCATTATTCTGGATCACACATTGTACAGGACACCTGTGAGTAAGCACTGCTTGACTGTTAGTTCTTATCCAGCTATATCCTGCATGTTATCCTGTCAAAGACCTTAGGGTAACTTAATAAGTATTTGCACATGAGCGTCAAATTTGTTATTATCTATGCAAAAAGTTTTGATCCAGATGAGATATTGTCAGAATCCAAACTGTTTGACATTATGATTGTATTTTCTTTAATGAGAAAAATTGCAAAAAAAAAAGAAAAGATTCTCTAAGATCAGTATCAATTTGAAAATAAATCTCATGATCTACTTCAAATGTGAAAACTCGTATGATGTGATTGTTTGAATATTGTCCATTGTACGATGGCCATTCAAAATATTGCTATTCGACTATTTTGATTTTCCAACACTACAAAAACCAATCTTTAACCCTTTCCTCCATAAATACGCCTTTCTATGTCTCTGTAATAGTCACTTCTTGAAACCATTGTGATAAACAGAGCATATGCTCCAGAGGAGCAAATGCTGTATTTATCACAATGGTTTCTATACTAAACAATTTCTTTTTCTCTAGTAAATGCTCCTTTTCAGTAGATTCATTCAAAGAGGTTGGGTCTAAAAATAGCCTATGGAGGAAAGGGTTAAGGTTTACACTTTAAAATATTGCATATGATCAGGTTCTACAATGTTAGTCATACAAGTCAGCAAAACAGAATAGGCTGTGGCCAGTTGCAAAAACATGTAAAAAACGTGATCAGATGTTGTCTTTTAACCCATTACCTCATAGGCTAAATTTAGATACAACCTCTTTGAGGCTATTTTTAGATACAACCTCTTTGAATTAATGTACCGAAAAGGAGCATTATCTAGAGAAAAGGAAAATTTTTAGAATTTTGTAGTTTGAAACTATTTTGATAAATAGAGCATTTGCTCCTTTAGGAGCAAATGCTCTATTTATGACCTTGTTATACAAAGTGACTTTTACAGAGTCATCAAAAGTCGTCAATATGAAGGAAGGGGTTACATCATGATCAGTTTCTACACTGTATTCAAAGTCCATATGTTGTTTTTCAGGTATAACTGGACACATTTGTCATCTCCTCTGTTATTATTAGTGTACTCTTTTCAGTCTGCTGTGATGCTTATGTCTCGGACCTGAAGATCACCAATGCCACAACGGTGATTCACTTTGACATGCCAAACTCCAAGACTAAGTTTAGTAACCGGCTAGGATGCATGAGGCAGTTTTTCTTTGACTTCTCTGACCCAGATAAAAAGGTATGAAAGTTTTCTTGTTCAATTTATCCCTTTACTCCATAAATGTAATTTTTAATGAATTTGCAAACCGAGTAGACCTAGATCAGAAGGCTCCTACAGGAGCTGTCTGATCAGGGTCTGCTCTGTTTGCTTGTGAAATAATATACATCTGATTCTATGGTGTCCGCCTTGACTAACACTTCCTGTTTTTGTATGTCATTATTAAAATTCAGCTACAGTATAACTTGTGATGTGTAGATCTTCTAGGGACCATAGATTAAAGATGGACTTATCGAGAGGTCGACTCAAACAAAGTAGATCTATATGGACAAACATGTACATGAGTTTCGGTTTCAATCTCTGAAGTGCATGTAGGCCTGAATGCGTGTTAAGTCTACATGATATTCTTTCTAGAAATTCGAGGCAATGGAATTAAAACCACAAGATACGTTTTCTAAATCCATATTTTATGTCAGACAATTAAAAAACACAAACACAAAATGCAAAGAAACATTAAATATCAACACAGTACGAAGTTCTATTCTAGCACACATCAACTTCTGGTTTTGTTTCAGGTTGTTCGTAGCCTTTGGCTCAAATCTGACCAATCAAAAGCTTGAGAACAAACTCGAGACTCAACTAAAAAGCTTTATAAGCATGGACCCTGATTCTGAAGTGTCTGTCAGAGCCAAAGCTTTCATAGTTGTGTAGTGCTAAAAATCAGTCCATGAATGTGGTAATAAATTCTTAAATGAATATTCATGGAGGAAAGGGTTAAGCTTCTTGTTAGGAAGCAGTTGCTTCTGTGATTAAATCAGTCAGCCTCTCTCTCACTTATTATGATTCTGTCTTTCTTGCTTTTCATACATGTTTTTCTGTCTCTCTTTTTTAGCTCACCAGAGCACAAAGTGCTTAGGGTGAGCTTTTGTGATCGCCTGATGTCCGTCGTCCCGCGTCACTATTTGAACCTTTAAAAATCTTCTCCTCTGAATCTACAGGGTTCTCAGCTTTCATCTTTGGTACATAGCATCACCTACAGGTCCTCTACAAGAGTTACATAAATTATGCCCCTGGGGTCAAAATTGGCCCCGCCCCAGGGGTGGGAAGTTTTCAATAGAAACATATAGTAAAACTTTGAAAATCTTCTCCTCTGAAACCAGAAGGTTATTAGCTTTCATATTTGGCACATAGCATCATGTTCAGGTCCTCTACAAAAGTTATATAAATTATGACCCTGGGGTCAAAATTGGCACCGCCCCAGGGGTGGGCAGTTTTCATTAGAAACAAATAGTGAAATCTTTGAAAATCTTCTCCTCTGAAACTGAAGGGCTCTCATCTTTCATATTTGGCACAGAGCATCATGTTCAGTCCTCTACAAAAGTTATATAAATTATGGCCCTGGGGTCAAAATTGGCCTCGCCCCAGGGGTGGGCAGTTTTCAATAGAAATATATAGTGAAAACTTTGAAAATCTTCTCCTGAAACTAGAAGGTTCTCAGCTTTCATATTTGGCACATGTAATCATGTTCAGGTCCTCTACAAAAGTTATATAAATGATGGCCCTGGGGCTAAAATTAGCCCAGCCCCAGGGGTGGGTAATTTTCAATAGAAACAAATAGTGAAATCTTTGAAAATCTTCTCCTCTGAAACTGGATGGCACTTAGCTTTCATATTTGGCACATAGCATCATGTTCAGGCCCTCTACAAAAGTTATATAAATTATGCCCCTGGGGTCAAAATTGGCCCGCCCCAGGGGTGGGAAGTTTTCAATAGAAACATATAGTAAACCTTTGAAAATCTTCTTTTTTGAAACCAGAAGTTTCTCAGCTTTCATATTTGGCACATAGCATCATGTTCAGGTCCTTTACAAAAGTTATATAAATTATGCCCCTGGGGTCAAAATTGGCCCCCAGGGGTGGGCAAATTATGCCCTGGGGTCAAAATTGGTCCCCCAGGGGTGGGCAGTTTTCAATAGAAACAAATAGTGAAATCTTTGAAAATCTTCTTCTCTGAAACTGGAAGGTTCTCAGCTTTCATATTTGGCACATAGCATCATGTTCAGGTCCTCTACAACAGTTATATAAATTATGGCCCTGGGGTTAAAATTGGCCCCACCCCAGGGGTGGGCAGTTTTAAATAGAAACAAATAGTGAAATCTTTGAAAATCTTCTCCTCTGAAACTGGAAGGCACTCAGCTTTTGTATTTGGCACAGAGCATCATGTTCAAGTCCTCTACAAAAGTTATATTAATTATTGCCCTGGGGGTCAAAATTGTCCCCGCCCCAGGGATGGGCAGTTTTCAATGGAAACAAATAGTGAAAACTTTGAAAATCTTCTTTTCTGAATCTGGAAAGTTCTCAGCTTTCATATTTGGCGCATAGGATCATGTATAGGTCCTCTACAAAAGTTATATGAATTATGGCCCTGGGGTCAAAATTGGCCCTGCCCCAGGGGTGGGTAGTTTTCAGTAGAAACATATAGAGAAAACTTTGAAAATCTTCTCCTCTGAAACTGAAAGGTTCTCAGCTTTCATATTTGGCTCATAGCATCATGTTCAAGTCCTCTACAAAAGTTATATAAATTATGCCCCTGGGGTCAAAATTGGCCTGCCCCAGGGCAGGCTAGTTTTCTATAGAAACATATAGTGAAAACTTTGGAAATCTTTTCCTCTGATTGTCTGGTGAGCGCTTCAGGGCCATTCTGGCCCTCTTGTTCACTGAGCATCATATATCTCTTTCGGTATCTCTGTCTCTGCTCTCTGCTTGTCTTTAACTTTCTCCTAATAATTCCTGTTTTATTGTTTTCAGAGAGTGGCAGAACCTACATCCCATCTGGTCATCACAGAGAATTGCCGTTACGATAGGCTTGGTCATGTTGTTGAGATGCTGCAGCGAACAAGCAACAAAGTACCGTCCAGGCTGAAGGAATTGCTACAGGAATGCCAAGATGTGAGCTTATCTGCTAATTGATTACCATATACCCTTAGAACGTTGTTAAAAGTAACCCTTTACTTCATAAATATGCCTTTGCACACATAGGAGACCCAGACCCAGATCCTATAGGAGCCCACTGATCAGGGTCTACTCTGTGTTCTCATGATATAATACAGATATGAATCTACGGTTTCTGCCCTGGCCAAACATTCCTGTGTCCATGTCCTAAGAAATTAATCTCATTAATATTCATAATGTCATTATTTCTTATATGAATATTCATGGAGTAAAGGGTTAAACCCTGATCTACTGCAGTTTTCACTTGCTTTTGATTCATTACCTTTTATTTCATGAATATTCATATAAGAAATAATGACATCATGAATAATAATTAGATTCTTGTTTAGTATAGCATATAAACACAGGAATGTTTGGCCATGGCAGAAACTGTAGATTCATATCTATGATTATTTCATAAGCAAACAGAGCAGACCCTGATCAGATGGCTCCTACAGGAGCCGTCTGATCTGGGTCTACTCTGTTTGCATAGGTATAATTATGGAGTAAAGGGTTAAATCTTTGGAGAAGTTAGTGACTGGGTGGCAAACGTTTTGGATCGGATGAGAAGCAGGGCGGCCTTGGCCTATTAACAAACTTTTAGCTCATTTGATATGAGCTAAAAGTTTGTTAATAGGCCAAGAAATTGGTTAATAAAATTCTAAATATGTTAATAAGTATCAATTGTTTAGACCCTGATCATTGATTGTGTCTGTGATAGCTCTAACAACACCTTTTCTATAATTACAGCCCATATGTAACCTTTTATATGATAGAGATGCCTGTTAAAGCCCTTTACCTAGATCGGATGTCTCCTGATTACCTGATGTAGGTCTGATTCTGCAGTTTATGCCATGATCAAACAATTGGATTATCCTGTTTTCATATGAGGGGCAATTCGGAAGAAATGCAACTGATCACCATGGTGCCTCGCTGTGCACGGGGTTCGTTTAAAAAGTGTACCAGTTTAACAAGACATCCATTCTCTACACAGACATACCACATTTGCGTGTATACATGTTGTATTCATGCTAATACATAGACAAATACAACACATAGTCATTGACACTATAGTAGAAATAGTTGGCAAGAAAAGTGTATAGGCAGCTGAAATTCGAGGCTATATAAAGACTCAATGCCAGCTTGGCGTATCTGCGAAGGAGTTTTGGATAAATTGTGTGATGTTCATGGGCAGAATGAAGTATCATATACCACAGTTACAAGATTTGTTAAGAAGTTTAAAGCAGATGTGACTCAATTAATGATGTACAAAAACCAGGACGTCATTGTAGTGCCACTGCAAGTAATATAGTTAAAAATGTATGCGATGTGGTCAAGTCTGATGGGAGACTGACTGTTCTTCAGATAGCTAGTAGAGTCAGCATTTCAGCTGCAAGTGTATTCTGCATACTAAAGTGTAATTTTAAAATGAGACACATTACAGCTAGATGGATCCCTCATTTATTGTCGGACAAGCAAAAATGTGTCTTGACTTGAAACGGCCAGGAAACTGCTCAAAATGTTTCCAAAATATCACAGAAAGCAGTTTTCTGACCTTAATACTTGAGATGAGACATGGGTACACTTTTGTTAGCCTTCCAGGAAAATTAACAACAAAATATGGGCTACCAAACACTGTCACCACCCTTCAATTGCCAAAGGAAATATAAGTGCCAAGAAAGCAATGTTTGTTATTTTCTTTGATACCCATGGTCCAGTTATGCATCTTGCTGACTTGCTGTACTAACTAGAAAGTCTGTGACTGTTATGTTTTATAAAGAGAAAGTGTTGAAGAAACTTAAAGAACAATGTTTTAAATGGCGTCCACATACACCGGGTTTAAGCATCTATCTCTGCTGCATGACATTGCCTCTGTGCATAAGTCTGCTGTTATGATCTCGTTTTTGAAGAAGGAAAGAGTTTGAGTTCCTCCACATGCACCCTTTTCCCCAGACCTACATGTAGCCCCATGTGAATATTTTTTTGTTTTGTGGACTGAAAAAACATGTAGCTGTTAGACATTATGGGTCTTGACAGACCCTGGGATCCGCTGTTTATCAGTCTATACAGTCGAGACTGCCTTAGTGACCCCCTGAATTCAGCGACTCCCTCTCATATGCTACCGTGTTTCATCCCGCCCAACGTATTTTCCTATAATTTTGGTCTGAATTAAGTGACTCCCTGTCTTACCTGACAAGCGACCCTGACTTTGCGAACCAAACATAGGCTTCGGTCTGTATTAAACGACATTCATTTATCACAGTTTCTTTTGTTTGTTTACATAGCGCGTCGGTTTTTCACACCATATTAATTAGGGAAAACCCGGGATTGTAATCACGCGTGAACTAGCTGGTTCCCGACTTCCGCTCTACAGATACATGTACGCGAGCAGAATATTCGGGAAACCAGTCGTGTCAAACATGGCTACATACGTCGTATACAAGATTCGCCGAAGGAGATTTCGAGCGACAAAACTGTTAAAGATCGACAAACAACTTTTAAACAAGGCAACTAATACGCTCTGGTTTGCGATTATTACAGGCTCTTTAGTTCAGAACGGTCTTTATAAATATTAATCAGTATGTGCATAATACATGTCTTTATCAACATTACTCGAAAGTATGCTGGGTAATCTGCACCTAGTTTATATTTATATCATTAAGTGTTTAAACATTTCCCTCATATAAACGTGTTTTCACGCATTTGCAAACAGAGTAGACCCAGATCAGACAGCTCCTAGAGGAGCCGTCTGATCAGGGTCTACCCTTTTTGCTAGTGGAATTTGAAAGATCTGTTTCTTTTTCTTTCTAAAATGGCTACAATGTTCCACCTTCCATATTTCATTATAACTATTTTATCCATGAATATTCAGCAGGTATTGAAATTTGTTATAATCATAGAACAGGGATAGGGTAAATTTAGTGCATGCAATTATATGTGTATTATATTTATGTCTCCCCCCATATTTATATGGGGGAGACATATTGTTTTCGTGAGAGTTGTCTGTCTGTCCGTCTGTCTGTCTGTCCGTCTGTCTGTCACACTTTTTGTCCGGACGATAACTTCAATATGCCTGATGCCAGTTGATTGAAACTTCATATATGGAAAGAGCATAATGAGAGGAAGTGTCATGCACAAGGTCCATAACTCTGGCTTCACTAATATTGGAGTTATTGCCCTTTGTAAAAAAAAATCACACTTTTTTGTCCGGACGATAACTCCTACATGCCTGATGCCATTGGATTGAAACTTCATATATGGAAAGAGCATAATGAGAGGAAGTGTCATGCACAAGGTCCATAACTCTGGGTTCACTAATATTGGAGTTATTGCCCTTTGTAAAAAATATTATAATTTTTTGTCCGGACAATAACTTCAATATGCCTGATGCCATTGGATTGAAACTTCATATATGGAAAGATCATAACAAGAGGAAGTGTCATGCAGAAGGTACATAACCCTGGCTTCACTAATATAGGAGTTATTGCCCTTTGTAAAAAAAATCACACTTTTTTGTCCGGACGATAACTTCTATATGGCTCATGCCATTGGATTGAAACTTCATATATGAAAAGATCATAACGAGAGGAAGTGTCATGCACAAGGTCCATAACTCTGGCTTCACTAATATTGGAGTTATTGCCCTTTTTAAAAACAATCACAATTTTTTGTCCGGATGATTACTCCTATGTGACACATGCCATTGGAGTGAAACTTCATACATGGAACAATCATAATAAGAGAAAGTGTCATGCATAAGATCCTTAACTCCAGCTTCAATAAATTTAGAGTTATTGCCCCTTGTACATTTGTTTAATTCTTTCTTGTGGTATTGAAACTTCATATATGGAAAGAGCATGATGAGAGAAAGTGTCATGAACAAGGGCCATAATTCTGGCTTCAATACTTTTGGAGTTATTGCCCTTTGTTATATTTTTTGGCCGATCAATAACTCCTATTGACTGATGCTATTGGAATGACGTTTTATTTTTGGAAAGAGCATGATGAAAGTAAGTGTCATGCACAAGGGCCATAAATCTGGTATCAGTATTTTTGGAGTTATTAGCTGTTATCATTTTCTTCTTGAAAAATGTAGTGTGGAAAACGCATAATGAGGGGAAGTATCATTCGTCAAGACCATAACATTTTTAGTGATTTCCCTTTACATATTGTTTTTATTAGAGGGGAGACATCCGTTTTTTTGACAAAAACCTCTAGTTGTACATTGTATCGTACATGCACTAATGTTCTGGTAAGTGAATGATTTATTAATTTATTAAACTTTTAAATTAACGTTTATTTGTGATAATAAATGTTGTGTAAATGTATCAAATAATAGATACATAATTATATTTTATTAGACTGGGTTAGTACACAGTTTTATTTTTCCCTTAAGTAGATCTCTTACATGTACATGTAGTTTCGGTATATGTCATGTATTATATCCTAGGTCTGTATTAAGAGACTCCCTGTCATATGTGACCTTTTTCATGAAGACCCTTGGAAGGTCACATATGACAGTCTCGACTGTACTGGGTATACCTGAAAATGAGTATGAAAATGCATTTAAAAATTGGATTAAGCGTTTGAAACTTTGTTTATGTAGCAAAGGCGATTACTTTGTAAGTATGACACATAAATGAATTAAAACTTATCAAAAGTGTGCTTTGTATTACCCCAGTTACGTTACAGTAAAACTTGCTAATGCGACCACCTAAAAGAGGTATAATTCTGGGTGCCAGATCTCCATGGTGGTTGCTAGATCTCCATGGTGGTTGCTTAATGCAGGACAAAAGTAATGCAGAAAGCTCCTAGAGGAGCTTTCTGCATTAAACAACCACCTGCTTATAAAACACCCATGTTTATTCATTAAGTGGGCGCATTAGAGGGGTTCTACTGTACTGCTGAAATTCCCCTTGTATGCCATTATAAAAAGAATCAGTCAATAAATACTTATGATGTCATTATTTCTTACCTGAATATACTTGAAGTGAGTGGTAAATACCTCATACATGTATATCTTTTTTAGGAAAGAAACAGAGATGAGGACAGAGGTCTATGTGAGCAGATTCTGGCTTTTGGGTCATGCAGGTTTGTATGTTGATACTAATTAGCATTTAACCCATTACCTCATAGGCTATTTTTAGATACAACCTCTGAATAAATCTACCGAAAAGGAGCATTAACTAGGGAAAAGGAAAATGTTAATTTTTTGCAGTTTAAAACCATTGTGATAAACAGCATTTACTCCTATAGGAGCAAATGCTCTATTTATCACAATGGAATCACAAAGTGACTTTTACAGAGTCGTCAATATGAGGGAATGGGTTAATATTTCAACACGAAGTAACTTTTGTCTGCAAATATTATAGTGTGCTTGAATTCTAAAAGTACCTTTTACTACATTTCGTTAAAAAAACACAACAGGGTCAGAATGTCAAACAGTTTAGGGTCTACTCTGTTTGCAAATGCGTGAAAAAGTGTTTATATGAAGGAAAAGGTTAACTACATTGTTATTCAAAAACTGAGAAGTGTTGGCATTCACATGCACCCAGCCTCTCTCCACTGGTTTGAAAAGCTAAATACTTCAATTTGGTACCATTGGATAACTTTCAAGTATTCTGAAATAGTAGCAAATAGTGTAGACCCTGGTCAAACAGCTCTTTCTGAATGCTTAGGATATGTAGAGTGATATGCTTAGTTGTTTGTTGCACAACACTATAAATATGTGACAACACTGTAATGTCAGAGCAATGCCTCTTTTCCCATAAAGTTGCTCGCAGACGAGCACTTCTATACAAGATATACCCCAGGTTCAAGATTGAGAGATGAGTGACTCATAAATGTACAAGGCAGTGTTATGGTAATGTAGACCTTTGTCATTCTGTAGATGAATTGTTGAAAACCCTTACAAACAGTTTGCAGAGCTACAGATAAGGGTGCGTACCCAAATACTAAAATCATCATTTCTCCACCAAACCCTATACTGTGGCCACCCTTTAGAATCGTATCTTTGAGACGATTCTAAAGAGTGGTCACAGTATAGAGCTTGGTGGAGAAATAAAGGAGCTATTCATGAAGTTGTTTAAATTTGCGCATCTTATCTGGAGCTCTGAGTTTGGATCCAGATGAGATGCCAAATGACTATTTGCCTCATAGGATCCAAACTGTTTGACACTTTGACAACATCTTCGAAATGTGGTGAAAAGAAAGTCCGCTTCAAAATTGAAAATGGATGACATTTGCTACTGACAAAAAAAACATTCTTCAGCAACCAAGTTTCTTTTTCATGTCCACAGAGACAAATGGCGCTGCCCCGACAGACACAGAGTGATGCCAGAGGTGGATGTGAGTGAACACTCAGCCTGGGTGCCTAATGAGGGAGAGGTCAAGGTGAGAGACTTAGTGTTACAAGTAAGGTAACCCCCTCTAAAGCGACCACCAAAAATAGGTCTGATATTGGGTCATAAAGGCAAGTGGTATCTTAACCCTTTTCTCCATAAATACGCCTTTCTACGCCTCTGTAAAATCACTTTATGATACCATTGTGATAAATAGAGCATTTGCTCCTATAGGAGCAAATGCTCTTTTTATCACAATTCTTTCAAACAACAAAATTCTAAAAAATTCCTTTTTTCTAGTTAATGCTCCTTTTGGGTAGATTCATTGAAAGTGGTTGGGTCTAAAATAGCCTATTGAGGAAAGGTTTAATGCAGGACAAAAATTGTGCAGAAAGCTCTTGAAGGAACTTTCTATATAATGTTTATCCTGCATTAATCCTTTCCCTCATATAATCACTTTTTCACACATTTGCAAACAAAGTAAACTTGTTATCAGGGTCTGCTCTGTTTGCTTTTGACATGATATAGATCTGATTTTACAATTTTTATCAAAGCAAACAATTTCCTTGAAAAGTTAACATTATAAAAAGTGAGCCAATACATATTCATGTTGTCATTATTTCTTATATGAATATTGTACAGGGAAAGGGTTAAACACCATGCTTCATAATGTGTGTATTCATAATATGGTCGTTTTAGCGGGGATTTACTTTATATGAGAAACTTAACAGGAAACAGAGAGCATCGACACACAGTGGAAACTCTCACATATGCTGCATAATTAGCTTGATTTGTTTTTACACTGTATATACAGTATAACGGCGTTATTTCGACTCTCGTTTTTCCGAGATACCCTCTTATTCCGAGGGAATGTTGAGGTCCCGGCTCAAATTCTATCAAATCTAATTGAAAATACCTGCATTAATCCGAATAGCGATAATCCGAAAATTCGAGCATGTGTGCTGGTCCCGCGGATCATTCTGGTTCCTTTTGTTGATTGTTTATTTCGAGCTAGGTGTTTTCCCACCTCCGAGGCAATTATTCACACCTTCTCGATCGTGACCTTTTGAAAGATCCGTCTATGGGACATTAGATCTTCCAAATGTGTGAATAACACATTCATTGAATGCAGACTTTACTTTGGTGTAAATAATGATGAGAATCAAAGACCTATAAAACATGTTTTATCATAGGTCTTTGTGAGAATTTAGTAGACTGAAGTCTTAATAAACAAAGAGTCACAATCATAATTTGCATACGTTCGCAAACGTGTTGTGATTTTTCGGTACCGCTGAAAGGGTGCCATATAACGTCTTTCTGTTTTAAATTTAGAAATAGTACAGTGCTTTTCGTCTAGTGCTTTGAAATTCGCAATATTTTTGTTAATTTTAGACAGTCTCGTTCAAGCAGACTCTTGCTACGAGAGATGAACGAGAATAACTATGTCAGACGAAAAAAGCCGAGTGTTCCGATTATCAATTAATTTGGTCACTCGCCCTGGTTTTCCTTACTACGAAACAGCACGGGAACGAAACGAAAATGTTTGTTTGTGCATCAACTCAGCACCGACAACTAAATTAATGTCGACAAATGGAAAATATGCAAAATAAACGTCATAACGCTATATACCGTGACTGTTCAAGGGATATGCCTAAATGGTTTGAAACAAGTTTTGAGTTTATTGTGAAGGGTCCGTTCAACGGACCCATACAAATTATACTGTTCAAAACTTCGGTCGCCGATGTGAATGGTGTTTTCTGTTATCACTTATATAAGGAAAGAATCGATGAATTATAAACGCATTGAAGTTTATGATAATGTTAAAAAGTTTACTGTAAAGATATATGCTTCCTTTTGTCGTCAAACAATGCTCATGGAAATGACACAAAATGCTAGAGATCGGTTATTTCGAGCATTGCGATAATTCGAGGTTTTTGCTGATTCCCGACGGTGCTCGAAATATCGCCAATATACTGTACTATGTCACAGATATAGCTGTTTCCTGGTACATCTCATATTAAATGCACAGGTGGATATTAGAGTTAGTTGATGAAATAGTGTATACCAATGTACACTGGATGTTAAAGTTACTCATTTAATTTAGGAGTCTTAAAATAGCAGGTGGTTGCTTAACCCTTTCCCTGTTCTATATTTATTCCAAATTTCAATACCAACTGAATATTCATGGACTACTGGAGCCATCTGATCTGGGTCTACTCTGTTTGCAAATGCGTGAAAACACGTTTATATAGGGAAAGGGTTAATGGGAGCTTTCTGCATTACTTTTATCCTGTGTTAAGCTGCCACCTTTCTTAGAACACAGAATAGACTTCTGTTAAATGGTCACTTAAGACAAGTTATACTGTATGTAACATTTGCCAGCTTTTCTGCGGTCACTTAAAACAACAGATCTGCCCATACTTGTTCTAGAAATAGCAGTTGCTGGTCACATTGAACAAAGGTTGTTGAAAGCAACAGAAATATTGAACAAAACATGATGGGAGAGTTTCAAAAGGTCAAATAAGACCAAATTCACTTAACTCTTTACCTCATATAAACGTGTTTTCACGCATTTGCAAATAGAGTAGACCCATATCAGACGGCTCCTACAGGAGCCGTCTGATCAGGGTCTGCTCTGTTTGCTAATAGAGTTTGATAGATATGTTTCTTGACTTTCTAAAATGGCTACAATGTTCAAACTTCCATAATTCATTTTAACTATTTTGTCCATGAAAATTCAATAGGTTTTGAAATTTTGAATAAACATAGAACAGGTAAAAGGTTAATGCATGTGGTAAAATCCAAGTTCATTGCCCTTTGATTGTATTCAGGTGTTGGTGAGCCATGTTATGGATGCTAGTCACTACTATGTGAGGTTGCTGAGTGTGCGGTATGAGAACGGCCTCAAGAAGGACCTGTCCCTGAAGTACAGTAGCCTACAGATGGACATAGCTCTGTGGTACAGTAACCTCAAAAACCAGAAAAGAAAGAGTGAGTATGCTGTCTGTACACTGTAGATGATAGGAGCAGGGTAGATAACAATTGCAAACATTGTAGAGATCACTTGTTGTATTAGAAATGTGGCATCTAACCAGAGTCTAGACTGGTACTTGTGAATGTATACATTGTCTGTTCCACTACTACTTTATTGTTAGCTAGTGCTATGTGGCATTTGTACTCTGTGGGTTATATAATTTTAACACTTTTACCTCACAGATACATTTTTGTCACTTTTGCAAACTGAGTAGACTAAGATTAGACAGCTTCTATTTGATCAGGGTCTACTCTAATTGCTTATGGAATAATAAGGTTTGATTGTACAGTTTTCGAAATGGCAAAGAAAAATTCTTTATTCATATGTCATTATAAAATTCAGTAAATGAATACTCACAAAGTCATGAATTCTTGTTTTTTAACCCTGTTCCCTGTTCTATCTTTATTACAAATTTCAATGCCTACTGAATATTCATGTAAAAAATAGTTATAATGAAATATGATATGTGGAATATTTTAACCATTTTAGGAACAAAAGAAACATATCTATGAAATTCCATTAGCAAACAGAGCAGACCCTGATCAGACGTCTCCTAATGGAGCTGTTTGATATGGGTCTGCTCTGTTTGCAGATGTGTGACAACACGTTTATATGAGGGAAAGGGTTAAACATTCATGAGGTAAAGGGTTAAGTCTATGCCTGCTGAGTAATATTGTCAAAAATTATCTACTACAATTCTCAAAATTAGTACCAGTATTTCCTTCAATTTCTTCACAAAAAATAAAGTCATAAGGTCAAATACACTGGAGATCCGTTATAACGCGGACCATTTTACCGCGGTATCCGATATAACGCGGGTAGTCTGTCGCCGAATTTGTTTTGGTAAATAGTTACTAAATACCTCATTTATAGTAATATGATTGAATAGCGCAATGAAACATAAAATAAACTTAGGTAAACTTATCTGCCAGCAGCAGGCTAAAGGATAAAAACAAACACCGGTCCCTACATAAACAATTGAAGACATCATACGTGTGAAAAACTGACAACAGTCAACTCGTATATATGCCGCCATGAATGTAATACACACAACTGATTACCGGTTCGTACTATGCACATGATGCCCTAATAGCACGGGAACCAGTAAAATCTTAACTGCATAACTTTCGTTATATATTAATTGTGTATATAATTGAGATACGCATGTACTGAATATTTTCACTGTCAAAGCCACAAAAGTTCGTACTTTAACTATGAAAAACAAACATCATTAAAAATCTAAACCCCTAACTCGCAGTGCTGGGTTGGAGGTTATATGCTAATACAGAAAAGGGTGTGTACCCTTTGACCAATCAAATAAAATTTAAAACCCCAACAAATCACACGCGACATCACATGTGACCTTTCATTTTCTGAAAACAGTGACAGCCATGTTTATTGTTTTACACAGCAGGTTTAATCGGATTAGGGGCTTGACAGGCCCAGAGGCAATTACATCCCATCAACAGGCTTGTATTATGAAATATACTTGGTTGCTTGAAAACATACACAATTTTATTTGTAATTTTGTATAACCCTTTCCCTCATATAAACGTGTTTTCACGCATTTGCAAACAGAGTAGACCCAGATCAGACGGCTCCTAAAGAAGCCGTCTGATCAGGGTCTACTCTGTTTGCTAACAGAATTTGAAAGAGCTATTTGAGTGGGTGGGGAAACAAAGTAAACAAGTCAGTTTCATTCGAAATTAGTTTATATTAGTATTAGTATATTTATGTAAGTACCCAGATAAAAAAAAAAACTCGTTACAACGCGGTTCCGTATATAACGCGGGTTGAATTTTATGTCCCCGTACCACCGCATTGTAACAAGTCTCCAGTGTAGTTTGGATGTTGATCTTATCTGGATCTCCAAAATGCATGCACAGGTCATCACAAATTAGCTATGAGTGTACAAAGACAAAGACCTATGATAAATGTTTTATCATAGGTCTTTGACAAAGATAAGTGTCCAATTACAAGTCTGAGGCTAACAGCCTAGCTTTTGGCTTCATCTTGGAACCTTCTTAAGATAAAATATATATATAAGCTTTAATATTCTGAAAATATTTTACTGTAAACAATGTACAGGATTAGTTTGGAGGATTGTAATAGGGGCTGTAAAAACTGGGTGACAAATTTTAAGAAGATGTTAAGTGATTATGGATTTTCGCATGTTTTTAACGAAGTGAATTGTGTAGACCCTAAAATATTCCCAGAGGTGTTTAAAGGTAGAGTGATAGACACATTTAAACAAGAATGGGCTTGTACGCTGGATAGAAGTTCAGTACTTAATAACTATAAGCATTATAAATCTGTTGTTTGTTATGAGAATTATCTTGATATACTGCCACGTAATTATAGGTTTTATTTTTGTCGGCTGAGACTTTCGGTGCATCCTTTTTCGTATACAGTAGGTCGATACGCAAGGCAAAACATACCACATGAGCAGCGATATTGTCAATGTTGTAGCCTTTTAGATCTAGAAGATGAATACCATTTTGTATGCATATGCCCCAAATATATTGAGCTGCGAAAAATATACTTTAAGAAATATTATTATGTAAGACCATCTATGTACAAGTTTATTGAATTACTAAAATCTCAAAACAGAAAGGTATTGGTAAAGTGTTCGAAATATATTAAAGAAGCAATGACTTTAAGAAACAGTTTTAAACTCCCAGTAAATTTACTGTATTATTCATCCTCAATATATTTGCTGATTATGCATTTATATATTTTTGTTTATATCTGCTATATGTAGATACTCTGTGCTGTATGTATTCTTGTGATTACAATATATTTAACATTATATGTTAACAAGACAATGTACGTTTGTATAAGTCTTCAATAAAAATCTGTTCTGTTCTGTTCTGTTCTTAAGAGCGGAATTGAAATTACATGACTTCAGCTCCATTCCAAAGAAAGCTCCAAGATTGAGCGGAATGCTAGACTGTTGCTCAAGTTAGTCTCATATAGGTAACTAGATACTTATTGAGGAATGACTGAGAAAGGAATTAACCTTCATTCCAAAAAACGTGAAAGAATTAATAAACTGTTTATAGTAGAATGTAATGATTGTTGTTTTCGTTGACAGCAAGCAATTGTTTTCATTGATTACAGTTTTTTTAACACATAGCTATACATGTATTAATATACTTACATACAAATTAAATGATTACACATGCATTCCTTCATGATATTCATTGACAGGTTGTGGTGTAAGTGTTTGGAGAAATCAACAAATATCTGTTTTGTTTGACATTTGTTATGTTTATAATCAAGAATTGAATGTAATTTTCTGCCATTCATGTGTGTATGAATGCTGGCGGAATCAAGCACATAGTCAAATGATGTTATATTGCATGTTTTATTTTGGGGACATCCTGTAAGAGAACCGAGAAATGAATGTTAAATTTTAGCCAATCAGTGTTAAAAAAATTGTATGAATGCCTTAAGATTTGAATTATTGCTTGTTATTCCAGCTGCCCCATATGTTGGCGAGGTTTGTGGGTATCAAGAAAACGAGATGTTTTACAGGTAGGAATTGCATGTTTTATGTATGTTTGTGATGGGGGTGGGGTATGCTTCTGAGATGTTAGATATAATATGAATACAATCATAAACATTAGAACCCCTTGAAGGCAACATGGATAGTTCCAAAAGCAAAAGTAATTTCCTTCCTGTTAACCCTTTCCCTCATATAAATGTGTTTTCAGGTATCTGCAAACAGAGTAGACCCAGATCAGACGGCTCCTAGAGGAGCCGTCTGATCAGGGTCTCCTCTGTTTGCTATTAGAATTTGATTAATCTGTTTCTTTGCTTTCTAAAATGTCTGCAATGTTCCAAGTTCCATATTTCTTTATAACTATTTTATTAATGAATATTCAGTAGGTATTGAAATTTGGACTAAACTTAGAACAGGGAATGGGTTAAGCTACCCTGACCTATAAAACCTGTACTTGTACCTCCTTTTGGTGTTGCATTAGAGATTTTACTGTATACAGTAAAACCCTCTAAACAGGACTTTAAATTTGGTATAAATATCAGTCTTAGAGACAGGTGGCAGCTTAACGCAGGGTAAAAGTCATGCAGAAAGCTCCTGGAGCTTTCTGCCTGACTTTCACTCTGCATTAAGCAGCCACCTGCCTAATAGTATCTAAATTTTTCATTACTAGAATACCAGTTTAGAAGGGTTTTACATAGTATTTGAATATAACATATATGTTAGATTTCTGCATTCTATATTTTGTCAGGGTACAAATTGTAGAGTTTCTGGATATGAATTGTAAAAGGGAGAGGGAGAAAGGACCTGCACCTATTGAAGCATTGGTAAGTACAACATGGCCCCTAAGTACAACATGGCCCCTAAAATGATTTTACTGAACCCTTTCCTTTATACAGACACTTTATAATGCCTTTGCAAACAGAAGGGGCCCAAATGTTTCTAAAAACATGATTGTCGCATATAAAAACGCCTAGGTGCGACAATTGTCGCATGTCAAAATGCATGGGGTGAATACTTGTGCCGGCATCATTCTTACAAGTTCTCACGGTGTCCTGAAGACAAACTGAACTGGTTATTGTAATAGCATGCGGCAATGTATTTGGTAAACTTATCATATTATAGTATGTTTGTCGTCAAGCGTGTTGTATTTAAAAATGTCGTCTCCCGTGAAAATTTCTCCAACTATTCAGGCCCAGTGAGTCATTTTCCCCACTGTTTGAAAGTCTCGGCAGATCAGTTATTTAAATCTGAGGCTCTAAACTGAAAAGCTCTTTTGGTGCTGTGTAATATTTTTAAAAATGTTAAGAAACACATCTAAACAGCAAACAATAGCATATACTTGAAGTGCATGAGCTTTGATTTTAGTGTTAGCTGTGTTAGCTTTCATTTGATGTTTATTATAGACTTTTGTTTGAAATTTTATGTATCAAACTTTTAATACTTCATGAATGTTCATTTCGAGATCAAGCTCATTATGAGTTATATATTAGTACTCAGTATTCATTCAATTATTGTAGCAAAAATATAAGATAAGGATCTTCGTAGCCATGGTAAACAGTAACAAATGATTTCTGTAATTTGTCAATGACAGCGGACCCTGATCAGACAGCAGCTGCTCCTACAAGAGTGTTATCTGGGTTTACTGTTTGCAAAAGCCTAAGTATGCAGATGCATGGAGTAAAAGATTAAAATATTTCATTCCCTGCAGGTGAGGTTTGTGGATACAGGGCGAATGGAAGAAGTACCTGCCTTTAAAATGTATGAGCTGCCAGAACACCTGAAGTCAGTGCCCTTCCAGGTACATTGATTGGTATATGTTTTTGTATCGCTTAACCCATACAATGTTGGAAACGAGTCACTAATGTCCTTTGCAAACAGTGTAGACCAAGATGAGAGGGCTCCTCTAGGAGCCCTCTCCTCAGGGTCTACACTATTTGTCATGTTACACTTTTCTTTAGAAAATCCCTAAATATTCACGATAAGCTTGACCTGTTTGATTTTTTGCAATAGTCCACTATATGGAAAATCAGCCTTGTAAGGGGTTAATTCTTGGATGGTAGCAGCTAGTTTGTGAATACATGTGAAAATAGTTTGGATCCAGATGAGATAATGTGTAACTTGGATCTAAGCTGCATAATATATTAGCCCCTAACTCCATAAATACACCTTTCTATGCCTCTGCAAATAGGTAGACACAGATCAGACGGCTCCTAATGGAGCCATCTGATCGAGTCTTCTCTGTTTGCTTATGATATAATAAAAATATATCTCTTCACCATACCATATGTTGTGACCATTCTTTAGAATTTTGACCATTCTTTAGAATCGTCTCTTCGAGACAATTCTAAAGAATGGTCACAACATAGGGTTGCCTGAAGAAACAAAGAAGCTATTCTTGAAAATAGTTTAACCCTTTCCTCCATAAATACGCCTTTCTACGCCGTTGTAATAACCACTTCTTGAAACCATTGTGATAAATAGAGCATTTGCTCCTATAGGAGCAAATGCTCTATTTATCACAATGGTTTCAAACTATAAAATTCTAAAATTTTACTTTTCTCTAGTAAATGCTCCTTTTGGGTAGATTCATTCAAAGAGGTCGGGTCTAAAAAATAGCCTATGGAGAAAAGGGTTAATGTACACATCTTATCTGGACCTCTGTACGTTGTCACTGATTCACTGTTTGCACTGAAAGTGTTAAATGACATGTTATCATGATCCTCAACTCTTTTGTTGACAATGCTGCATTGTAAGTTACCTGAACAAATAGTTTAGATCCAGATAAAACACTAAGTCACTCGGCATGTCATCAGTATCCAAACTATTTGTTACTGTGGTAATTTTTTTTTAAAGAAAAGGGGAGAAAAATGAACAAATGAAAATGACACATTTTGCAGATGACAAAATTTGATGGCAAAGAGTTGACCCTATAGCGTGTTGCTTGTAGCATTGTTATGACTCAATCTAGATAAGATGTCATGTAACTTGGAGCCAAACTGATCATGATTGTTTGGTTTGAAAAAAAATTTGCAATATTGACATAGTCATCAGTTATGCATAAGACAGTTTGTTGAGTGTGTTAAAGAGTACACTGAGTGGGCTTGGTATCAGGCAAATTTTTAGAAGCAAAAGTATAGTAAAGAATGGACTTGTCCATGGTCTTTTTTATAGTCTGGTCTTTCTTATGCTTTGTCTGTATAATTTAAAATCTTCGAAATTGAGAATACTCTCCTGAAGAATGTAATTTGGGTCTTATACTCACAGGCAATGCAATTGAATTAACTGATATTCTATATACATTTAAGCCACCTAGCATTCCAATCTCATCTCTTTTCAGGCGGTTGATGTGTTTATGTGCAAGCTAAGACCTATGGACAAAGATATAGAGTGGACGCCAACGGTAATTAGCAAAGTTACTTTTTATGTATCTCACTTGTTGAATATCTGAAGATGTTCTGTAAGTTAACCCTTTGAATGTGGGAATCAAGTATCCTTAACCCATTCCTCCATATGCCATGTCAAGATCAAGGTCATCCTTCAGGGTCAAATATCATATAGAGGGGGCATAGTGTTTCACAAACACATCTTGTTTAGAATTTTGTAGTTTGAAACCATTGTGATAAATAGAGCATTTGCTCCTGTAGGAGCAAATGCTCTATTTATCACAATGATTTTCTAAAGTGATTTTTACAGAGGTGTAGAAAGGCGTATTTATGGAGGAAAGGGTTAATATACCTACGAGCATAGTCTGCACTGTTTGTCATTTTCGATTCTAGATAGTTATCACAACATAGGATGACATTTTAGTATTTGAAATCCTATCATTATCTATTTCTCTGTGTACAACATATTGTATTAAAATGTATCATTGAAGAAATATTTTTATGAAAGGCAGTACAGACACTTTCTGGGTTTCCACTGTTTGCAAAATTCTTATATACTTGGTTCCCACTTTTCAAGGGTTAACCCATTCCCTCATAGGCTAATTTTAGACCCAATCTCTTTCAATAAATCTACCAAAAAGGAGCATTTACTAGAGAAAAGGAACATTTTAGAATTGTGTAGTTTAGAAACCATTGTGATAATTAGAGCATTTGCTCCTTAGGAACAAATGCTCTATTTATCACAATGGTTTCAAAAAGTGACTTTTACAGAGGTGTAGTAAGGCGTATTTATGGAGGAAATGGTTAACCACCATCTGAGTGGCTCTACAGAGAGGCTTCTAAAAATACTTGTTTACTTGCATATACAAATTATGATATAATTTTGATTTTTTGTTACCAATTGTGTGTCATGCAAATGTTTGTTATGCTGTCTTGAAAGTTACATGCCTTTTTAATCTGCATTTAAAACTACATACAAAGGATCTCTTTTTAGGCCAGCAGATTCATACATGACCTGGTCCGAGGTAAAACCCTGGAGGGCAAGGTTGTGTTGCGGCTGGGCTACAAACTGTGGCTGGATCCCCTTGTGATGAGAGTACACCAGGGGGAGTCAAAAACCATCATCAACAAGTTCTATGTGCATACAGAACTGATACGCAACGGACTGGCCATTGAAAATGAAGATGTAAGTGATAGTTGCAAGTTCTTAACCCTTTACTCCATAAAATGGTCTTTTAACACCTTTGCCAACAGAGTAGACCTAGATCAGATGATCTGCTCTGTTTGCTTATGGAATTATGTTCTACAGTTTTGGCTGTGGCCAAACTTTCTTGTGTTCATGTGCTGTTATAAAATATTCTAATCGATATGCATGATGTCATTTTGTCTTACATGAATATTCTGACACCGACCGCGTGGCTCAGTGGTAGAGCGTCCGCCTGCGGTACGGAAGGTCGTGGGTTCGATCCCCGGCCACGACAGACCAAAAGTCGTTAAAAGTTGGTACTAGTAGCTCCCTTGTCTAAGCTTGACAATAAAGGTGTAGTTCTAGGACTGGTCGGCCCGGTGTCAGGATAATGTGACTGGGTGGGGTGCCCTTGCCATGTACCTGCGGCAGGAGTATTCCAGTGAGGCAGCACTTTAACTTGTCTCATGCGGGTGCCGTCTGCAAATAACTGAAATACTGTTGGTCGGACGTAAAACCCACTCACTACATGAATATTCATGGAATAAAGGGTTCAACTTTTCAATGCAGCTTGTTCAATGGCATTAGGTTTTTGCAAATAATGTAGATATATTCTGTATTCAAATTTTATTTTGTTTGAAAGATGGATATCCAAAAGTCAGCGGCCAATCAGTGTCATCAACTATGGAGTCCATTTAGATTTGTTAAAGGATCTTTAAACCTTTCCTCCATAAATAGGCCTTTCTATGCCTCTGTAATAACCACCTCTTGAAACCATTGTGATAAATAGAGCATTTGCTCCTATAGGAGCAAATACTCTATTTATTACAATGGTTTCAATCTACAAAATTCTAAAATTTTACTTTTCTCTAGTAAATGCTTCTTTTGGGTAGATTCATTCAAAGAGGTTGGGTCTTAAAATAGCCTGTGAGGGAATGGGCTAAGAACAACAGAACCGACATTGAACAGAGGGCTCCGAGCCCTCTGATATGGGCCTACACTATTTGTAAAGAGCCAAAAAATAGAACCCTCTGATCTAGGCCTACACTGTTTGCAAATGCCAGTACACTCTTTACCCATAATTAAAGGATAAGCTATAGTTTGTGTTTTGGGACTTTTATGTTCAAATCTGAATGACATCTGATTTTTGTATGATGATAGCAATGAGTTTTTTCCCATAGAACTCTACTAGTGATATAAGACCTATGGACATTGAAATAGACTGTGTATTTCTTTGACTTCAGTTTTAAATCTCAGAATGCTAAAAATAATAGCTTTTCTACAGAACAAAATTACATTCTTAACCCAATCTGGTTGAATCTGACTGTACTGTTTGTGCTATAGTAAACATTTTCAAGGTTCATAATGCCATTATGTCATTTAAGCTAATTAACCCTTTCCTCCATAAATACGCCTTTCTATGCCTCTGTAAAAATCACCTATTCTTGCACAAAACGTGCTGTTGTAGTCCCGCTAGACCATGTATTAACAGGGCGATTCTCGTGCTCACGCGCTGTTGTTGACTGGTTTTAATTATACCTATTCGGGGCATAAGGTAAACAATTGACGCGAATGCTATAGCATTTTGACTTTTGAAAGCTACGTGAGCGGTGCGACTCTTTCAGGGGCACCGGCAATTAACTGTTTTAGTGATAATACATATTGAATGAAATTCTGTGTAAACGGTATTTGATATAACCATGAATTGACGTCAGAAAGAAATCAGTGGCCCGGAAAGGGCATAAATCGAACGAAGTGTCAAAGATGTGTACAGTTTTGCTGCGGTAGTATTGTTTGTATTTGGAAGAATTAAATTGATTCAGGAAAGCAGAAAATGGGTTTTTATGCAAGAATAGCGTTAAAACACATTTGTTTTCGGGCAATAACATATGCAGTGTCCCTCGTGAATGTTGTTGCCCTCGCCCTTCGGGCTCGGGCCAACAACAGTCCCTCAGGACACTGCAGATGTTATTGCCCAAAAAAACGTGTATTAACCCTCTATTGAAACCATTGTGATAAATAGAGCATTTGCTACTATAGGAGCAAATGCTCTATTTATCACAATGGTTTCAAACTACAATATTCTAAAAAAAATCCTTTTCTCTAGTTAATGCTCCTTTTCAGTAGATTTATTGAAAGTGATTGGATCTAAAAATAGCCTATGAGGTAATGGGTTGATACCTGTACAGTCATTATCTGTGACATGAATATTCATGAGATAATAGCTTAAAGCATGACATATGATGTCAATTCAATAAGCAAAGAGAGCAAACCCATATCAGATGGCTCCTACAGAAACCCTCAGATCTTGGCCTGTTCTGTTTGCAAAAGTGTCCAAAGGCATATCTGTCGGGTAAAGGGTTAGATAGGAAACATATCTGCTGTTCAAAGTGCAATTAAAAGCTGTCTAAGCTGTCTAGTTCTTAGTATTGTTGATAGTTTAATATTGAACAAAAGTAATAGTACAGATAGCTCCCTAAAAATCTTTCTTCATTACCTTAACCTTGCATTAAATATCCACCTGCATTTTAAGACTCCTGTATTTACCCCATTCCCTAATATAAACACCTTTTGAAGTTTTCACGCTTTTTGCAAACAGATTAGACTCGGATCAGACAGATCATGAAGGAGCTGTCTAATCAGGGTTAGCTCTGTTTGCTTATAGAATGTTATGTATCAGATTTTACATTGTTCCATTTTATTGATTCTAATTCATTGATATAAATGAGACAGTAAAATCTTGAATAAATGTTAATCAGGGAAAGGGTTAATAACCAGTAAATAGTCACTTAACCCTTTCCCTGTTTAATCCTTTACCTCATGTAAACATGTTTTCACGCATTTGCAAACAGAGTAGACCCAGATCAGACGGCTCCTAGAGGAGCCGTCTGATCAGGGTCTGCTCTGTTTGCTAATATAATTTGATATATCTGTTTCTTTGCTTTCTGAAATGTCTACAATGTGGCACCTTCAATATTTCTTAATAACTATTTTGTTAATGAATATTCAGTAGGTATTGAAATTTGGAATAAACGTAGAACAGGGAAAGGGTTAATGTTCATATAAGAAATAATGACATCATGAATATTTATTTAGTGAATTTGTTTACTTTGATAAAAACTGTAGTATCACGTCTATATTATCGTCAAAAGCAAACAGAGCAGACCCTGATCGGACACCTCCTTTCTGCGTCTACTCTGTTTTCACATGCATGAAAAGGCGTTTTTATGAAGGAAAGTGTTAAACATTGTTGCATTTCTTTTTGTTTTGCAGCATTTGAAGTGGCTTCATCAACTTTGTGTAGGCAAAGTATACATTCCTAAAGTTCTCCTTATAAAAACCAGGTAAGTCCTCTAATGATAAACTTGTTTAGAGTCCATCTATAATATTCTTCTATATAGAGTTCAACTAGAATAGTATATATTAACCCTTTCCCTCATATAAACATGTTTTCACACAATTGTAAACAGAGTAGACCCAGATCAGGCGGTTCCTAGAGGAGCTGTCTGATCAGGGTCTGCTCTGTTTGCTAGTGGAATTTGAAAGATCTGTTTCTTCACTTTCTAAAATGGCTACAATGTTCCACCCTCCATATTTAATTATAGCTGTTTTGTCCATGGATATTCAGTAGGTATTGAAATTTGGAATAAATAGAGAACAGGGAAAGGGTTAAATTGGAACTTAAATTGGAGGCATTGAAGTAATGACTGTTTAACAAACTCTTGCTGCCTTTCAATAATAGATACAAGTTTTGTCTCTGTCTCTTTACATGTCTATCCATTGATTTGCAAATGATAAATTTCTGACAGGATTGCCTTATAGAAAAAATCATGTTAATGAATATTTATGCAGTGATCAATTCATTCATATATGATTATTACGGAAAGGGTTTAAACAGTTGCTATTGTCTTAGTTTTCACCTTCAGTTGTGATACAGGTCTATGTTCAAGTGAAAGTGACCATGAATGATTAGTAGATAACACGCTCTAATGTTTGATGTTTTGTCTTACCATTGCAGGATAAGTCAGATGCTTCAGACAGACGTGCTACCAGCCTGCAGAGAGCACCACCAAGTGCAAGTGTCCGCTGTGGGCAGCCCACACTTCTTCTTTGTGCAGAGGAGGGAAAAACAGACAGAGTATGTACATATTCTTTTGGAAACAAGATACAAGACTCTTGAAGAAATTGTTTTCTTGGAATTTTCAAAATAAAAACTATGACCAAAAAGTTTTTGTATAAAACTTAACATCAGCATGTTCAAATCACTTTGATTACAGTCATATCTCATATAGCCAGTTTGTAGGAACCCAGTTATGTCAAGTGACCAAACTTAGTGTACATGGAGACAAGAGTATGGACTGATTTGGTGGGTCTTGGGTCAAGGTCAAGGCCACTATTACTTAAAACAGAAATATAGTTTATGGGCAATAACTTTAGTTAAGGAAGACGTTTCGTGACTTAACTTAGAGGTTTGGGTTACATTTTGTTGTTGGAAAGGGTTTCTTGATTCAAAGTCAAGTCTCTGTTACTAGAAATAGAAAAACAGTTTCAAGGTTGGGATTGCATTTTTGTTGGGGAAGGGGGAGGGGGTCTGAAGTCACGGTCACTATTATTAAAAATAGAAAAGTAGTGTCTTGACAATGAGTTTATTATTATTAACTTAAATAAGACATATTTTGTTACTTAAGTTGGTGCATTGTGCTACTAAAGTTGGTGCACATATAGCTGGCATGGAAACAAAGATTTATTTTTATTTGGGGGTTCTTCGTTTTTACTTAAAACTGAAAATGGTTTCTGAGTAATTACTGAAATTAGAAAATATGTATTGTAACTAAACTTGATGTACAGAATGCTTGCATGGAGACAAAGCTTGTAAATCTCTTGATTGTGTAGGATCAATGCAGAGGTCATTTTAATGAATTTTAGAAAAACAGACAAAAGTTGCGACTGCAAGAGTGTGGGTATTCCGATGTAAAAGTCATATTTTCACACTTTTGTTTTAGATTTTGGTCTCTTATATTTAGACAAGGGTTGCTAGTATTAGAATTAAAGCAAATGAATATCCTTGTTTTTGTTGTGTTTCCATGTCTCTTGTTTTAAACCTGTTTATGCTAGCTGTGAATTTGTGAAAACCTATGCTATCAGTTTAGATCTAGATTAGATGCGGAGTAACTCGGGTCCTCATTAGGATCTGAAGCCTTTACTCCATGAATATTCATTAAGAAATAATGATATTATGGATACTAATTACATTAATTGTAATAACAGCACATGGACACCGAAATTGTTGGCCATGGCAGAAACAGAAGAATCAAATCAATATTATACCATTAGCAAAAAGAGTTGACCCTGATCAGATGGCTCCTACAGGAGCCATCTGATAAGGGTCTACTCTGTTTTCAAAGGTATAGAAAGGAGTATTTATGGAGTAAAGGGTTAAATGTATGACACTCCGAACAAGGGGTTTGAAAGCAATGGGGAATATCTACTATAGGAAGATTTTATTACAGACAACAATTATATGGTATGCAGAGATTTCAGTTTGATGATATTGTATGTATTCTGACCTGCCAGCTTGGAAATGCTCATGAAAGACATCAGTGACTATGTGGAGAAGATGGATGATGGTGTGGTACCACCAGATATTGCAGTCGGAGCATACTGTCTGGCTGAATATACATCCTATGACGAGAAGTAAGACTTTGCTCAATTTTCCAATGAAATAAATAAAAAAATTAAAAACATTCTACCGGTTTTCTTAACCTTTTACTTGTTTGAAATGCATTTGGATGTCTTTGTAAACGTAATAAACTTAAAATCTGACCAATCAGATGCTTGAAAATGATCTCCCACTTAACCCTTTACTCCATGCATATTTATGAAAGAAATGATGATGTCGAGAATATTAATTAGATTAATCTTGATAACAAATCTTGATAACGACACATTGACATGGGAGTTTCTAGCTATTGTAGAAATCATATCTATTTTATTTCATAAGCAAACAGAGTAGACCCTGATCAGACGGCTCCTATAGGAGCCGTCTGATCTGGGTCTTCTCTGTTTGCAAAGGCATAGAAAGGCGTACGTAGCGTTGAGCAAAAAAAGATTTATATCCTCAGGCCAGGTGAGGTAGTTTCTGTGCTTATCCAACGTTTTTTTTAAACTCTTTTACAGATGGTACAGAGGTCAGGTGTTGAAGGTGGAGGAAGACACCTATGATATCTTCTTTGCTGACTATGGAGACAGGGACCCCGTACCAAAGAACAGAGTTCGCATGTTTCCAAAAGACCGTTTCTTTGAGCTCCCTCTGCAGGCTATAGAATGCCAGTTGGCCCATATCAAGCCCCCAGGTAAATAAGCCAACAGCTAAAGCATTGATATAGTTAATACTTTACTCCACAGATATGCCTTTTAATGACTTTGCAAACAGAGTAGACCCTAATCAGATGGCTCTTGTAGAAGCTGTCAGATTAGGGTTTGCTCTGTTTGCTTATGAAATACAGACCTGGGGTAATTAAAATTGTAATGGTAATTAATTACTATTAATTACATATTTTCCATGTAATTGATGTAATGTGTAATTGAATGTTATTTTAATTACATGTAATTGTAATGTAATTAATTACAGTGAAAAAATAGGTGTAATGGACAATTACTTTTAGCTCTGTTGACTAATGGAATTTAATAGATCGGTTTCTTTACTTTCTAAAATGGATGCAATGTCCCACCTTCCATATTTGATTATAACTGTTATGTTCATGAATATTCAGTGGGTATTAAAATTTGGACTAAACATAGAACAGGGAAAGGGTTAATTGTATAATTAATCCCCATGATATAACCCTTTGCCTGCTGACAAATGGTGTATATTAACAAACGGTGTATGCTAAGTTCCATATCTGCCCTGCTCCTTTGTTACAACTGTTTCATTTTAATCAAAAGATGAGGATAACAAATAGCTACACCAGCTTTAATCTGGACGAATACCCCAGATAAAAAATGAACTTGGTGTCTCACCCAGATCTAAACTGATTGAAAATGATTATTATTGGCCCAACCAGGTAATAAAGTTAAATTCTCTACATCAACCACTATTTTCGTCCCAAATCCTGATATTGACTGATAAGATAGATCTGCAGTATTACAGATTATGTTTGAAAAGTTAGAATCAGTGGAAACCCTGATTTGACATCTGTGTATAACATGTCTATGACAGCTTTCTGATGAAGATTTAATATTTTGTATATTGGTATGTATCCAGTGAGCACTTAAGGATGTTTATAAAAATACTTCTGATACAGAAACAATTCAGTGACTGTGAATATGTTACTGGTCATGTACATGCAAGCTTACATGTTCATGCACTAGTTATGTTACTTGATAAACTTATTTTCTCAAACATCTGTTGTTGTCAGCTTTTTTCAAAGTAATTGAGATGTAATTAATTACATTTGGCAAAGTAATTGTAATTTAATTAATTACATGCACACAACTCCTGTAATTGTAATGGTAATTGACTTTTATGAATGTAATTGTAATTTAATTAATTACAATGCCATGTAATTGACCCCAGGTCTGATTATATAATGATTTTACAGTGTTTGCCGAGGTTAAATGTTTACCGTGTGGATAATGCAATTAAAAAAAAGCAGCTAATAGTATTTACAGACATTATTTCATACTTGAATATTCCTGAGGTGAAGGGTTAAATAACCCTTTTCCTGATGAATATTCATATAGGAAAAAATGATGTCATGAATATTAATAAGATTATTTTTTATTATGGCTTATGAACATATGACATTTTGGCTCAGGAAGAAGCTGTAGAATCGGATCTATATTACACCAAAAACAAACAGAGCAGACCCTGATCAGACAGTTCCTATAGGAGCTGTCTGATCTAGGTCTACTCTATTTGCAGATGTGCCTCCCAGAGGGGCTGTCTGATCTGGGTCTACACTGTTTGCAAAGGTATAGAATGGTGCATTTATGGAGTAAAGGGTTAATTATTCTTTCACAATAATTGTTTTATGAACATATATACATGTATGTTGAAGTGTTGACCTGTCTATTATTGACCTCACATCTTAATGGGTGAGTTGGTAAGGGATTGCATTTAGATTTACACATGTCTGTCCATCCATTCATTGTTCCATCACTCCATTTATCAGTCACAATGTTTTTTGTCATGCATAAAATGGCCACTAGGGGCTGGGCTAAGTTTACTATAAATTTGTCTCTAGAATAAGTTGCCGGACTTCCATAAAATTTATTGGAAAAAAGAGAGTTGAGCTGTTGCTTTGTTGTCATTCTCATAGCAGTTGCTATTGTCATTCTATAAAAACTGAGACATTAGAGTAAAGGAAAATTGTACAATTGTGTAGTTTTGAAACCATTGTGATAAATAGAGCATTTGTTCCTATGGAGCAAATGCTCTGTTTATCAAAATGGTTTAAAAAAGTGACTGTTACATAGGCATCAATATGAGGGAATGGGTTATTCATGATGCTATTATAAAAATAATCTTATTATTTATGGTGAGATTATTTCTTACATTAATATTCTAAAGGGACAAGGTTATGAAAGTAATGTAATACAGATTTTTTTTCCGCATGTTGATTTGGCATGTTTACTTTAAGGGCCTGAGTTTGAAAAGCGAGCTGGAGACATAATGTGGGATTTATCACACTATGTCAACAATGATCTGAGACAGATGGTTGCAACAGTGAAGGACAAGACAAACTCAAAAAATGCTGGTCAGAACAAGTTTGTTGTGGAGCTTCACACAAAGACAGACATTGAAGATCTTGATATGGCTGCAGAGCTTGTGTGGAGACAGCTAGCAGTACCAGGTGAAGATGGACATGTTGAGGTATGTATAATGTAAAAACCTATCTAGAACTTAGCTCAAAACTACACTAGATGCTGGCTTAACCCATTCCCTCATAGGTTATTTTTAGACCCAACCTCTTTGAATAAATCTATGAAAAATGAGCATTTACTAGAGAAAAGGAACATTTTAGAATTGTGTAGTAAGAAACCATTGTTATAAATAGAGCATTTGCTCCTATGGAGCAAATGCTCTATTTATCACAATGGTTTCATAAAGTGACTTTTACAGAGGCGTAGAAAGGCGTCTTTATGGAGGAAAGGGTTAAGTACCCATTGATTTATTGAACATATTAGTAACAACAACAGGTGGTTGCTTAATGCAGGGCAAAAGTAATGCAGAAAGTTCCAAAAGGAGCTTTGTGTATTACGTTTGACCTGCATTAACCTACAACTTGCTTTACAGACCCATGGTTAGACCTCTTTGTGCGTACTGCCTATTGCCGGTTCTTCTGTATTGTTACATAAATACAAAATAATTGTAACTACAAAGTACTTTGGGTCCTGATGAGTCTAAGAGTAGCTTTAAACTAGGTGTCTCATTAGATTCCAGACGTTTGTATTTTGGAAAATGGTGAAAACCAACTGACTAGTTATCTGTGGTTGTATTTTAAAGTGAACACTTAAAGATGTATTATGCACATTTCTCGTATTAATCAATTAACACCAGAAGCTTTAGACGTATACATACAATGAAAATAGTGCTTACAACCAATTTTCCGACAGGATATATTTGTTCAGCTAAATATTATCGTTATCCTAATACTGGTAAATTATTAAAAAAGAGTCTTCTTTTTAGAAACGAAGATTTGTACGGAAATCAGCAGACATCTTCGGCATAGTTCTGAATGTCTCCAATTCTATTTCGGAGCAATGCTTCGAATATTAATAAGGATGCTATCACATGTACAACGGTTGACACTGGTTGTTGACCGCATAATATACATTAAATCATTATTTCCGGCATGTAAATTTGAATTTTACGACAGATTCCGGTCAATGGCGAATGCTGTTCCGTTGATTTCCGTAGCAATACATTTTTAGCTCACCTGAGCCAAAGGCTCAAGGTGAGCTATTGTGACCGCCTGTTGTCCGTCTGTCCGTCCGTCCGTCCGTCTGTCCGTTCACTTTTATTTCAAATGACTTCTTCTCCTAAACCACTGGGAGGATTTCAACCAAATTTCACAGAAATGTACCTTAGGGTTTCCTCTATCAGTTTTGTTAAAATCATGACCCCCGGGCAAAAAATGGCCCCTCCCCACTACTTTTACAGGGTTTTTTTTTTTTTAAATCTTTAAAAATCTTCTTCTCTGAAACCACTATTTCTAGAGCTTTGATATTTGGTATATAGCATCATCTAATGGTCCTTTACCAAGTTTGTTAAAATGATGACCCCCGGGCCAAAAATGGCCCTGCCCTGGGGCTTGTAGTTTTTACATAGACTTATATTGGGAAACCTATAAAAATCTTTTTGTCTGAAACCACATAATCTAGAGCTAAGATATTTGGTATGAAGCATCACCTAATATACCACTATCAGGTGTGTTCAAATAATGACCCCTGGGCCAAAAATGGTCTCACCCTGGGGTTTTATGCTACTTAACATCTGAATCTGTAACACTTAAAAGGTAATTTCCTCACAGTTATTTCCCTTGTCCCATCAGCATAGCCATAAGGGACAAAGGGAGATAACTGCATTGGAGTTCTAGGATCATTCTATTTATAACTATTTATGATAAAATGTTGAAGGTGAATCAGTGTACCGGTAGCTGTTTTAGAAGGCATAGAAACAGATCTGTCAAATTCCATTAGCAAATAGCAGACACTGATCCTATAGGAGCCACCTTATCTGGGTCTACTCTGTTTGCAGATGCATGAAAACAAGTTTATATGAGGGAAATTAAGAGTTAAATAAACAACTCCAGATCCTACAGTTCAAAGGTTCAGCGCTGGGCAGTAAAATCTCTCCAGGTCAATGCATGACTCTTAACTCTTTGCATGCTAGTGGTGAAACTGTGATTACCTATGCAAACAGTTTGGATCCAGATGAGAGGCCGCATACTGCAGCGTCTCATCAGGATCCAAACTGTTTGTCATCTTAACCATATTTTTGCAAAAAAAAATGAAAGTAAGTTTATTTTAAGAATTGAAGCAGATGACAATAACTTTTTGTTGCAGACGAAACATTAAAGGCATTTTTAAAGGGATTTTGACCCATTAACCCCAGTGTGTAGTGTGAGTGATAGCTAGATGTTACATGGTGTCTTCCAATGTCTCTCAAATTAGATGTGAGAGATATTGGAAAGTAACAATTCAGCCAATCAAGGAAAATGATCATCATCTAGACTTTTGATCTGGGTCCAAACCCAACTGATGTAAGTCATGGTAATTTGGGTGTGTGGTTGTGTGTGTGTGTGTCATGCTGTCTATCGGTGTTTTGGTGGTGGTTGCGTCTTGCATGTGGCTTTGCCTGCTTGACTTTACTACTTTTCCATTTATAAGCACAATAGTGTTGTTTGTGCAGTGTGGCGGCGGTGAAACGTCTCCCCGTACATCCAATCAATATTGTTTTCTTCCTCTTGCAGGAATTGCTTTACATTCAATGTGTTTCCTCATACCTTTACACCGTACTTTGCACTTCATGGTGGCTTCCGTACTCACCGACATATTGTGTGACTATTTTAATTTCCCTTTTAAGATTTGTGCCGTTTGCGTTTTCTCTAGTGCGACTTTACCTTATTTGTGTTTCTTCTTACTTTTTACCCATTCAATGTTTCACTATTCAATGTTTCATTCATATTCTTAGTCTTCTTTATTTTTGTCATAACCTATGGTATGTTTTCTATTATTTTACACCACTTTTCGTTACATACGTATGTCGCTTTTTACAGAAGGGTGCTACAATTACTACACAAAATATGAATAGTCTCCCTAAACTCTAAATTAATAACTTAAACTTACACTCTGTGTCTTCCGTTCAGATTCCTCATAACCTGGCTAATTTCCAATCACTACAGCCGTCAGTTTGTATTAAACCTCTAAAATTGTCTTCTGCTTCATCTTTTCATGTTCCCTCTTCGGCTATTAGTAACATTTTTCATAATGGACCTAAAATCGTTTTGTCTCCTTTAAAGCAATCTATCATTCGTTATAGTAAAGTCCATCTAAATTCACATTATTTGAACAAAAGACATAGGGTGTATCCAATAATTACTAAGTGCAATAGTAAGAGGTGTATGTGTTGCAATTTCATTTCTACTAGATCAACAATTAAATCTCTTGTTAATGGTAGAGTGTTTAGTGTGAAGATTAATTCTGATTTAGACTGAAACTCATCTAATATTATATATGTTCTTACATGAAATGCGCCACGTTGTGGCATTCAATATGTAGGTCAGACAGGACGTTCTTTAAAAACTAGGTTTCGTGAACACAGTTACCATTGCCGGATCAAAAAAGTACGCAATTTTCTTTACCAGCATTTTCGTCATACAGGACATTCTTTCAAATATGTTTCGGTTCAACCAGTAGAACAAATTTATTATGATTCTAAAACTACTGGTAGTTTAAAATCTAAAGCTCGTTTCATCACAGAGCTAGACTGGATAAAGAAATTACAAACACCTTTTCCTTTAGGCCTTAATGATAACATTTTCCAAAGCGGCAATATTTCTAAAGATCCAAGTATCGACATTTTCTCTATATTTTCTATTCGAAAACGTAAAAGTAGATCACATGGCAGACGTAGAAATGGTAATATTAAGCGTAAATTACGTCGTAATATGTCTATTCATGATTTACATACTATTCTAAAACAAACTGGTAAACATTCTATGTTATCTTGTTTATCGTCTTTACCCTTTTCCTGTCTTAAGTCAATAGACGAAGAGGCTGATAAAATCTATATGCGTACAGATCCGTTAATTAATACTGCCTCACTTATACAAAGTTACACACAGCATGTTCTTCGTCCACGTATTGATAAAGAATCTGAACATAAAAGACATTTTCTGAAACTTCAGTTCCTAAATAAAGGTATCGATTTTATTGATATTCAAAGTATATTTCGTGATAAGAATGTAATCGATGCTATTCCCAAATATTTCATCAACTCTGAATCACCTATCATCTGTTATAAATATAATAAACCTATTAGAAATGTTATTTTGAACTACAATAAAATTGTCTCTGACTTAAATATTGATGTTAATACCCCTATTTCTTGAGATTGTAGCATTTCTAGCTTTTGCTATAAACCAGTTGGTCATGTCATTACTGGTAATTTTGATATCATTAAGGATAAACGTCTCAGGACCCTCCTAACTAAAGGACCTAAATATAGATTACCTTCCCTTATTGATTTTGACGCTTGTCGAACTCATATTGCGGAAGCTATTCAAGAATTCTGCATCAAATGGTGTCGACGAGAACATGCTGATGTTAATGCCCTTTCGGATTGGAAGAAATGTATTTTCGATATTATTGATACACGAATAACTTTGTACAAATCAAATAACCATCTTTTACCACCTCGACCTAGAGTTACATTTCGCTACTTGAAGAAAAACATTTCTAATTTTCATTCAGATTATGTTCTTGTTCCTGCTGACAAGGCATCAAACAATGTAATCATTATTTGAAGATTGTATTATGTTGATGTTTTAAAGAAGGAGCTAACTGATTCAAAAACTTATATAACAGTTCAAACACCTGAAAAAGATATAGTCTCGGAACATGTAAAAATGTGCAATGATTTTAAGTCTGGTCCTAACATAAAACAACATAAACTTTCTACTTTGTACTGGATTCCGAAACTACATAAAAACCCTTATAAGTCGCGTTTTATTGCCAACTCTAGCTGTTGTACCACTACTAAATTATCTATACTTTTGACGTCCTGTCTTACTACGATCAAAGAACATGTTAAACGCTACTGTGATAAAATATATGAAAATTCTGGTATTAATGTTTTTTGGTCCATAAAAAATTCAAATGATGTTTTAACAAAACTTGAAAATGAACAGTATAACATTTCTTTACTGAGCTCTTATGATTTCTCTACACTCTATACTACTCTACCTCACCATCTTATAAAGGATAGACTTATTAAATTAATAGAAAAAACCTTTGCCAGAGAAAACAAAATGTTCATTGCTTGTAATGTTCAACGTTCATTCTTTTCGAATTCAGAAGTTGAACATTACACAATGTGGACTTGCCTTGATGTTTGTAGATCTCTTACCTTTCTTTTAGATAATATATTTGTGCGTTATGGAGATACCATATATCGTCAAGTTGTTGGTATACCCATGGGTACAAATTGTGCCCCTCTTGTTGCAGATTTGTTTTTGTATTGCTACGAGAGGGATTTTATGCTTAGCTTAAAACCTGATACACAGACCGATATTGTTAATGCTTTTAATAAAACTTCAAGGTATTTAGACGATATTTTGAATTTAGATAATCCTTATTTTGATACTATGGTTTCTTCAATCTACCCAAAAGAACTGTCTTTAAACAAAGCTAATCAATCTGACATTAATGCTTCATTTCTAGATTTGAATCTTTCAATTACAAATGATAAAGTTTCGTCCAAAGTATACGATAAAAGAGAAGATTTTAATTTTAAAATTGTTAATTATCCTTTTCTAGATGGGGATGTGCCACGTTCTACATCTTATGGTGTTTATATTTCTCAACTTATTAGGTTTGCCCGAGCCTGTTCTTTGCTTGAAGATTTTAACAGACGTAATTTAGTTATAACTGATAAACTTCTGAAGCAAGGTTACAGATATCACAAACTTCGGAAAACCTTTTCTAAATTTTATTATCGAAATTTACCTCTCATTAGTAAATATAATTGCAATCTACGGACGTTACTGCGACAAGGCATTTCTCAACCAGAATTTTATGGGGATGTTATCTACAAACTTAGGAAAATTCGGGGTCATATCCATTTTCATGATTTGTTTATAAAACGCATTAAAAACTTTAAAAAGAAAGGTTATGATCCTATTATATTGCAACACACTGCATGTTTGGTTATCGACCCTTTTACAGTCGGTAGCTACGCTTCCCTCTTTGCTTGCGCGATGACAGGCCGAGGGTAGTACTCTATGATGGTATACTCTTAAACTTGGATACAGGAGGAGCTTACCAGACTCATGTATTATTTTTTCCCTGTCGTGCCCTTAACGGCTTACCTGCAGGTGCTCTGACTTCAGCAAAGTCATTGAGTACATATTTGACGGATTGTCACAGTTATTATGCTATGTTTTACATGTTGTCCTGTGTTCACCGTCGTCTATGTTGTGGGTAAGTCCAGCGGGGATACCTTTATTTACAATATTTGTAAAGCTAGGGTGACTTTGAGAGAAGTGTGAGGTTAGGACGTCCGTAAACCGGTTTAAACCCCCAGTGGTGTTTTTGCTGCTGACCGTGCCAAGGCGGTACTCTCTTTGTCACCCTTCCTTTTGTTTGCATTGCGTCTTTGTGCTTGTGGTTTGTTCATGTTGTGGAACGTTTGTCCCTGGTTCTTGTGTGTCTTTTGGTGTTTTCTGTGTTCATTTCGTGTGTGTGCGTGTGCGTTTGGGTGTGTGGTTGTGTGTGTGTGTGTCATGCTGTCTATCGGTGTTTTGGTGGTGGTTGCGTCTTGCATGTGGCTTTGCCTGCTTGACTTTACTACTTTTCCATTAAGAAAACTGTGAAAACATGATTATGCAATGGCCCAACTGATATAAGTCATGGTAATTCTTAAGAAAACATGATAATGCATTTCCCCCCTAACAATGATAGGTGTTAAAATTACTACTGTGGATTCAGTCTGCTGCCCAAAAAAGCATCTTAAATATAACATTTTTATATAAAATTTGATGACAACACATTAAAAAGTCCTAAAATGTCTGAATCTTGTATGATATTAATGAAATAACTGAGTAAATATAACTTAATTATAACAGTAGACTTAGCTCTTCTCAATTTCAATTGTTAAAAATACTAATGACCCGTTTAATTGAATTATCATCAGATATTCACACCTAGAGCTAGAATTATTTCTAAACACCTATTAACCCTTAACCTGTTTGCTTTGACAAAAATTGATCTGGGACTACTCTTGTTTGCTAATGCTTAAAAAATTGTTATTGCCATAAATAGAAGTTTTAGCTTTGAAAAAAACTGTAAAATCAAATCTATATCTTGTCAAATGTAAACAGAGCAGACCCTCATCAGACAGCTTCTATAGCAGCCGTCTGATCTAGTCTACTCTTATTTTTAATGTGTAAAACACATTATTTCTCTGAAGAGAAGTTTTTGCTTTGACAAAAACTGTAGAATCAGATCTGTATTGTGTCAAAAGAAACAGAGAAGACCCAGATCAGGCAGCTTCCGTAGGAGTCGTCTTATCTGAGTCTACTCTGTTTGCTAATGCATAAAAATAGCTTTATATGACGGAAAGGGTTAAACGATTTTAAAGATATTCTTATTGGTCATTTCACATTAAAACTGGCACTTTATTTGCCTATATACCTGG
Organism: Azorinus chamasolen; assembly: GCA_963576725.1. Lineage (NCBI taxonomy): Eukaryota > Metazoa > Mollusca > Bivalvia > Cardiida > Solecurtidae > Azorinus > Azorinus chamasolen. Next base: position 69,638,602 of record OY755238.1, on the reverse strand, counting down.
GTCAAGGTATAATTGCATTAATTGCATAGCTTTATTGAAGTCATTTGAATTTCTCAAAGACCAGTTTCAGGCATTTTGAGCTAAGGCAAAAATGGCACAAGTTGTAAACAGTTTAGATCTTGGTCAACCAGTCACTTGGTATTAGTTCTGAATCCAGTTCAAGTTTATTCAGCAGTGAAAGCAGTGCACTAAGCTTATTTCATCTGCTAGAAATGTTGTCCACTGAAAAATTAACATGTCAATATACATGTATTACTGTAACTCAGGTGAGCGATATAGGGCCAATGGCCCTCTTGTTATATAATTTGGTAATGTTCAGAAAAAAAACCCAAAATAATCAATGTATTTACATTTCAGTTATTTATACTTACAGAAAATCTTTTTTTTTCTTTACCCAATCTTGAAAATAATAATTTTTAGCCATACTGCATAAAATCAATTAATTTTGAAAATTCAAAAGGATTTTCATTATGATCAATGAATAAAAGAATGGTCATTTTCTTTTAAAAGTAAATATATTTATATAGACAACCGATATACTTATGTTTTCTTATTTTAATAAATAAATGGAGATGATTTTCAAAAAAAATGTTTTCTTTATTACTTTTAATTGTGTTCTTGCCAATCTTGGTAGATCAACATGCATGTCCTTAAATAAAGACATAAGCAGATGTTAGTTCTGAGATTAATAATGCCGAGTCTGTCCATAACATTTTTTTAAATCATGATCAAATGTCTGTCTGTTTGTCAAAGGCAAAACTTTAATCATATGTCTGTCTGCCTGTCTGTCAATGGCAAAAGTCTTTAGTCAGTCTGTCAATGGCAAAAAACTTTAACCAAGATCACGTCTGCCAATGGAAAAAAGGCATGATCACATGTCCGTCTGTCTGTCTGTCAATGGCAAAAACCTTTAACCAAGATCACGCCTGCCAATGGAAAAAAGGCATGATCACATGTCCGTCTGTCTGTCTGTCAATGGCAAAAAACTTTAGCCTTGATCACAACTTTTGTGTTAGGGTGATTTGTACGAAGTCCATACATTGAAACATTGGTGATCATTCATCATATATTAAGTCTCTGCACCTAAACCCAGGTGTAAAAGGAGCCAATTTCCTATATTATGACATAAAATTATATATTGATAGAGTGATCCAGATAGCAGGAAATTGCACCATTCAATGCGGCATACCAAAAACATTTCGGCTACCGGGAGGGTACACCCCTCCCATACCCTCCCCAACTCGGCCCCCCCCAGACAAAAAATTCTGGGTACGGCCCTGAAATCCCTAGCTGAGAAAACATGATTATGCATTTGCCCCAAACAGTTTGAATCCAAATCAGACACCACATTATGCAGTGTCTGATCTGGAGCCAAACTGTTAGCAATGTGAAAACATCAAACTGTTCAGGGTTTCATGTATATATGTATAGAAGCCTTTCACTCAGCATCTCATCGGGATCAAAACTGCTGGAAACAGTCATAATTTAACAATTTCCTTCATATAAACGTGTTTTCATGCATTTGCAAACAGTAGACCAAGATCAGATGGAATTTAACAGAATTTTATAGATATGTTTGTTTCCTTCATAACATAACTCAACATCTCATCAAGATCAGACGGATTTTAAGATATAAACTGCTGGAAACATGTCTTCACGCATTTACAAAGTTTACCAGAGTAGACCAAGATCAGACAGACTTTAATAGAATTTATTTTTTCGATTGCATCAAAGACAATGTTTTAATAGGACTTTGATTATGTCATTTATGTGATTTATACAATTACAAACAATACTAAGTGTCTATTAATTAAGCAATCTGACTTAATTACATGTAATACTTTAATTACATTCAACCCTCAACTTTTTCCATCATCTTGTTTGAGTCATTAACTGTAATTATCAGTAATTATCAATTAATGTAGGCTAGTTCAAGCATCCTATATACAGCAATCAATTGATACTGACTATAGTCTAATGCATGCTCCATTGAATTACCTGTCTGGCTTGATTGTGGGACTTATTGGAATTTTGTCAACCAAAATGTGGGAGACATTGGAATAAACCATTAACATTTTAGTTTCACAGTTCTTTGCACAATGTTATGTTTGTTTCTGCAGTTAATGTATGTGATTTGAAAAAAAATAGTTTCATTATGATCATTTATTTTAACAAATTTTATTATGCAACTCTTCTTTAATTGCATTTAGTTGAAATTTAGGTGTTTAATAAAGTCTTTTCTCCTTGCTACTAATTGTATTTGTTTTAATTTGAATTTTTAAACAAATAATGTCTTAAGTTAATCAAAATTATTGTCAATAATTTGAGCTAAGGCAAAAATGCCACAAGTTGTAAACAGTTTAGATCTTGGTCAACCAGTCACTTGGTATTAGATCTGAATCCAGTTCAAGTTTATTCAGCAGTGAAAGGGTGAAAGCAGTGGACTAAGCTTCTTTCATCTGCTAGAAATGTTGTTCACTGAAAAATGTCAATATATTACTGTAACTCAGGTGAGCGATATAGGGCCAATGGCCCTCTTGTTCTATTATTTCGACACAAACAACCATTTACTAATCGTACTGTTTAGTGTTAAATAAGTGTTAAGGTACATATATTCCGATTCTGAAGTCAGTTTGAAACGCAAAATTTGCGAATAATTGCGCAGGATATATCTTTAATCCAAGAAATTAATCCAAGAACTTGTCCCATTCAATACTTAATTTTCAGAGTGAGATATCCCGTCAGTGTTTAAATATGGAGTTCACTCAGAATGAAAGACTTAAATTCACTAGAAGAGTTTGAATGACAAACATTGTAGACCATGATCAGGGTCCATGGTTATAAAGCTTTTTAGTTGAGTCTGAGATTGTTCTCAAGCTTTTGATTGGTCAGATTTGAGTTCTCAAGCTTTTGATTGGTCAGATTTGAGCCAGAGGCTCAAATCTGACCAATCAATTACTTGAGAACGAACTCAGACTCAACTAAAGTTTTATAAGCATGGACCCAGAGGTATCCTCTAGGAGTCTATGACTCTGACACAATATTTTACACTTTCAGCACTTGTTTGCTCGTCCTCTCGGTCTCAAGAAGAGGATATCATCATGTTTGCTGATTCCTGACCTCTGTGCTGCCATCTACTGGGAGGAGGTAAAGATTGGTATAGTTTGAATTGAAATAGTATGTATAAAGTAAAAAGCCTTATATGCAGACCAAACCTGGTCATCTTTCTGTAGTATTGTTTTAGCTTGTTTTCAACTCTTAGTCCATATATTCACCTTTGAATGACTATGCAAACAGAGTAGACCTTCATCAGTTGTTTCCTGTAGGAGCCATCTGATCTGCTCTGTTTGCAGAGGTGTCAGAAAATGTCTGTATGAAGAAAAGGGTTAACAATGGAACAGGAAAAGGCCTGAGCAGAGAAAGTTTTTATAGCAAGAGAAGAGTTTGCAATGTGCCTACTTCTACTTGTTCCTTTGACATTGTTCATTTGTCAATCACAAGAATTCTTACTTATCTTTCAGGATCCAAGTAAAGCCCTTAGCACTGCAGGGGAGATTTTAGCCATTCTCCAAAGATCTGCTGCAAGGTAAAAAAGGAAAAGTGTTTGTGTGTGTTTGTTTGCAGGATAAAAGATTCTTTCCTTTCTTTTAAAACACAAATAGGGCGTTGAGCAGTTTGGATCCAGATATTCATTGTGTATCTATAGTGTTTGCACCTGTCTCCACAAACTCCAATATAGCAAGTAAACCCTTTCCCTCATATAAACGTTTTTTCATACATTTGCAAACAGAGTAGAAACAGATCAGACGGCTATAGGAGCCGTCTGATCAGAGTCTGCTCTGTTTGCTTGTGACATGATATTGATCTGATTCTACAGTTTTGTCAAAGCAAAGAATTTCCTTAAAAAATTTACAATATAAAAATTCAGCTTATCAGTATTCATGATGTCATTATTTTTTACATGAATATTGAATAAAGGAAAGTGTTAACTCTACCTGATTCATATTCATGGCAGACTCCACCCATTATGGATATTGACTAATTAGGGCCCTGCATTGAAAATGCAGAAGTCCTACATGAATCCCATTTTCTGTCTGTCCATCTACACATTTACTGCAACATGATGACTCAAACAGTACTTCACATATTTCATATGCTTAGTATCATTAGAGGAAGACACCTATAGTATTTTGGTTGAATCAGATTATTCTGTCTAGAGTTATCTGCCTTTGATTCATAAAAAATGCCGTCAACTTTTGTCAACACATTTGATGTGACATGATGACTCGAACAGTACTTCACATATTGGTTTCATATTAAGGGCATATGCTTAGTATTATTAGAGGAAGACACCTATAGGTTTTGGGTTGAATCACGTCATTATGTCTAGAGTTACCTGCCCTTGATTAATAAAAAATGCCATGAACTTTTGTCAACACTTTCGATGTGACTCGATTTGGTTCATATTGTGGGCACATGCTTAGTATTATGAGAGGAAGACACTTATAGTTTTTGGGTTGAATGAGATCACCATGTCCAGAGTTATCTGCCCTTGATTTATCAAAAATGACATATTCAATAAAAAGATCATCTGCAGGGCCCTCTCTGACTGAGTCAGTTTTCTGGTTTCTACTTCTGTTGATATACATAACAAGTAAGTATATTAACCCTTTTTCCCCCCATAAATATGCCTTTCTACACCTTTGCAAACAGAGAAGACCCAGATCATATGGCTCCTGTATGAGCCGTCTGATCAAGGTCTGCTCTGTTTGCTTGTGATATGATATAGATGATACTACAGTTTCTGTTATGGTTATCCATGCCTGTGTCCATATGATATTTTAACAAATAATCTAATTAATATTCATGATGTCATTATTTGTTTTGCAAATATTCAATGAGTAAAGGGTTAATAAACTAAAAACAAGGCCTGTTTAATTTTGCAAAAATCAATATGATTCTCTTGGTTTACCTTTCAGTTTAAGCAGTGCACAGAGTAAGAAGAGTGCCTCTGAGGGTCTACAGTGTCTGGTGAAGCTTGTGGCTCGCATAGGGTGGGGAAACGTACACAATGTCCTTCTAGAGTGCCTCATCTGTCTGGCTAGAGCTGATGAAAGGTAGAACTTGGCCAGCTACAGTTTTCACATATGTTTGTGTAGTAAAACTACATGTATTTATTTTTTCCCTGATATAGATCACTTTTTGCATCTTTGCAAACAGAGTAGACCCACTTATAGGTGCTGTCTGATCAGTATCTCCCCTCTTTGTTTTTGCTATGATTAGGTCTGATTCTTAAGTCTGTCACAATTGTTAAATTGGGGATCTTACATGAGTGTTCATCACAAATTGATTTTATGAAACAAGTTTACTATAATAATATCATACAAGCTTTAGTGAGTGTCATATTAATTATAGGAAACAAGTTTTATAAAAAATAATTTGTAATGAACACAAATGTAAGATTGGTTCTTTTTATCGCATAACCCTTAGAAAGTGTCATAGAAAGTGAAACAGGCTATGATTGATGGCCGTTTCAGCCATTGTTTGCAACCAGCATAGTATGATGCACATGGAGTGAATATGTCATGCACCATTGGCTAACGATTAACCCATCATAGGCTATTTTTAGATCTATCGAAAAGGAGCATTAACTAGAGAAAAGGAAAATTTTAGAATTTTGTAGGTTGAAACCATTGTGATAAATAGAGCATTTGCTTCTATAGGAGCAGATGCTCTATTTATCACAATGGTGAAGGTAACAACCATATATATATATATATATAAATGTTTTGTCTGGCTATGGTTTTTATATCGTTTCTACTTGGTGATGGCACTTGTGTTTAATTCTGTTTCAGATTTATTGGAGACATGTTGGCTGCAGGTGTTGTTAGCAGTCTTATTCACTGTCTCGAAATGGTATGCAACTCTTGCTGACTTGACTTTCATCTATTTTTTTTTTTTTTATATAATAACAAATGGAACATTAAGTTAACTTTATGGACAGTTTTCTTTCATTATCATGTGTTTTTGTTAGCTCACCAGAGCACAAAGTGCTCAGGGTGAGCTTTTGTGACAGCCAAATGTCAGTCAGCGTCCGTCGTCAGTCCTCAACAATTTGAAACTTTAAAACTCTTCTCTGAATCTACAGGGTTCTCAGCTTTGATCTTTGGCACATAGCTTTATGTTCAGTTCCTCTACAAAAGTTGTATTAATTACACCTCTTGGGTCAAAATGGGCCCTGCCCCAGGGTTGGCCAGTTTTCAATAGAAACATACAGTGAAAACTTTGAAAATCTTCTCCTCTGAATCTACAGGGTTCTCAGCTTTCATCTTTGGCATATAGCCTCATCTGTAGGTCCTCTACAAAAGGTTTATGAATTATGTTCCCAGGGTCAAAATTGGCCCCACCCAAGGGTATCTTGTTATCTATAGATCCGTATGAGATGCTTTGTAACTTGTTGGGTTGTTGTTTTTTTTCAAGTACATTCCTGATCATTCCAGATCTTTAGCTATTACTTCATTTTTCAAAATTGTTCATCTCTGTGTTTCAGAACTCAGATACCAAACTCCAACAGCAAGCAGCAGACTTCATAGCCAAGATTGCAAACCTATCCACTGTGTAAGAGATTGCATGAATATTTGTTTCATAAATAAATAATGACATCATGAATATTAAATAGCTGAATTTTTTATAATCTATTTATCACAATGGTTTCACAGAGGCGCAAAAAGGCATCAGTAGGAGAGAATGGGTTTACTCTGTTTGCAAAGGCATTTAAAGGTGTATCGATTGAGTAAATGGCTAATTGTTGCCTGACTAGCATTTGCAATCAACCTGCGTCCCTGTAAGATACTGATTAAGTTTACATCTGATTTAGATTCAGTCTTTGTGAATTCAGTCGTTAGCCTCGTAAACTTTTTTGAGAGAAAAAAATCGCAAGTACAAATTGCAGCAGGTAGAAAAAGCCTCAGAGGAAATGCTCTATTTATCACAATGGTTTCAAAATACAAAGTTCTAAACTTTTCCTTTTCTCTAGTTAATGCTCCTTTTTGGTATATTCATTCAAAGAGGTTGGATCTAAAAATAGCCTATGGAGGAAAGGGCTAAGAAAAATATTTTTGCTTCTGATACATGTATAATCTTTCTGTTACAGATTCAGGACAGATTTCCAGAGTTTTGATAACATATATGTACTGTATGAGCTGTTTGAATACACAGAGTGTGAACAGGTAAGTTCTTATCTTTTATCTGAAAAAAAGTCTTGCAGAGATCTGTATGAATAGCAAATGTGGCCGATATATAAGAACATTATACTTTGTGTCCAGCTATGGTCATGGTCCTTTCAGAATGACTCAAGAAAGAGTTGGCACTGTCCATCTTTTATAGATATTTCCATGAAGCATTCTGTCAACAGACAAGCAAGCAAATAATATTTCACTATTGCACGTTTATCCCAAAAGAAAAACAGTGCAAGTCACTTTTCAGACTTACATTATGAAATAAACAGAACTACAGAAGCACTGAAAGTCTTTTGTCAGATATTCACTTGCAAAAAGTGGAGAAAATAAGGTTTTTGTCAGGTTTAATCTCAGCCCAGTAAACCTATAGCTCTTGTCAAAGCAAAAGATTTCCCTAAAAAGTCTACTAAACAAAAAATGCAGTTTATAAATATTCCTGGCGTCATAATTTCGTACATGAATGTTGAATAGGGAAAGGGTTAAATAAACTTTTTACTTCATCTTGAAAACCACATGTGGTAAAATAATCATCTCTTTGTGTCTAGGTGTTTATTGTATGTTTCAAGTAGGTTTGATGTAACTAATATAAGTATGTCTCCTCTTTTTAACCCTTTCCTCCATAAATGCGCCTTTTACGCCTCTGTAAAAGTCCCTTTATGAAATCATTGTGATAAATAGAGCATTTGCTCCTAAAGGAGCAAATGCTCAATTTATCACAATGATTTCAAACTACAAAATTCTAAAAAAAATCCTTTTCTCTAGGTAATGCTCTATTTGGGTAGATTTATTCAAAGTTGTTGGATCTAGAAATAGCCTATGGGGGGAAAAGGGTTAAGAATGCAAAAAATAGGGTTACCCGGTATTATGTAAATGTCAGTCAGTCTGTTGAATATTTTTAATCTTTTAATATCTCATAGATTTTTGTGCCTAAATTTCACACTTGTTAGGGAGAATGATCATGATACATAGGCGACCCTCTTGAATTTAAAGGCAGCTGGTCACGGTCAGGGCCACACTTACAAGTCAGAGCTCAAAAGTATAGGCCTGCATAATTGGGGCATACATGTTCATAAACATCTCTTGAGATGACATATCTTCTTACAGGTAAAGGGGGCTGTTTGTAGAGCCTTTACAGCACACTGTGTGGGATCAGAAAGGTAATATTTTTTACTTCAATTGTCATTATAAATTTGTTTCCTTATGTATTCAGCTTTTAGAATATTTTTGTTGAAATAGCTTTTGTCTTCATTTTTAATGATTCATTATCGATTGTGACACATAATAGTTTAATCTCAGCCCAATAAACCAGTAACTATCTGGCTACTTTGACAAATGGAGTCTTAGATATTTTTATACCCTTGCCTTTAGGCGATGGGGACAATAAGTTTGTTTGTTTTTTTTTTGTTTTTTTTGGTTTTTTTTGTTTTTTTTTGTTTTTTTACAGATTTGATGCTTTATTCTCCCCGTCATAGGTATGTGAAGGTCGGGGAGTACCACCCCTCATCATACCTCACAATGATTATTGTAGGTTAGTAGCATTATGTCATGTTTATGGTGAGTGTAATATAGTAACATAAATTAACAAATTAACAATGCCATTTGGGAAAAAAAAAAAATATATTATTATTATTTATACACCCATGATAATATAGAAATTAAAGAGAGAGAAAAAACACAGAAACACTGTTCCAATTAGGGGGGAAAAAACCCCCCCAAAAAACAACAAACAAACCAACATACACGCACAGAATAAAAAACAGAAAAAAAACGTGCTTGATGGGGTTCTCTCATTTCAACCATTTTTCGGTTTCACGTTCGTTTTCTTATTTTTATAAAAATGTACAGGAAATAATGATAATTGCCAAGGCCATTTCACTTTTTAGCTATCGTAGTATATATGAAGGAATTATTGTAAAAGATAATAATATTTTGACCATATCTGATCAAACTGTTGAAGGTAATTATCCCTTGTTGCTATGTATTTCAGAGCTGTATATTTAGCTATTATTTTGTTTTTTAATGATATTATTGAGAGTTGTCCTTTCCTTTTTTTGGTCAAATATATATAGTACTTTGTCTCTAGTAGAATAGTCATGTCAGCCATTGAATAGGAATTATTTAAATTAAATAGGTATGTCTTCTCATTTATATAATTGATACATTTTGCTAATTTCAACCACTGCTGAACTTTTGCTAAAAATAATTCTGTTTCTGGACATGACCAAAGCATATGCTGAATTGTTTCTATTTCACCGCAAGCTCTGCAATTAGGATTGTCAGAGATTTTGATGTTATAAAGGTATTTCTGTGTTGGAAGAATTCTATGGTTTATTCGATACTGAAACCACCTTATTTCTGTGCTGAATTTGTATTTAAATATGACATTGTAGATTTCTTTCCAATCATTATCTTCTATCTGAAAAAACTGGTCCCACCTTGTCACTGCAGTAGGTTTTTCATTATTTTTATTCAGTATATTATATAAATGAGCTGAACCTTTTGATTGTTTCAGTAGTATTGAAGCATTTAATGAGAGTAATGGATTTTGCATTTTCTGCAGTGTTTCTGTAAAGCTAAACTTGTTTAAAAAAAGTTTTATAACATTCATAAGACCATAAAATTTTACAAAGTCAATATGTATATTATAGATTTCACAAAATGATTGATAATTATAGAAATTTCCTTCAGAGGTGATTAGATCATTTATTTGTGAAATCCCTTTTATAAAACAAGGTTGTAAAACACACACATTCCACCTATTTGAATATCTTTGTTGTAGAATAATGGTGCGGCCATTAATTCTGCTAGGTTTTCAGGAGTGTATGACGTTTGTATTTTATGGAAAGCTTTTATGACATCTTGCCAAAATGGATTCGATATTTCTTTCTCACATTTCTTTAGATACTCAGATCCTAAAGAAAGAATTTTACTATAGTCAATACTACATTCTAAAATTTTGTTCCATTTACCATTATTTGTTATTAATCTTCTCAACCAAGTTGATTTTAAACCTTCAATAAAACATGTTAAATTTATCATTTTAAGACCCCCTTCAAAATATTGTTTAACTAACACTGCTTTTTAAACTTTGCATTCCCTATCCAAATAAAGTCGTAGAATACTGAATTTATTTCCTTTAAGATTTCATTAGGAGGATTTGGTAGTGACATGATGAGGTAATTAAGCAGGGGAAGAAGTAGTGTTTTTATTACTGTGATTTTTCCCATAGGTGTTAAATACCGACGATTCCAATTTAATATTAGAGCTTTTAGTTTTTGTATTTTTTCTAGGGATGTTAACGATTAATCGGTTAACCGGTTAATCGTTATAAACTCGGTTAACCGGTTTCACTTTTCCTTCAAAGGTTAACCTGAAAAAAATAAATATTTGGATAAAAAGTTTGTTGCACGTAAGTAGCATACGACATCTCCACTGCTCACTTTTAACTGCCTTGACATCTCGTCGAGTTAACACGCCACGGGCGTGTAGGCCCTATACTTCGTCTACAGTCGTTGCCAGGGAACCCTGATATCAAACCAGTGGGATAGAACTATTGACATATTCCCAATTAACTGTTGTTATTGTGTGATTTTAACAGATTAAGATTAGTGATGTACAGGTATTGTTTACAAAGAAAGATGTAGAAAACTTGTTAGGGTAATTTAGTTCAAACTGAATTTCAAGGAACATGTTCCAATTCTTAAGTTCTACATTTTCAATATGCACGCTAAAATTCGTGTGTTTTTGACAACGAATATTTCTGTTCCATGTTTCATTTTTAACAAAAAATATATGATCAACGTCAAGAATACAAAAGACGATAAAGTCGATCTTCTTAAGAAAAGTGTGTTGTTCCAGATCAGTTATATATATATATATATATATAGTAACTGAGTTTGATGTAGCGTAACTATTAAAGATAAAAAATAACACAGTGTACACCCTGAAAAATTTAATGCGATGCGGTTCCAATTCGATTGTCAATTTGATAAATTTCTGTATTGTATCATTCACAAGCAGGTTACGTAATTTACGTTTCGTATTGTCGTCTGCTACAGTCTGCATTTGCTGTCTGTTAGTGTGGCAAAAATGTCATCTGAAAATTTATTCTACTTAAATTTTGAACTTCGTCTATTTGGTTTTATACAGCTGATCAGGATAAGGGTAGGAATTGATGGATCCAGATCCAGTGCTTACCAGATCTAAGTTGTGTGTATATTCGTTGTCAGAAAACGCATGAATTTTAGCGTGCAGTTGTAAAATGTAAAACTTCAGAACTGGAACATGTTCCGTGAATATCAGGTTTCAGTCGTACCTCAACCCTAATAGAACACCCCCAATATTTCATAGTTACACTTATGTGTAGTGTGTGTCGACAGTGTCGTTTTACAGATTTAAGCAGTCTGGATCCAGATAGGAAACAGTTTCACTCGAGGTCTGATCCGAATTCAAGCTTTTCGACACTTGTCAATAGATTATTCAAAGAACATGTGCCTTTCAGTAACATTTACGATAAACATCGGGTAGACAGATTATTCTCGGCAGGACAATGGTTTAATTTTATGTCAGGTTAACCGGTTAGGTTAACCGGTTTTTGCTTACGATTAACCGGTTACAGTTTCCGTAACCGTTAACATCCCTAATTTTTTCAGTATAGTTGAGCATAACCATGTTTGAAAGATCCACATCAAATAAAATCCCTAACAATTTAAACCTATTTACTCCCCATGAAAGTTTCCACTTTGTTTTAATTCAATCAGCACTGTACTTTTTGCATCCTATCCATATTACATGTGTTTTATCAAAGTTGACCTTTAAAGCAGAATATTTTGAAAATCTGTGCAATTCATTTAATGTTTCATTTAGAGATAAACTAGATCCATCTAATATAGCAGATAGATCATCTGCATATTGGGATAACTTATATTCTGTTCCATTGATCGTAATACCTTTAATATTTGTGTTATTTCTTAATTTTATAGCTAGTATTTCTGCACATAATAAAAAGATATATGCTGATATAGGATCCCCTTGCCTGCAGCCTCGACTGATTGTGAAGAAGTTTGATAAATGACCACCCTGATTGACTGATAGCCTAGCATTCTTATACAACAGAGTAAACCATTTAATGAAAGAGTCACCAAAGTTAAAAAATCTTAATACATTATGAATAAAATTCCAGGATATAGAATCGAAAGCTTTTTCGAAATCAACTAGTAAAATTAATCCAGGTATATTATGTTCTTCTGTATATTGCATAATGTCATAAATCTGCCTTGTATTTTGACACAGGAATCTCCCTGACATAAATCCTGTTTGGTCTTCATGAATTAGTTTATCTAAAACTTGTTTACGTCTGTTTGCAATTGCGCCTGACGCTATCTTGTATATACAGTTCAGCAAAGATATAGGTCTATAATTTTTTAAGAATTGTCTTGGTTTATTTTCTTTTGGTATGCAAGTGATAATTCCCTCTTTTTGTGTAACAGATAATTCGGCCATCTTATATCCATAGTTTATAGATCTTAAAACAAATTGTCCTATATTTTTCCAAAATACTTTAAAAAAAATCAGGGGTGAATCCATCTGATCCAGGACTACGGTTATTTGACATCCCCTTTAGCGACTTTGCAATTTCTTCATATGAGAGAATTCCATCTAGGGTAAAAGATTCCTCGTTACTAAGTTTATGGAAAGTGCAGTTTTGAAGTTCTGTGTCTAGGTCAAAATCTGTATCCTCGGGAGAAATCTTTACTGTAAAGTTTTTCATAATAGGACTTTGCTTCTTCTAATATTTCATGCTGATTTGATATCACAGTTCCATCTTCTTTTTCAATTCTAGGAATAATTTTACTGGCAAAGTTATGAGATTCAAGTTTGCAAAAGTATGAAGTAGGTTTTTCATCATCTTCAATTATATTAACTCTTGATCTTATAATATGACCTTTCATTTTCTCCTTTCTAATATCTAATAATAGTTTATTAAGTTCGTCTAATTCTCCTGTTTTGTCTGATGTAAGGTTATTTTCAATGTTTTTAATTTTTTCAACAGTTTCTTTTTCCAAAGCGTTTCTTTGTTTTATTTTGTAGCTTGAGTATGATATAATTTTCCCCCTTAATTCCATTAGTAACGTCTCTAAAAACAATTGGTCATTTATTGTGAACTGGATTTGATCATTTGGTATGTATTTTAGATTGTCCATGTTATAAACAGGAACTGCATATTGTTGTTTTATATTCTCAATTTTACCATTTATGGCTTCTATATATTTCATATCCTTAAGAAGTGAATTGTTGTGCTTCCATAGTGGTTTTCCTTTCTGGAATGGGTTAAAAATGAGATTTAAAGTGATCATGGAATGATCTGACCTATAACTACTTTCAATGTTGCATTTATCAACTGAACTTAATAAATTTTCAGAAATTAAAAAAAAGTCTAGGCGTGCTTGTTTTAAAGGGTGTTTTTTTTCTCCATGTAAATCTCTTGAGCTGAGGGTATTTTTCTCTAAATGGGTCACTTAAATTATGCATTTCTTTGATTTCTAACACTTTTAATCGAGCATTCTTATTATTGATATGTTTGTAATTATAATAATCTAGTTTAGGCTCTAGGACCAAGTTAAAATCACCACACATAATGAGCCCTTCATTATTGTATTTCTCAACTTGATTTATTAAGAACTCATAAAATGTTGGAATGTCATTATTTGGTCCATAGAGATTCACTAATGTAAATCTGTTATTATCTACAGATATGTCAGCAATAATGTAATTTCCCTGTGTGTCTATTATATGGTCATGTATCTTAAAATCAGTTCCCTTTTGAAAAAGTATTGCTACACCTCTGGATTTAGAGTTACCAGAGCTAAAAATTCCTTCACAACCCCATTGCATTCTGATAAGATTTTCGGTATTAGTTGTAGAGTGTATGTCTTGTAAGCAGTAGATATTACATTTCTTTGATCTAAGGTAGTCAAAAACATCTCTTCTTTTTTCTAATGAGCCTAGTCCCTGGCAATTAACTGAAAGAATTTTAGTCTCCATCTAGTATCATCATTTTATACTTTAACAGGTTATAGTGTAACAGTTTTGAGAGAACCCCTATCAATGCACTAAAAAGGTGACAACTAAACAAACACATCTATCACATGAAAATAGTGATATTCTGCCAAAGTTTTTAAATTTTCCATACTACTTTTAGATATCCAAATACGGATCAGCTGTAATTCCGCATTAAACACTTACTTATCTTTATGTATAAAGAAATTACAGTTGTCTATCTATATATGAACATAAAAATTTCCAGCTACTCCTGATGCCTATTTGCCGATAACACTAACAACTTCACTCTCCCAGGTATTGACGAGTATTGTCATTACACTCTGTTACCAAAATACCTTATCATAGGCAATTCGACAGTCAGTACAATAAATTCACAAAAATTAGACCTCAATATTAAAACAGTAACCCATAATCCCCCAGGACAGTTTCGTTAACACCTTCCCTGTTGAACAGTTATGTACGAACTAATGACATTATAAATATTTATTAGCTGACATGTGCACACCATGTTTTCGGTATCGACAGAAAACCTAAGTCAGATTCACTACAGGCAATACAGAGCGGATCTAAATTTGATAATTATCTAATCTAGGTCCACTCTGTTTGCAATAAAATGAAAAGGTTCCACATCAGGGAAAGGATTAGGGCTGTAAGGGCTATACAAGTCATGAACCCGATATATAAAATTCCACAGTACACACACTGAGCAAACATCTAATACACATCAATCCTCTCACGTACACACAGCGTATCAGATATAAAAGATTTAATATATACATGTAACTTTCACAATTACACAACAGTTCAGCATTACAGTACCTCCTCACCCGAAATGTTTCCAGCATTCATTCAATAATACATCATCACAAATGTAAGCGTCCGCAGACAGTCTTAACCCACCTATTCAAAAGCCGGACACTTGTATGCCGATATTCGACCAGGATCTGCACTGTCTGCGACTCAAGATTCTTCTTAAACGTTTCATATCAAGTGTACTCAAATCATTAACATACTTATTTTTTTAATCCAACGAAATTCCGAAATTAAAATTGCTCCACAATTCTTCCAATGTCATTGAAAAGTACTATGAAAATTACTATGAGCTTAGCATAGGTATCAGTCCACATCATTTTATTTCTTCTGATTAATAACCCATTCTCTTAATCCTTTATTACATGAATACTCCTTTAAACTTCAGTGATATGAACATAACAATATTTTAACAACGACAAATAGGAAACTAAAACCACTGTATAAACTCTAGAAGCAGACCTGCATAATCACGTCAACCCCCGCCTTGTCCCATGTCTACCCATAATTTCAACACCCGCCATAACTCAAGGACCAAAAAAACAACAACAACAAAATACATAACAACATACAGACACTATTTCACTGCAGCCATCGTAGAAAGTAAAGAAACAAATCTATCAAAGTTCATTTGCAAACTGAGCAGATCCTAATAATAGCTTTCTGATCTGGGTCTACTCTGTTTGCAAATGCCTGAAGAAAAATCTGTATGAGGGAAGGGGTTAACAAGAGAGAGCAGATCTCATTCCAAAGGCTCTTGTGACAGGACCCATCGGGTATGTATAATTGCAATAACAAACCTGCAACATCCTTTTGATACGGGTCCACTCCTTTTGTATAGTCGTGTATAACAATGTTTGACAATAAGTTTTACCCTTGTCCGTACCTACGTACATCCGAAATTTTCGTCAAGGATTTCTTGGCTTGTGTAAGGTGGGATGATTTGATATCTGGTCTGAAGCATTATCATGGTGAGTTGTACCGTGTCTCCCCTTTTCAGGTCTGCTGTCCATGTACTTCCTGTTTGCCGACACTTTGATTGAATTTTGGTGATTGTTTAATGATAAAAAATTCGTAAAAGATTTTTTCCCTTGTGTAAGCTGCAATGATTTGATATTTGGTCTGAAACATAATCATAGTCAGTTGTACTGTGTCTCCCCTTTTCAGGTCTGTCGTTCATCTACTTCCTGTTTTCCGGCGGGGGCATCCGTGTCCAATGGACACATATTCTTTTATTTTTGATAAAGTCTATTCCAAGTTAATGTTCCATATAAGCAGATAAACATAGTTTTTAATTCGCAAACAGAGTAGAATTAAAGCAATAGCTCGGTTTGCATTGCAACAGGCAGATTGCTGAAATGCAATTACAAAAGAACCTGTCTTAAAAGTTCATTGTTTATTGAACACAGGAACCTTAAAAAGTAGACGATTGCTTAATGCAGGGCAAAAGTAATGCAGGAAGCTCCTATAGCAGCTTTCTGCATTACTTTTTCCCTGCAGTAAGCTTCCACCTGCCTTACAGATCAATTCAATTCAATTTTTCAATTCAATTCAATTCTTTATTTGATATAAGGCCTCCGGCCCATACACAAAAACATACAGTACATAATATACACAAAGTATAATATAGTGCGGAGTAAAGGAACAAAGTTGTTACATATGTTAAACGTAATTAGGACCTATTTAATCTTGTTTTACATAAGCATGTATTCATTGTTTTTCCCTCTCGAACAGTGTAGATCTAGCTAAGATCTCATACATGAGCCTCTTACCATGAATTCTACCGTTTGAGATATGTTCAGTGTACTGAAAGCACAAAATGATATAACGTACAAAGGTACAAAGATAAAATGTTATTACACTGTACACAGTGTAGATCCAGATTACAGGGTTCGTTGAGGAAGCCTCTGATCGTGATCTCCATTGCTAGACCCAGTTTTTGAACACTTTACTGTTTGATTATCTATTTTTTAATCCAAACAGTTCATACACATATCTTAATATTACATGTAATTGATATTAATTCATAGCATATTCATAAGATCCAGGTTGTCACTCTTATTTTACTATACAGCATTTTCAATCATATATATATTAAGATATGCATCTCGTTCCTTAAAAGCATAAAAAGTATACATAGCAGTGTTACGTATTACAGTCTCATTTGTGGATGACATCAATCTTTCAAACTTGTCCACTGTTGGATTTTCTATGAAATATTCTGGAATATACCTCAAGCGTAGATCATTGTATAGTGGACAAATCAACAAGAAATGATATTCATCTTCGATCAATCCTTCACAATAATGGCAGTGTCTAAATTCTCTCGAAATGCCATAATGTCTACCCTTTTCTATCATCAAGCAGTGTGATGAACTACGTAGATTCACTATACTTTTTCTGAACTTTGATACATCAATTGCTGAAACATACTGTTCAATATCATATGTACGTTTAAAATTGACATAGTAACAAAGCTTACTACTTTCACGACATTTTGACCTCCAATTTTGTATATGTTGGTCTTTAAGTCTTTGCAAATACTCAGCAATAAACAATGCATGATTTTGCACATTCTGTGACTCCCACACATATCCAAAACCATTTCCATACAAGTTTAATCGTAATTCTGTAACCCAATTTCTGTACCCAAGTCTATCATAATGCATTAACATTTCATAACACAACTTGACATATCTATCATTTGGCATTGACAATCTCCTCAACCAATATTTGATACACCTTCTAGCAGCATAAATATGCATTGGGTATCGCCCCAAATCACCCATTATTACATCATTACATGCATGTTTATTGGCATTCAAAAATCGTTTACATCCATACACATGGATATTCTCAACACAGGGCATATGTCTAAGTCCCCATAATTCAGACCCATATAGCAGGATGGAAGCAACTTTAGCATCAAACAATTTGAAAAATGAGTTGTAAGGTATACATGAAAACTGTTGTAAAGAGTTAAAGATGCTTATTAAGACTTTCTTTGCCTTAACAGCAGTAGATTCTGCCATCTTAAACAAAGACAGCCTATTGGTAAAAAGCATGCCCACATATGTGAAACCATTAACTGCTTCTACTCTGCTGCCGTTGTACCTCCACTTCTCACAGTTTGCTAACCTTCCACCACGCTTAAATACAACAACTTTAGTTTTTGCAATATTTACAGTTAATTTGTACTGTGTACAAAACTTCTGAAACACATCTAATTGCTTTTGTAAGCCAACAACTGTGTCTGCCATTAAGGCTATATCGTCAGCAAACATAAGCAAGAATATTTCAACTATATTTGGAAATAATTGTACACCACGTATGTCATTATCACATAGTAATGTATGCAGCTCGTTAATAAACATAACAAACAAAATCGGGCTCAATTTACATCCCTGTCTTAGTCCAACTGGACATGTGAATGTATCGGTATTTCCTTGGTCAGTTCTAACACATGCCTTTACTGTCTTATAAATGGACTGGATGGACTTAAAAAGATTACCACGTATGCCATTTTTCTGTAAGATCTTGTACAAAATACTGCGGTCAACTGAATCAAATGCCTTCTGAAAGTCAATAAATGCTACATATACTGATTTTCTTTTCATACTCAAATATTTCATTACAACAGAGTATAAAATGTAAGCATTGTCAACTGTGGAATAGCCTGCTCTGAAACCACTCTGGCATTCACAGATCTTTTGGTACATATCAACGTAGAATGTCACCCTTCTCGTCAAAATAGCTATGTAAATTTTGCTAACAACATCTATAAGGGATATTCCTCTATAATTATTTGCAGAATTTATATCGCCTTTTTTATGCACAGGGACAATAATACTCTGAGCCCATCTATCAGGAAACTCTCCTTTTTCAAATAGTCTGTTATAGAGTTTACACAGAAATGGTATCAATACACTGGCACCATAAACCAACTGTTTAGGCATAAGGATACCACCAACTGATTTATTCACATTTATACTCTTAATAGCATCTTTTATTTCTATATCGATAATCTCTGAATTCAAAACCATCCCTTCTATCTCATCAAGGACTTCTACGTCAGCATCGCCATCCAGTGAGCCATCATAGATAAAATGCTCAGTATCGTGGGCAAACAAGTTACTGAAATGTTCAAACCACTGGTCCAATGTTATATTTGGCTCTACTCTAGGTCTTCCTGTAAGTGACTTAATTTCACGCCAGAAAGATCTAGAGTTACTGGTATTAAATTCTAGATTAGCAAGATACAGTCTATTGTACACAAGACGTTTTTGCTTACATACACTTTTGTATTTGTGTTTACTATTAACATATTGTAACAAGTTGTCATCTGATCTATTGCCTCTAAAGCGTCTGAGACATCTGTTTACTTCATGTTTGGCCTGTTTGCAATCGTTATCATACCACCTTTTACCATGTTTTCTTAACACATTGCGCTTTGCCCTCCTAAACTCTGAACTGCTTTCTAATATAGCAGATTCTAGTTCTACCACAACAGAGTCAATATCAGATGTGGGATCACTTAACATGCTATCGACTTTATTAAAGGATCCACTTAAAATATGTTCTGACACACTTTCTAAGAATGTGTCAGCATTGTCTATTTTATAGAAGCATTCTTCACTTGCATGTACTGGCACAGTTTTAGTCTTATAATTTGCATGTATATGCACACATAATGGTAAGTGGCAACATTCAGGTCTAGAAAGAATTTCAAACTTTGTGACAACATCTAATAAACTTTTAGTGGCAATAAAATAATCTATAATACTGCATCCATTGCTGTTTATAAATGTATAGTCACTACTGTACTGCCCAAAGCGACCATTCATTATATAACAGCTATAAGTTTTACAAAATGTAAGTAATTCATGCCCCAATTTGTTTACCACACGATCTTTTGAAATTCTATCTCTGCCTATATCACCATCAAGTATGTCACTAAACTCTTGTAATTCTGGTACATTGTCACTGCCCACTGTATAATCAATCAAGTTAGCCGTGCGTGCATTAAAATCACCACTTAGCAGTATCTCTATGTTTGAGAGGTCAAACTCAGTCAGACAATCCTCTAGCTGCTGTAACACAGTATTCCTACAGATATCATATATCGGAGAGTTACCTGGTGGTACATATAGATTCACATATAAAATATCCTTATCTGTTACCAGAAGTGTTTTATCTAATAACAGAATTACACCATGGTCTAATTCATTACACACGCGTTTAACAAATGCTGATATACTGTTTCTAATACCGACTATAACACCACCCATTGGCCTACCACCGACAGCCGATTTTATTGCACTGCATGTAAAAATTAAGTGGTCATGGAAGTAATTTTCGAGGTAGGTATAATCAATATCCCATGTTTCCTGGATACCAAAAATATCAATTGATGAAAAGAATTCATTTATATCAAAAGTCAATAATTTTGCCTTAAGTCCGCCAACATTCCACGATAACAGTTTAATCTGAATATGTTCTTGTGCAGAGCTTTGGCCGGACCCCTATTTTGACTCAGTCCTGACACCTGGGATATTTCTAACATTGTCATGTTCTACCTCTTGAGATACTTCCATAGCCCCTTCACCATTTTGCCCACTTGCACCTTGCAGTGTTTCTGATGAGCGCACTGCACGTCTGAAAACACGACTTCCAACAACATCACTACCATTAGTATTTCTTGACAGAATGTATGTATGTAATTTTCCGTTCTTGAAATACCCATTTTGACCCTTCATTTTAAGATCTTTCAGCTGCTTGCGTTGAATATATGTCAAATCATTAGCTAAACGTATGCCACTTTCTCTGAGCTTATCTCTGTATCGAAACAATTTAAATTTATCATCACAACACAAAAATTCAACAATCACCATTCGTGCAGGCTTAGGTTTGCGACCATTTTGAAGATGATCATCTGTGCCAATCCTATGCGCTGACACAAGTGCATTGTCACCAAACGCTTCTTCACCCTCGGCAACGCTCAGAACTTGTTCATTGACCAGAGAAATTAACCCCTTTTCATTTGACTCAGTTTCTGTTAAGCCAAAAATTCTCATAGAACTTTTCAATCTACTTGATTCTACAGATCAATAATTAGATATCTTTTTGATGGCCGCTTAACCCTTTCTTCCATAAATACGCCTTTCAACACCTCTGTAATATTCACTTCTTGAAAAAATTGTGATAAATAGAGCATTTGCTCCACAGGAGCAAATGCTCGATTTACCACAATGGTTTCAAAACTACACAATTCTTAAAGTTTCCTTTTCTCTAGTTAATGCTCCTTTTTGGTAGATTCATTCAAAAAGGTAGGATCTAAAAAAAATCCTATTAGGGAAAGGGTTAAGACAGGTTCTACTCTACATTTGCACTTACAATGACTTACAGTTGTGATCCTTTTGAAATGCAGAATTACCGGATACCTCATCCAGATCAGAACTGAAAATCACATTTTCGTTAATGCTATATTTATGTAGGAAATGTAATCATTTTGATTTACAGAGTGTCTCAGTACCTGATGGAGAAGTCTTTTTGTGTGGCCCTGGCGAAGTGTCTGAACCAGTCAGCTGACCACAGTGTGGTAGAGGCTGCACTCCTTTTGATATCCACGCTGTCAGAACTTCACAGGTAAGAGAGATATTTGTATGTTAGAATTAGTTGATTTGTTTGCATGCATACTTTTGAAGGGGTCATTTAACCGTCAGCCTGCTATAGGCGGATGAGTGAATACGGTTTGCAAACAGTTTGGATCCAGGTGATACATAAAGTAACTCGGCATCTCATCAGGATCCAAACTGTTTGACACCTTGATTACATTTTGGTAGACAAATTGACTATAACTTGAATTTTGAAAATGTAGATGGGGAAAATTTCTGTAAAAATAATTTACTCAACAGACGAAAGGTTAACCCATTCCCTCATACCAACGCTTTTTCCTGCCTTTGCAAACAGAGTAGACTCAGATCAGATGGCCCCTGTTGGAACTATCTGATCAGGGTCTGCTCTGTTTGCTTATGATATAAAGTACATAAGATTCTATAGCTTTCGACCTAGCCTCTGTGTCCATGTGCTATTATAGCAAATTAATCTATTTAATATTCATGATTTCATTATATCTTACGTGAGTATTCATGGAGGAAAGGGTTAACTAGCTTAATTTTATACTGACGTAATGAACAGGACAATAGTTTACCATGGCAGAACTGTAGACTCCTATCTATGTTATTCCATCAGTAAACTGAGCAGACCCTGGTCAAATAGCTTCTACAGGAGCCTTCTGATCTGGGTCTACTCTGTTTGGACAAGTTCCAAAAGTTGTCTCTATGAGGTGAAGGGTTTAACATTGATGAGTATCAGAGGTCCAGATAAGGGTTAGCGTAAATTAAAAGTTTTTCAAGAGTAACCACTTTATTTCTCCACAAAAAGTCTCTTCAAGATAATTCTAGAGTGGTCAAATTATACAGTCTGGTGGAAAATGACACTTAGTATTGGAGTACGCACCTTTATCTGGAATATTACTCTCTCATGAACTTGAACTGAAGAAAATGTGTTGAAGATTGAACTGTAGGATATTTCAGGTAATCTTTACCATATGAGAGAGAGAGAGTCATGAATTGTTCTTCTATTTGTTTTTGTAGTAGTCATGCTGATCTGAAGAGGGAATCTTTGATTGAAGCCATAGTGAAGAATCTCCAGAAATCTGAATGCAATAAGGTATGAGTGTGACAAATATGAAATATTCAGACTTTAGCCCTTTACTTCATAGAGAGTCCGTTTGGCGCCTTTGCAAATGAGTAGACCCAGGCCAGATGGCTTCTGTATGAAAACTGTATGAGTTAACCCTTTCCTCCATAAATACGCCTTTCTAGGCCTCTGTAAAAGTCACTTTATGAAACCATTGTGATAAATAAAGCATTTTCTCCTATAGGAGCAAATGCTCTATTTATCACAATGGTTTCTAAACTACACAATATACAATTTTCCTTTTCTCCAGTAAATGCTCCTTTTGGGTAGATTTATTCAAAGAGGTTGGGTCTAAAATAGCCTATGGAGGAATGGGTTAACTTCAGCAGCCTGAGCCTAATTTCCCATTACAGTCATAAATGCTTATCTTTTAACCCTTTTCTTCACATAAACACCTTTTCACACCTTTGCAAACTGAGTAGACCCAGATAGGACGGTTCCTGTAGGAGTCGTCTGATCATTGTCTGCTTTGTTTAATTATGAAATTACAGGAGATCCGACTATACAGTTTTTTCCAGTACCAAAATGTCCTTTGTACACATGCCATAATACAAATTCAGCTAATAAATAATTAAATATTCATGATGTCATTATTTCTTTGAATATTCAACAGTAAAAGGGATAAGGAACTGAACTGGAATTCTCCCAAAACTATGTCAGCTCCTTCTTTCGATGTCTGGCTTAAATTGTAAAACAAGAGAAAATAGTAGGTTAAGAGGGATTAAGATTGAATTCAGTTTGATAATATGGATCATGCTTTTCTTTTCAGTGTATACAGCATTCTGTTCAGCTGTGTGACAATTTTGCAGTGACACGACGAAAACACAAAACATTCCTGCTGGAACTGGAGACTGTACCTGTGCTGACAAGGTTCAATATTTTCTGCACATTGTCATGTTTAACTTGGCTTTTATATGTATACACTTTTGAAACGGGGCATATAGATTTGCCCATGCATTTTCAACATTCTATTGAACTGTTTGAAACTTTGATGTTCGCAATTCTCAATTTTTCATATGAAAAGTATTATAATCCTTTACCTCATGGTTCCTTTGAAAACAGAGTAGACCCAGATCTGATGGAGCCTGTACGAGCTGTTTAATGATTATTTCTAATATGAATATTCATGATTTATAATAGATAAAGAGTTAATTCTTTCCTTTAATTTTCATCTTATTTGTTTAAATTGGTTTAATTCATCTTTGAAAGTTTAGTAATTTAAAGATTCACATTTCTACACCTGAGTTTTATTATTTTCTTCCGGTATATTTGAATTTGTGTTAACATATTTCAGACTTCTGAGTTTGGAGCTCCAATCCACCACCAAGCAGCTTTGTAAGGACCTGAAGAGCTCCCTTATTGTCAAGGTTCCCTCAGAGCCCTTGTCTGGTACCACTCTCAGACCCAACAGCAGGGAGACACATGCTCCATCTAGCAGGTTAAATGGGCTGTTAGTTTAGAAAAGAAGCTTAACATTTTCTTTGTAAACAGAGTAGACCTAGATCAGATAGCTCATGTAGAAGCTTTTTGATGAGGATCTGCTCTGTTTGCTTATGACATAATAAAAATCTTATTTAAAGTGTCTGTAAGGATCTATTTTTTTGTATTCGTAAATTCATTATTTCTTACACGATATTCAATAAGTTAGTATCAAATGACAGAACATATAGACCATTAATATGCAGCTGAAAATGTCCTCAGTTTTATATAGTATATATTATTATACCCCACGCAACAAAGTTGTGCAGGTTATATTGTTTTTGACCATCTGTCAGTCCGTCCGTCCATCTGCGTATCATAATACATTGTTGCTCATCTAGCACTTTCATTTCTCGACCATTTTATCTCAAATTTGCTTTAAGAAGTGTCATGAATAAAAGCTTGAAAGAGTTCCATTTTCAGAGGAATCTGTCATGAGGAACAACTTTTTTTCTTTGACAGTATGGTTCTTAAACCCATTCCCTCATATTGACGACTTTTGACGAATCTGTAAAAGTCACTTTGTGAAACCATTGTGATGAATAGAGCAAATCTATTTATCACAATGGTTTCTAACTACAAATTCTCTAATTATTGCTCCTTTTCGGTAGATTTACTCAGAGGTTGCATCTAAAATTAGCCTATGAGGGAATGGGTTAATTGTATTATTTAACATGTTCGAATATTATGAGTTGATTAGTTTTAGGTTGTGACCAGGTTTTCATAATTTCCAAGATTACACTTGTTTAAAAAAATTCATTGTTTTGTTACCCAAAATTCTTTTCTGATAATAGTTTGACATCTTCCGCATCTTCAAACCTGCTTTGCTATATTGGTTGAATTTACAGTGAACCCTCTTTACAACAGAGGTGTTTGTTTCCAGACATTTGGCTGGTATAATGAGGTTGCCGTTATAACGAGTTTAAATATGAAAGGAACCATATGGCCAGTTTTAAACTAGTACCAACAGGTGAACGCTGAATGCAGAACACACAAATGCAAAAAGCTCCTTTTGGGAACTTTTTGCACTATTTGTGTTCTGCATTAAGCAACGTCTGTCTTTTTGGCATTGCACGTATTTATTCGATGGTTGTTTCAAAGACTTAATGGTATTTTTGTTTCAATGCATACTGCCGGTATAAAGAGAGTGAGTGCCATTGTAACGAATGCTGGTATAATGAGGGTTCTCTGTAATATGTTCATTTTGTAATTTTGTATTGTATTGTATTTTCTAGTGGAAACGCCCCTCCGGTTTACTGGTCCCAAAACTCTTTCAATGTGATACTGAGTGTGAAACTCAGTAATGTGCCAAACAGAAAAGACATAGTTAGCTTTGGAGAAAATGTGGTAAAGTTTAGGTAAGCACGGAGACAAGTTATTATTACCTCATGAAAATTGATACAAGGATGACACCAACAATATTTATTTGCTGAATTTTTATGATGGTATATGAACACAGGAATTTTGGGCGGAAAACGTATAATAAGATCTATATAATTTCATAAGCAAACAGTGGCAGACCCTGATCATATGGCTCCTACAGGAGCTGTCTGTTCTGGGTCTACTCTGTTTACAAAGGTATTAAAGGTGTATCTATGGAGTTAATGGTTTCAATTTCAGTCAGTGGATGTAGCTGGTGCAAACTTTTATTTGGGCTGTTAACCCATTCCCGCATATTGACGCCTTTTGAGGCCTCTGTAAAAGTCACTTTTTGAAACCATTGTGATAAATAGAGCATTTGCTCCACAGGAGCAAATGCTCTATTTATCACAAGGATTCCAAAACTACACAATTCTAAAATTTTCCTTTTCTGTATTAAATATTCCTTTTCGGTAGATTTATTCAAAGAGGTTGGGTCTAAAAATAGCCTGTGAAGGAATGAGTTAATTGTAAAAAGGGTTCAATGGGAGTTGTATAAATGGTGTAGACTTCGAGCATGTGCTTTGGCAGAGTCTAATAGTCTTCCGGTCTACATTGTGTGATATTCATTATCTACGGTAAACCCTGTCCGCAGCAACCTTCCAAATAACTCAATTTCTATGTACTAAACCCTTTCCCTGTTCTGTCTTTATTGCTCTGTTTGCAAATGTGTGAAAATGCATTTATATGAAGGAAAGGGTTAAGACAGGTGATAGGTTAATGCAGGATGAAAGTTAGGCAGAAAACTCCTCTAGGAGGTTGCTGCATTACTTCTACCCTTCATTAAGCAGCCACCTGCTCTTACAGATCTATATTCATTATATGGCCATTATAGGCAAGTTCCACTGTATTTCGCAAAGGTGTGAAAAAGCTTTGTATGAAGTAATGGGTTAACTTAAGTCTTAGTCAATAATACAAGAATACAGTGTACCAAAGAGTGGAGTTGTTATGTTACAGTGCCGCAGTTGAAGGCGTCATCTATAGCTTTGACTACAAGTTATATGGAAAAATCATTGAGGCTAGCTCGAAGGTAGGGGTACGCTCTCAGGAAGTCTTGATCTCAATGAAGAAAGAAATGAAAGAGAGATGGCCTCGACTGCTCCAAGATAAACAAAAGGTTAGTGGAAAAGGTTTTCACATTCTTTATATCTGAAACTTTTCTTTTGTAATTTGTTCACAAAGTGGTGGCATATATAGCTTTGCCCTTGTCCGTCCATACGTAAGTCTGTACGCACATCTAGAAGAATTTGTCCGGGCTCTTTCTTAAAAAGTTTTTGTCCAATCCACACCAAACCTTACACACATGTTTGTGGCTATTATACCTTGGTCAAGTTTCATAGCCATGTAAATCGCTTCATTTGTTTAGGAGTTGCTGCCCTTTATTTGCAAAAAGGACTTTAAAAATATCTTGTCCGGACTCTTTTGGAAAGCATTTGTCTAATCCTCACCAAACTTTACAGACATGTTTGTGGCCATTATATCTTGGTCAAGATCAATAGCCATGTAAATCTCTCCAGTCATTGCATACAGTAAAACCTCTCTGTAACGGCCACTAAATTACATTAAGTATTTTATATTAAAAGCAGATGGCTGCTTAACCCTTTCCCTTATATTTATAACCGTGTTTTCATGCATCTGCAAACTGAGAAGACCCAGATCAGACCGCTCCTAGAGGAGCAGACTGATCAGGGTCTGCTCTGTTTGCCAATGGAATTTGAAAGATGTTTTTTCACTTTTTAAAATGGCTACAATTTTCCACCTTCCATATTTCATTGTAACTATAAATTTGTCCATGAATATTCAGTAGGTATTGGAAATTAGGATAAACATAGAACAGGGAAAGGGTTAAAGCAAGGTGAAAGTAAAACAGAACGCTCCTATAGGAGCGTTCTGTTTTACATTCACCTTGCTTTCAGCAGCCACCTGCCCTGAATACCAAATAATTAACACAATTTAGTGGCCATTATAGAGAGGTTTTACTGTACTTTAGAAGCTATTACAGTCAAAATGTCTTATGTGTGATATTCCTACACTGTTAGGAGCACTTGCCAGAAACATTCACAGATGTGCAGCTTGAATGATGATTATGGATTTTACCCCTATTTCGAGGACGAATTCAATACTGTATTAAAGTGTAGTCACACCTCAAAGCTTTTTGTTTATCTATACTTCAGCCTGCTAACCTGTCTGTTGACTACGAAAGGTTTGTAGACAGTTCCTGTGACTCGGAGGTTGATGATGAAGAGAAACCATTTGTACTGAAAAGTAAGTGGGAGCCGATGAACTTCAACGTTATTCAACATTTTATTTCGCACTGCTACAATGTAGTTACAACAACTAGCTGTGCGAAAGAAAATGTTGAATAATTTTATTTATTAATTAGATTTATTAGAATAACGTCTTATGGTGGTTCTATAGGAAAGATTGAATTAAAACAGAATGTATTAGAGCTCTTGCCAAAATGTTTTTGATTAAATGTATACTTTTTTCAGTAATGGCCAAACTGGGAGTGTTAGCCGCTATATGAATTTTCCTATCACTTCTCTGTGTGTGTAACTTATTTTACTACCATTTTTTGTTGACTTAACCCTTTCCTCCATTAAAACGCCTTTCTATGCCTTTGTAATAACCACTTCTTGAAACCTTCGTGATAAATAGAGCATTTGCTCCTATAAGAGCAAATGCTCTATTTATCACAATGTTTTCAAACTACAGTATATTGGCTATATTTCGAGCACCGTCGGGAATCAGCATAAACCTCGGATTATCGCAATGCTCGAAAGAACCAATCTCTAGCATTTTGTGTCATTTCCAAGAGCATTGTTTGACGACAAGAGGAGGCATATTTCTTCACAGTAAACTTTTTAACATTATCATAAACTTCAATGCGTATATAATTCATCGATTCTTTCCTTATATAAGTGATAACAGAAAACACCATTTACATCGGCGACCGAAGTTTTGAACAGTATAATTTGTATGGGTCCGTTCAACGGACCCTTCACAATAAACTTGTTTCAAACCATTTAGACATATCCCCTGAACAGTCGTGACATATAGCGTTATGTCGTTTATTTTGCATATTTTCCATTTGTCGACATTAATTTAGTTGTTGGTGCTGAGTTGATGCACAAACAAACATTTTCGTTTCGTTCCCGTGCTGTTTCGTAGTAAGGAAAATCAGGGCGAGTGACCAAATTAATTAATAATCGTAACACTCGGCTTTTTTCGTCTGATGTAGTTATTCTCGTTCATCTCTCGTAGCAAGAGTCTGCATGAACGAGACTGTCTAAAAGTAACAAAAATATTGCGAATTTCAAAGCACCACACGAAAAGCAATGCACTATTTCTAAATTTAAAGCAGAAATACGTTATATTGCAACCTTTCAGTGGTACCGAAAAATCACAACACGTTTGCGAACGTATGCATATTATGAGTGTGACTTTTTGTTTATTAAGACTTCAGTCTACTAAATTCTCATCATTATTTACACCAAAGTAAAGTCTGCATTCAATGAATGGGTTATTCACACATTTGGAAGATCTAATGTCCCATCGACGGATCTTTCAAAAGGTCACGACAACGTATCGAGAAGGTGTGAATAATTACCTCGGAGTAGGGAAAACACCCTGCTTGAATTAAACAATCAATAAAGGGAACCAGAATGATCCGCGGGACCAGCACACATGCTCGAATTTTCGGATTATCGCTATTCGGATTAATGCAGGTATTTACAATTAGATTTGATAGAATTTGAGCCGGGACCTCAACATTCCCTCGGAATAAGCGGGTATCTCGGAAAAACGAGAGTCGAAATAACGCCGTTATACTGTACAAAATTTTTCTTTTCTCTAGTAAATGCTCCTTTTGGGTAGATTCATTCAAAGAGGTTGGGTCTTAAAATAGCCTATGGAAGAAAGGGTTAAATTGTCACTGAATGCAGAAAGGTTATTCAACATCAGTATGCTCCAGGTCAAACCTGTTGTGCATTAACCCTTAGCCTGCTAAGCACAACCTAACTGACATTTGCAAACAGCTTCGATCCAGATGAGACGCCGAGTAAATAACTGGGCGTCTCATCAGGGTTCAAGCTGTTTGGCACTCTGGCTGGTATCTCATAAGCTTGAAATAGTCAGAAGTAAGTGACAACAGCAACAGATCAGAGCATACCTCTTTAAAATGAGTCAGTTTCATAGCAGACTAAGGGTTAATAATCACAAGTTCACTGTTAGCATGCCAAGCATTAGATGATCAGAAAGATATAATTTCTAGAAAATCTCTTCATACTCAGATTTCAAGGCAGTCTTTCTTCCATTCCCATTCAAAGATAAGTAGTATGGAACCTTATAAGATGAGTTACTTAGCATCTCATCAGGGCCCTACGTTATAAATCAGATGCTTGAGAATGATTTGATTCAAGCAAAAAGTTTTATAACCTCGGGCCAGGATTCAAATTGTTTTTCTAAGATAATAACTCATTTTCCCTTAGCAAGCTAAATGTTGAAACTCCATGTAGAAAGATGATTTGGATTGCAATTTAACTTTTACAGGAAAGAAGAAGAAGCCATTTTTGGGTAAAGGACCTAGTAAATCTCGAGATAAAACTGGAGAGGAGGAACAAGGGGCCACCGATGATGACACCGATACTGATGACAGCCTGGAGAATCTAAGGGACCTAGATGATAGGAATGATTATGATCCTTTCAGGTTATGATTTGCTGTTCTGTTCATTCTAGAGACTTTTATCAAACAAATCTGTGCAAGCAATTCATTTCCTGCATTCTGTGTCTTATCCTTCCATTATTAGCTCACCTGAGCCAAAGGCTCAGGATGAGCTATTGTGACCGCTATTTGTCCGGCGTCCGTCCACATTTTCAAACGACATCTCCTCTGAAACTGCTGACCCGATTTTAACCAAATTTTGTCAGAAGCATCATTGGCTAGGGGGAACGAAATGTTGTTCACATTATGACCCCCGGGCCAAAAATGGCCCCGCCCAAGGGCTTATCAGTTTTTCATAGGAAAATTTTAAAAAATCTTCTTCTCTGAAACTGTAAGGCCTAGACCTTTGATATTTAGTATGTAGCATGATCTTATGGTCCTGTACAAAAATTGTTCAAATTATGACCCCTGGGCCAAAAATGGCCCCGCCCCAGGGCTTATCAGTTTTTCATAGGAATTTTTTTTAAAAATCTTCTTCTCTGAAACTGTAAGGCCTAGACCTTTGATATTTGGAATGTTGCATGATCTAATGGTCCTCTACAAAAATTGTTCAAATTATGACCCCCAGGCCAAAAATGGCCCCGCCCATGGGCTTATCAGTTTTTCATAGGAAAATCTTTAAAAATCTTCTTCTCTGAAACTGTTAGGCCTAGACCTTTGATATTTGGCATGTAGCATGATCTAATGGTCCTCTACAAAAATTGTTCAAATTATGACCCCTGGGCTAAAAATGGCCCCGCCCAAGGGCTTATCAGTTTTTCATAGGAAACTCCTTAACATTCTTCTTCTCTGAAACTGTAAGGCCTAGACCTTTGATAGTTGGTATGTAGCATGATCTAATGGTCCTCTACAAATATTGTTCAAATTATGACCACGGGCAATACATGGCCCCGCCCAAGGGCTTATCAGTTTTTCATATGAAAATCTTTAAAAATCTACTTCTCTGAAACTGTAAGGCCTAGACCTTTGATATTTGGTATGTAGCTTTGGCTTGTGGTCCTCTGCCAAGATTGTTCAACTTACGACCATGACCTCTGGGCGAAACTTGGCCCTGGCTTATCAGTATTCATGGGAAAACTATATCATTTTTCTCTGAAACCATAAGGCTTAGACCTTTAATTAATGGCATACTGCTTTGCCTTGTGGTTCTCTACCAAGGTTGTACAAATGATGGCCCCGTCCCTAGGGTATCTCAGGTGAGCGCTTCAGGGCCTCATGGCCCTCTTGTTCATTTATTTGTAGCAATTCATTCTCTTTACTTAGTGCTAGCATACACTTGATGAATTCATCTGAGATAGCATCTCTTGACAAGTGAGTCATATTGTGTTTAGTCCTTTACGCCATGAATATTTATGTAAGAATATCAGATCGGGGGACATATTGTTTTTGCCCTGTCTATTTGTCAGCAACTTTAACATTGGTCATAACTTTTGAGCCATTACAGAGAGAGACTTGATATTTGGCATGCATGTGTATCTCATTAAGCCTCACATTTTGAGGTGTGACATGTCACGGTCAAGGTCATCCTTCAAGGTAAGCGGTCAAATATATATGTAAAATCACCCACGTTAACATTAGCCATTACTTTTGAACCAGTAGAGATAGAGGCTTGATATATGGCATGCACGTGTATCTCATTAAGCTGCACATTTTGAGGTGTGACATGTAATGTTCAAAGTCATCCTTCAGGGTCAAATGTCAAATTGTCAGTTTGTCAATATATTTAACATTGGTCATAACTTTTGAGCCAGTACAGATAGAGACTTGATATTTGGCATGCACATGCATCTCATTAAGCCACATATTTTGAGGCTTTTTTTTTTAAACCTCTCTATAACGGCCATTAGATTACATAAACTATTTTGTGTTAAAGGCAGGTGGCTGCTTAAAGCAAGGTGAAAGTAAAACAGAACGCTCCCACTGGAGTGTTCTGTTTTACTTTCACCTTGCTTTACGCAACCACCTGCCCTAAATACCAGTTAATTAACACAATTTAGTGGCCGTTATGGAGAGGTTTTACTATAAATATTAATGGAATAAAGAATTAAGCTTCTGTCATGATACTTGTGTTGCCAGAAGTATTTGGTACTATCAGTGTAATTGCTAATTATCAAAGTGCAATGTCAGTTATTGTTTAAGCGAAGAGACTTTCGAATGGCAAAAAGTGCAGGCCCCTGATCAGGGAGCTTTTCAGTTTCGTTTTAATTACTGGGCCATTCATTGCAGAACGGTGTGTTCTAAAGACTTTGATTGCCTAATTGCTTGTTGTGGGAATTTCATTTGACACCATTAAGTTTTAGAAAACAAATGGTATTGTATTGCCGTAGGTTTCAAAGCCTGATGTAAACTGTTGACATTACAGCATGAAGACTACCACTCCAAGTAAATGAACCCTTTTCCTGTTTTATATTTATTTCATATTTCAATATCTACTGAATATCCATAAACAAGATAGTTATAATGAAATATGGAAGGTGGAACATTGTAGCCATTTTAGAAAGTAAAGAAACAGACCTATCAAATTTCATTTGCAAACAGCGCAGACCCTGATCAGATGGCTCCTAATAGGAGCCGTTTGATCTGGGTTTACTCATTTGCAAATGGGTGAAAATGCGTTTATATGAAGGAAAGGGTTAATTGTGATGGTTAAAAATCTTCATATATGTGATTATGTATAAAGCAATTTAACCTTTCCCTCATGAATATTTTTGTAACAAATAATGACTTAATTTTCAGCAGGTTTTGCTCCGTTTACTTATGGCTTTATATTGATCTGATGCTGCCATAGCCAAAAATCCTGTGCTAATATACATTAAAACTACTCTAAACCGGACAGGTGGCAGCTTAATGCAGGTTGAAAATTGAAATCCATGTAGAAAGCTCCCGGATGACTTTCTATCTGCATGAAGCAACCACCTGCCTAGAAAGACTTAACCCTTTCCCTCATATAAAAGTGTTTTCACACATTTGCAAACAGAGTAGACCCAGATCTAGGAGCCGTCTGATCAGGGTCTGCTCTGTTTGCTAATAGAATTTTTGATAAATCTGTTTCTTTGCTTTTTGAAATGTCTGCCATGTTCCAAGTTCCATATTTCTTTATAACTATTTTGTTAATAAACATTCAGTAGGTATTGAAATTTGGACTAAACTTAGAACAAGGGAAAGGGTTAAATTGTTCTTTATGAACATTCAGGCTTAGATGGGGTTTGCTGTACCATTATAAAATCAGCTAGTAAACATTCATGATGTTATCAAATTTCACATGAATATTCATGGGGTAACGGGTCAGGTTACTAAATCTGACAATACAGTAAAACTTCGATTATCCGAACACTAAAATACGTATTATTATCGATCTTTAAGACAGGTGGCAGCTTAATGCATGGTGAAAGTCATGCAGAAAGCTCCTCTAGGAGCTTTCTGCATGACTTTCACCATGCATTAAGCAGCCACCTGCCTAAAAGGGTCTAAATTCTTCTATACCGAAAATTCGAATAATCGAGGTTTTACTGTAGTTTGAAATATTCAGTCTGAGAAATGATGCATTTTGTGTTGACCCGACTTGTTTACTTTTTTAGCCCTTACCCCACTGCAAAAAGATGTCTTCTCAAATTTGAATCAGTTAAATTTAGTTGCTTCAAATTTGATCAAGCTTTTGAGGAAATTTTGGCCACATGTAATGACACAAACACTTGAGAAACTATTGACTTAAATGATAATAGCTGGATAAGGGCTAATAAATATCTATGTATAGTTTGTACATAATGTTAAAGCGGGCAGCTTTTCAGATACTTTTTTTATGTAAGTAGTTTTTACCATGTTTTTAAAGTTTTATTCCACATTTTTATTTTCCTGACTGGCATCTGCATACAGTTTGGATCCAGATCAAATGCCTAGTAACTTGGTGTCTCATCAGGATTCAAACTGTTTAACCCATTCCCTCATATTGATGCCTTTCCACACCTCTGTAAAAGTCACTTTTTGAAATCAATGTGTTAATGATGTGAGTATATGCTCTATTGATCACAATGGTTTCAAAACTACACTACTCTAAAAAAAATTCCTTTTCTTTAGTAAATGCTCCTTTCTTGTAGAATTATTCCAAGAGGTCTAAAAATAATCTATAGGGGAATGTGTTAACTCTAATAAAATAGCTCCTCAAAAGCTTGAATGAATGGGAAGTAAATAAA
The DNA here is from genome assembly GCA_963576725.1 of Azorinus chamasolen. NCBI lineage: Eukaryota > Metazoa > Mollusca > Bivalvia > Cardiida > Solecurtidae > Azorinus > Azorinus chamasolen. The sequence continues at coordinate 69,603,920 of OY755238.1, read as the reverse complement.
AATGCAGTATGTCAGTTTGAGCAAACAATCTTTTTTTCTCAGCCTGATTGAGTAAACAGTATTTTTTCTCAACCTGATATGGGTTAATGGTGTTTAATAAGTCAGTTCATGTATGTATATGTCTCTGTTCAGTTTTATAATTTGAAGGCAGCAACAACATAAATTGATTTTACATTTGAATTTTGTTTTAATTGCTTTGTCTTAACCCTTACAGTGCGGAACCCGAGTCACTAATGTCCTTTGCAAACAGTGTAGACCCTGATGAGAGGGCTCCTAGGGGAGCCCTCTCATCAGGGTCTGCACTGTTTGTCATGTTACACTTTTCATTTGAAAACATCCCTAATTATTCACCATAAGCTTGACCTATTTGAATTTTGGAATATTCCATTTGAAAATTCAGCATTGTAAGGGTTGAATATTTGCTAAAATTTTGCAGGAAGAACCTGCCCTTCTTTATGACTACATGTATTTTTTTCTCTCATAAAATACGGTACAGTAATTGTAATTTGTTTGAAATTAAATTCAGTATTATCCATGTCCCTTTCCCTAATAGACACTTATGCATGAAATATCACTTCATGAATATTCACTGTACATTTTTCAGCAGAAAGTTTTGCTTAGACAAAAACAGCTGGCTCAAATCTATATAATTCTATGAGCCAACATAGCAGACCCTAATCAGAAAGCTCCTGTAGAAGCTGTCTGATCTGGATTTACTCTGCAAGTTATTATTAGGGGAAGGGTTAACTCATATAACCGGTATATGTAAGGGGCCTTGTCCAAGTAAGTATTAGAAATGAATCTAATTATAATTAGTAGTATAGATTCTGTGATTTTTTGTGTAGAAAATATATACTGGTTATATGAGTTCACTGTTCTATATGCAGTCCAAATTTCAATACCTACTGAATATTCATGGATAAAATAGTTTTAATGAAATATGGAAGATGAAGCATTGTAGCCATTTTAGATACTAAAGAATTGATCTTTCAAATTCCATTAGCAAACAGAGAAGACCCTGATCAGATGGCTCCTATAGAAGACATCTGATGTGGGTCTTCTCTGTTTGCAAATGCATGAAAAGGCGTTTATATGAAAGAAAGGGATAAGACACTATTAGCCGATGTCCCAATGAACCCTTTACCTGGTGAATATTCATGTAAATATTAATGAATATTGTTAATTAGCTGAACTATGAACAATATGAAACAATTTAATTATGAACAATTGAATTTTTGACTATGGTGCACACTAGATCATATCTATAACATTTCATAAGCAAACAGAGCAGACCCTGACCACAGCTCCTATAGGAACTGACTGATCTGGGTCTACTGTCTTTACAAAGTCGTTAAAAGTCTTATCTACGAATTGACAGGTTAAAGGAAGGGACACTAGAATTTTAAAGCAGGAAACAATGAAGAAAAAATTAGTGTCATCAACTCATGATTATAATTTTCAATGTATGAATGATGCAGATTTGTTTTTGTTATTGCAATGATTTATTACTGATTAGTTAATACAAGTCCATTGTGTGCCTTAGCTAAAGTATAGCTCAATATGCCTTTTGAATGCTTACGTTTGGTTCTACATAATTTTTTAACCTTTTACCTGATAGCAATATCTTTTGATGCCTTGGCTAACAGAGTAGACCCAGACCAGATTGCTCCTGTGTGGGTCTTGTGAACATGATCTGCTCTGTTTGGTTTTAGAATATATTACATCTGATTCTATATTACTTGTCATATAAGAAAATTAATTAATTAACCCTTTCCTCGATATATATGCCTTTCTACACCTCTGTAAAAGTCACTTTTTGAAACCATTGTGATAAATAGAGCATTTGCTCCTATAGGAGCAAATGCTCTATTTATCTCAATGGTTTATAAACTACACCATTCTAAAATGTTCCTTTTCTCTAGTAAATGCTCCTTTTCGATATATTTATTCAGAGTTTAGGTCTAAATATAGCCTATGGAGGAAAGCGTTAATACATATAATTGAAGGAGCCTTCCATGAGTACTCATCAGTTGAAGGTTTAAAAAAGACAAGTTACTGTATCTTACTTTACTTCCTGAATATGCATGTAAGAAATCATGACATCATGAATAGTAATTAGATTAATTGTTATAATTACACATGGACACCTGGAGTTTTGGCTATAGCAGAAACTGTAGAATCATATCATATGCAAACAGAGCAGATCTGGTTTACTCTGTTTGCAATGGAATAAAGGTTTGGTAATTTCTGTTACTACACCACAGAACTAAATTGAATGACTTATGAGTAGAATTTAGACTTATGCCAAACTTACAAACAAACAATTACAAGATGCAGATGTGCAAAAGTTTTGTCTGTGAAATCAGTTGTGTAAAGTTCTGTCAAATCAGTTTGTGTAGAATAACTTGCTCTTAAATCTAATTCTAGTCAGTTTGTATAGAGGTAAATGTATGAGTTATGCAGTAAACACAACATACAAAACACAGTCGCCCAAACAGGACTACGACAAAAAAGAACAGCAAATAAAAATGCATATAAAGTGCCAGTGGGCACAATATACGACCGTCGAGGTCTTGTTCTACATAAACTGGGGTTAACGTATTTGCTAAACTCAAATGCTAAGTCTTATTTTGTTAGCCCTATCTACCAATCAGAATCACCATGAGTGAGGAAATGCAATCACGTGACCAGAACCCTCAGAGAATTGATGCTGTTTAACTGACCAGACCCTTTTGCTACAAGTTATAAATTTTAAAATATTTTAGATTATTTAACTAAGAAATAGTGACATTTTAGGACTACGCAGTTAATTGGAATAATATATTTTTAATGGACGTTAACTTTCGTTACGGGAATATCTGATTTCGAAGGAATTTACTGGAATAACTGTTTACCCTGTGTGAGTTCTTTGTTCAGATAATGGCGGACGGGGTAGACTTGACCACAACATCCCAGATTCAGGTTAACAATAATGAACTGAATTCTGGAGATAAAGAGTCTCTTCAGGGTTTGCAGCCTTCACCGGCGCCTGGAGTCTCTGCTGATTTAAAAGACATATCGGTGTCTAGCCAGTCCAGATTGGGACTTTTTCGAGTGTTTGCTGGGCTTTCTCCGTCCACTTGTATACGTGGGGCTGATAAGCCATTACACAATACAGCCAGTGGAAATTTACCGCTTTGTACTGGAACAGGCGTGAGGTCAGTGTTAAGTACCACAGCCGATGCTGTGGCGTGTAATCCCAGCAGTGTAGTAAATGACATAAGTGCTAATCTTGGGAGCACGCAGTTGCCAGGTTACGGTATCGCGGGATTCTCGTCGGACCCGAGAACCAATATGGCCGCGCCCTCGGCAGACAACGTTACGTTGTTATTGCTAGAACAGTTAAAGGAAACTAAAGAGTTATACGTTAAGCAGCAGCAGCATTTGGATAAGCTTGCACAGGCGGTCAATGACATTTCAAAAAACCGCACCCTTTCAATTGCCAGCGAGTACTTGGAAGACCAAGGTAGCCAATATGAACTTGTGTCTTCGGATGAATCTGATTCGGATAATGAACCGGCGACTAAACGGCAGAAACGAAATCAAAAGTCAGCTGATAAATAAGTTAAAGGCTATGGAAATGCAGTTTTCGAAACATGAGGAATTCGGGACAGCCGTTCATGACGTGGTTGCGTCAGCTGTGAATAAAGGCTTGGGAGAACCAGTTGATCACAAGTCTCAAATATGAGCTGCACACCATCACCACAGGCCAGCTCCAAAGAAAGGCGGTCAAGGCCAGAAAAGGTTTCCAACTCAACACAAATCTTAGAAAATGTTAATGTAAGTACGTGCTTAGTTAATACACCAGAGAATTTTCGTGCTGGAAAGGTTTCTTTCTATCATGCAAATTGGGCTAAACTAACTAATGACAAGTTTCTTTTGGATATAATTAAGTTTGGATATAAACTAGAATTTGATTCAAACCCATGTGACGAATGTGAGAGGAAAGAAATAAGTTTTTCAGGAAAGGAAGAACGTATAATTGATTACCTTTTAACTAAGTTACAGACTAAGGTGTAATAGACACTGTGATTTATCATTCAGACCAAATATTGTCTAATATATTTATCAGACCAAAATCAGATGGTTCTTACAGACTAATTTTGAATTTAAGCAGGCTTAATGAACACATTTCAAAAAAGCACTTTAAAATGGAGACGCTCAGGTCTGCATTGCAATTAGTAACGGAAGGTTGCTTTTTTACTAAAATTGACTTTAAAGATGCATATTTTAGTATTCCTATAAAAGCAGAATACAGACAATACTTACGTTTTACATGGAAAAATCATATTTATGAATTTACGTGTTTACCAAACAGGTTGTCCAGTGCGCCTCGCATATTTACTAAAATTATGAAGCCTGTGTTTTCAACTTTACGAAAAGAGGGTTACACTAACTGTGCCTATATTGATGACGCCTTGTTATCGGGTGACTCTTTAAGTGAATGTCAACTCAATCTAGACAAAACTGCAATGTTGGTGGATAACCTTGGCATTACTGTTCACCCAGATAAATCCATATTCATTCCAACTCAGTGTATTGAATTTGTTGGGTTCTTATTGAACTCAGTGGATATGACCGTTCGATTAACAGAAAAGAAAAAACTAAATATTATTCAGGAATGCAACAGTATTCTCCAGAAAGCTTATGTAACTATTAGAGAATTTGCAAGACTTATAGGGAAAATGGTATCCAGTGAGCCGGGGGTGCAATATGCCCCCCTCTATTACAAATCTCTTGAAATACAAAAGGATTTGGAATTGAAAAGACAGAAGGGAAATTTCGATGGGAGAATGGTAATTTCCTCAGAAAATAGGGAGTGTATTACATGGTGGATTGCTAATGTAGAAACATCATTCAAGCCTATAGTTTTACCTAAACCTCAAATGGTTATTGAATCGGACAGCAGTTTAATTGGTTATGGGGCTCATGAGGTGACTCAGAATATGCAATTTAGTGGTATTTGGAGTGAATCTGATCGTGGACAACATATAAATTGGTTAGAGTTAAAGGCCGCATTCCTTGCCATTCAACATTTTTGTGCTGATCGATATAATATGCATGTCCAGCTATTTCTTGACAATACTACCGCAATCAAATATATAACAAAAATGGGAGGCAGAATACCGAAATTAAACAGGCTAGTCAAGGAAATGTGGATTTGGTGTGTTGAACGTCGTTTATGGCTCACGGTATATCACATTCCTGGAAAGTTAAATAAAATGGCTGATGCCTTAAGCAGGCAAAAGTTAAATGACGATATGGAATGGTCGGTCAATGAAAACGTAGTTTGTGAGATCATGAAGATCTTTGGGCCCTGCAACATCGATATGTTTGCTTCAAAATACAATTTTCGTATCAAACCATATGTTTCGTATACACCTGATGCAGAGGCTTTGGCAGTAAATGCATTTTCACTTAATTGGAAAAACTTTTATTCCTATATGTTTCCCCCTTTCATCGTGTTGGGAAACATTCTTCAGAAATTGGAACAAGACGAGGCCGAGGCAGTAATAGTAGCGCCTCTATTTTCAACACAACCTTGGTTTCCTCGGCTCCTGCGAATGGTAGCAGATCAACTGCGGGTACTCCCATCTGTGAGCGAGTCCCTTTGGCATCCAAAGGGGACGAAACACCGGTTGAAGACAATGTCTTTGGCAGTTTTCAGAGTCTCAAGGAAAAGCTTCGTGACAAAGGCTTATCAGCGGACTCTGCCAATCTCATCCTCTCATCCTGGAGAGAGGGTACCAAACGCCAGTATGGGACATACCTCAACAAGTGGCTTCAATTTTGCAGTGCAAGGGAGACTGATCCATTTAGTCCCACTATAGCACCTATTATCTCATTTTTAACGGACTTGTACAATAACGGGTTGGGGTATAGTGGAATTAATACGGCTAAATCTGCAATATCGAGTGTTGTTAATATTGTAAATAGTGTTCAAGTTGGTAACAATGTACTGATTAAACAGTTCTTGAAAGGAGTGTTCAATAAAAAACCGGCGTTACCAAGGTACAATTGTACATGGGACGTCAGTGTTGTTTTACGTTACATTGTAGAAATGAGCTCTACTGAGAATAAGTTAAGTTTGAAACAGTTAACTTTCAAACTAACTACGTTACTTGCATTAACTACAGGTCAAAGAACCCAGACACTACATTGTATTAATATTCAAAACATTGAACTTTGTACTACATTTGTCAAAATTAGGATAGGTGATTTATTAAAAACAAGTAAACCTGGAACACACCTTTCTGAACTGTTTATTCAACAGTTTGCCCCAGATAAACGACTATTTGTTGTGAATACATTAACAGAATACTTGGAAGAAACGAGAAACTTACGTGACAGTGAGAAACAACTGTTTATCAGTTATAATAAACCCCATCAACGGGTTACTAAGGGAACAATAGAAAAGTGGATTAAAAAACTACTGACTGAGGCTGGTATAGACATGACTATATTTAAGCCACATAGTACCAGGAGTGCTTCTACCAGTACAGCCGCCTGTAAAATTCCTATTGATACTGTGTTACAGACTGCGGGATGGCAGTCTGATTGTTCATTTAGAAAATTTTACAAACGAAACGTCACAAACAATTCAGATTTTGCAACATGTGTGTTGAATACATGTACAAATTAACAAAATGTGGTGACACATCAGATATCAAATACTGTAATATGCACAGTTTCAATTTCATAATGCCAATGGATATTTACGTTTTGTGTAGTATAGCATGTATATATATTCAGTAATGAGATGTACTGTTTTTCTTACCTTCGCCAGAAGTTAAGATATCAGTTAGCTGGCTTAATAATTGGCTGAAATTCGCTAACCATTTACTCTAAAAACTCATGGTGATTCTGATTGGTAGATAGGGCTAACAAAATTGACAAATTAAACGAAACTTACCTGGAAGTTGAAGTTTGATGTTAATTTTGTTAGTCCCTATCTACCAGAATCACATGCCCGCCCAAATATTTCGCTGGCCCTCCAAGTAACAGGGTCTACAATGTTTAGCGAATTCCATATCCGATTTAATACCTGTCGCTAAAGATCTGAGGGTTCTGGTCACGTGATTGCATTTCCTCACTCATGTGATTCTGGTAGATAGGGACTAACAAAATTAACATCAAACTTCAACTTCCAGGTAAGTTTCGTTTAATTTGTCAATTTTGCGACCAAGTTTCAAGGTTGTAAAAAGGTGTCCTTTAACAAAAACCCTTAACCAAAAATTATAAATTAAAAAGGGCCATAATTGTTTCTAGATGCTTGACACTGTAGACAGAGCTATGTACTCTTTCCTACAGTAGAAGCTTGTGATGGTGAACAAGTGTTCCAAGTTTAAAAGCTTAATCCGAAAGGGTTATGTAAATGAGTGGACTTTAACCAAAACCTTAACCAGAATTTCTAAGTTAAATGGGGGCATAATTCTGTCAAAATGTTGAACAGAGTTATGTACTCTTGTCTGCGAGTGAAGCTTGTGATGGTGAACAAGTGTTCCAAGTTTAAAAGCTTTATCTCAAAGGGTTGTGTAAATAAAGGATTTTAACAAAGCCTTAACCAAAAAGGTCTAAGTTAAAAGGGGGCATAATTCGGTGAAAATGCTTGATAGAGTTATTTACTCTTGCCTACAGGTGAAGGTTGTGACGGTGAACAAGTGTTCTAAGTTTCAAAGTGTTATGTAAATAAGTGGACTTGTTTCACATAAATTGAGGTTAACATTTTTGCTTAACGCAAATTCTAAGTCCAATTAGGCGACCTTGACCATGGATAAACAAACCAGGACTTGGCATGCTACTGCAGCATGTCTAGATAATAATTGTAGTAAAATTTGGGAAGGATCCACCAAGCGGAACTTGAGTTAGAGATGTTACAGACAGACGGACTGCGCCATTCCATAATACGTCCCGTTTTTTTCAAACGGGCGTATAAAAACAGAAAGATATGCACAAAGACATAACAAACCAAAAATAGGGGAATGTGGCAAGTGTCACTTTGGGTTTAATCTAGTTCAGGGGTACCCAACTTCACATTTATGCCATCCCCACCTTAAATGGCAAACAGTGTAAATAAACATATCCCCTATCTGACTAATCTACAACAATGGTGATAATAAATACAGTGGTAAATGCATGTAAAACGAAAACGTTTTTAAGTGAAACAAACTGGATATCTACCTATCGCTAGTATACTTATTGATTGAACTGCAGTCAGAGTAACTGGAGAAAAGTAATAAAGGGTACAACAGATAGTACAATGATCCGACGTCACCTTTCTACTTCTAGATTTTCGAGGGCATCTTCATAGAGTATTAATGCGTTCAGTTGATTGCTCTTGAACGTAATTCTTAGTAGTCTAATACTGCCTCTACATAGATGCATTTTAAGCAGACTATGGTGAAATCCTGTGATGCGACCACCAGCAAGAGGTCTAACTCTAGATTGTAGAGGCAGGTGGTAGCTTCATGCAAGATGAAAAATATTCAGAAAGCTCCTATAGGAGTACTCTTTTCATCCTGCATTTAAGAAACCACCAGAACCTATAGACCCTTGTGTTTATTATAGCCCTGCAAACGAAGTTTGAGAGGGGGTATATATAGGAGTCCGTGTTTTGGTCGGTCGATTGGTCTGTGGCACAACCTGACACAAATCTTGTTTGATTTGCGATCAAGGTAGCTAAGCGGGGATATTTCATCACCTTTAGGGATAGTTGTTATGACTTTTGATGGGTTCTACTGTACTTCTATACAGTAAAACCTCGATTATTCGAATTTTCGGTATAGAAGAATTTAGACCCTTTTAGGCAGGTGGCTGCTTAATACATGGTGAAAATCATGCAGAAAGCTCCTAGAGGAGCTTTCTGCATGACTTTCACCATGCATTAAGCTGCCACCTGTCTTAAAGATCGATAATAATACGTATTTTAGTATTCGAATAGTCGAAGTTTTACTGTATTTTGAAAATGGTTTTGGTGTAACTTGCAACAATCATTTTACATAAGATGTCGATGTGCAAATTAGTACTGAGTACTGTCACCTAATTTTTTTATATTTTCACTATCAAAACAGTGTTGTATTTGTATTTGTACTAGTATTTGAGTCACGTTAATACAGTCACAGTTCTAGTTACCCCCATCCCCCCACCCCCACCCCCCACACACGTGCGCGTGCACGTACGCTTTTAAACGTATGAGGGTATACTTGCAACAGTTGTCTGTCTTAACCCATTCCCTCATATCACGAAGTAAATAAATGTATTTACTTCGTGCTCATATTGACGCCTCTGTAAAAAGCTACACAAATCTTAAAAAAAAACCTTTCCTCTAGTTAATGCTCCTTTTCGGTAGATTTATTCAAAGAGGCAGGATCTAAAAATAGCTTATACGGTAATGGGTTAAGTTTGTAGAAAGAATTTTGTCTGAGCTGCATCTTCTTAAGTTTTGTGCCAACGTTGTTGAACTTTTGTAATAATCTTACTATCGTGGAAATCTGCGCACTAGTAATGATTACTATCACCAGACGTATTTGCCCCTTTTCGATATTTTTCACATTTTATGAATAATGAGTCGAATGGGGTATGTGTTAGCCTTCGGCTTACAGTTCTATGTGTTCATATATTCTGAAAGTGGGTGATCCTTCGAAAACAAAAGTAGCAATGCCAAAAGAGGAAGTTGCAGACTCGGTTTTATTGAATCTGTTCATGAGAAGTAATTAAAAATTCAACACTACTCACGCCCCCTAGCACCAAACTTGTGTGCCTTAGCTAAAATATAGCTCAACGTATCTTTTGAATACTTAACATTTGTTTCTTTTGTTCTATTTAAGTGGAGTACCTGGCTTTTAAAGACATTATTATCATGTCTTAGTCATTAGTCTGATATTTACAAGCTGTGGAAACTCGGATCAGAGGAACCCTCAGATTAGGGTCTGCACTGTTTGTTATTCAAAATTCTCTAGCAATTTTAAGCCTTTCATACTGCATGGACTCAATATCTTAACCATTTCCCTGTTCTGTGTTTATTTCAAATTCTAATACCTATTGATAGATATGGACTGAAAAGTTTTAATGAAATATCGAAGGTGGAACATTGTATAATGTAACTATTTTAGAAAGTAAAGAAACAGATCATTTAAATTCCACTAGCAAACGGAGCAGACCCTGATCAGACGGCTCCTCAAAGGAGCAGTTTGATCTTTGTCTACTCTGTTTGCAAATGGGTGAAAACACTTTTATATGAAGGAAATGGTTTAACCCATTCCCTCATATTGACGACTCTTTAAAAGTCACTTTGTGAAACCATTGTGATAAATAGAGCATTTGCTCTTATAGGAGCAAATGCTCTATTTATCACAAAGGTTTCAAGCTACAAAATTCTAAATTTTTCCTTTTCACTAGTTACTGCTCCTTTTTGGTATATTTATTCAAAGAGGTTGTATCTAAAAATAGCCTATGAGGTAATGGGTTAATGCTGATGGAACATTTCTCTCTGAATATTCAGCCTTCAAAGGGTTACAGTGATGATATCTACTTGATTGGTGTTGTTTTATTTTTTACAAACATTTTGAACCAAATCAGATGAAAAGAGCATCCTCCCAAACATCGGTCTTTCAAATTCCAATAAAGGTTCCAAGCATGAGGTGACCATGCATTAACTTATTCAAAACAATGGCCAAATGGTGATAACTTTTGAAACAGATTGGGGTCAGATGTTATAAAACTTCTGAGTCCGAGTTCAGTCTCAAGTATCTGATTGGTCAAGATTTTTAACAAGCTCAAGGTCTGACCAGTTAGATGCTTGGTAATGATCGCTGATGTATAACACAGGGAGGCTTAATTTGGTGTCTTTTCAGGATCAAAATCATTTCGCTCTGATCATGATTTTTTGAATAGGGAATGTGAGGCAGTTTATGGAAGACGGTTTGCTCTGACAGCGTGTTAATGACACATCAACTCATGAAATATGTTGCACATGTAGACTACGCAAAGTTGGTGTAGTGTTAGCCCACTGGCAGCGTGTTAATCCTTCTCATGCTGAGAATATAAAGCGTGTTAACCCTTTCCTCCATAAATACGCCTTTCTACGACTGTTAAAATCACCTATTGAAACCATTGTGATAAACTGAGCACTTGCTCCTATAGGAGCAAGTACTCTATCACAATGGTTTCAAACTACAAAATTCTAAACTTTTCCTTTTCTCCACTTAAGAATGCTCCTTTTCGGTATATTTATTCAAAATGGTTGGATCTAAAAATGCCTATGAGGGAAAGGGTTAAACCTTTATCGTTTACAAATTTTATTAACCCCTAGCCTTAGTTTTCACTCTGTCCTCTTTGAATATTGATCAGGCATTTTTTTTCACAAAAAAATGTACAGAATATGTTGAAATGATTTTCCTAAGCAAGGACATAGAGCATACAGGTGTGGATTTTCCATGGCAAACTGCAGACCCAGATGAGACAGCTCCTACATGTACACACACGGTTTGCGAATGCAACTATGATTGTGACTGGCGGGCTATTAGGGACTAATATCCGATTTGTTCAAATGTTTTCAGAAACTATTGACTGTGTGTTAAAGAGCTTTTGATCATGATAAGACATCTGGACATCTCATCTGGATCCAGAATGTTTGCAAATTGCAGTCAGGTCTCGCTTAGGTATGAAAAGTATTAACTCCTATTGTGTTTTATATGTAAGCAAAATATGCATATAAAGTTACTTGTGTTTTATTGTTGAACGAAGATGACGAAATAAATTTTTCAACAAGCTGAAGTTGTTAACGTCGTTGATAGATCCATTTTTGTTTGGTCTTGATGTACAGTAAAACCTCTCTATAACGGCCACTAAATTACATAAAGTATTTTGTATTAAAGGCAGCTGGTTGCTTAAAGCAAGGTGATAGTAAAACAGAACGCTCCTATAGGAGCGTTCTGTTTTACTTTCACCTTGCTTTAAGCAGCCACCTGCCCCAAATACCAACTAATTGACACGCTTTAATGGCCGTTATAGAGAGTTTTTTACTGTACTGTTAACCCTTTACCTGGTGCATTCTCGTGTAATAAATAATGCCATCACGAATATTTATTAGCGGGAATGTTATAATGGCAGATGTACACGGATCTCTTGGTATTTGAATTAACTGTACTAATGAAGTCAGATCTATTATTATCTCATAAGCAAACAGAACAGGCCCTGATCAGACGGCTGCTATAGGGGGATATATCTGATCTGGATCTACTCTATTTGCAAAGGATTTTATACGAAGGAAAGGGTTAACAATTGACTGATGTCTAGAATGTCTACCTGCTATTTCTACTCGGGTATATAAGGCACAGACTAACACTTGGTCCAAATGATATTTGCCTTAAACATAGATATACATGTAGTAGGTAATTTGAAAAATGCTGAAGACGAAGGAATAGAAACAAAACGGTCTATCCTTATTTGATTTGATATACAGTGAAACCCCGCTAATGCGACCACTTAATAAACAGCCACTGATGTCGTCTAAAGCAGGTGGTTGCTTAATGCAGGACGAAAGTTATGCAGAAAGCTCCTATAGGAGCTTTCTGCATAACTTTCGTCCAGCATTAAGCTGCCTCTGCCACACAGAATTATGCCCCTTTTTGGTGGTCGCATTAGCGGGGTTTTACTGTACATTAATGTTTAACTCTAGTGTCCACCCAGTATGAAAGGCTTAAAACTGGTAAAGAATTTTGAATGACAAACAGTGCAGACCCTGATCAGGGGACTTCTTTAGGATCTGTCTGATCTGGGTCTATACTGTTTGTAAATGACAGTACATGAATGTGCCATATTCAAAAAGTTAATTCTGTATTTGCCACGTTATGTTGTCTGCAAGATGTGTTGTCTGCTTTGCTTTTCAAGTTTTAAAATTGCCTCTTTTTGGTTTCAAAAGCAAAATCACAATATAAAACACTTTGGATTCTAATAAACGCACTGGTAATCAAAATTTGAGTTCAAATTGCAGTGGATGGATGTTGATAGAATTTTATATGAATGTTTTTTAGATGGGCTTGGCGCATGTTTTTTAGATGGTCCTTCGCCAAGCCGTTTAGATGATTTCATTCCATGTCATACTACACCACCGACAATAAATAAATAATGTACGATCGTCTTGTATTGTGAAGAAAGCACCATGCTAGCTCCTAACCATCTGTGAAAACACTATGATTGCTAAAATGTTTGATTTCTTGCAATTTTGATCGTTCAAGACTTTGAGACACTGTTGACAAAGTAGTGCCAAACAGCTTGAATCCTGATGAGACCTGTGGCCATGCTATCTACAGTAAAACCTCTCTATAACGCCCACTAAATTGTGTTAATTAGTTGGTATTTAGGGCAGGTGGCTGTTTAAAGCAAGGTGAAAGTAAAACAGAACGCTCCTATAGGAGCGTTCTGGTCTACTTTTACCTTGCTTTAAGCTAGCGTCCACCTGCATTTAACACAAAATACTTGATGTAATTTAGTGGCCGTTATAGAGAGGTTTTACTGTATGCATTATTTCTTAATATATATAGAATCTATTCATTGAGTAAATGGTTGAGATATTGACCTCGTCATTTAATATCTGGACTAATGGTACTAAGGCGAGCGGTACAGGGTCACCGTGACCCTCTTGTACTTAATCATAAAATGGGAAATTGAATATTGGGTGCTTTCGCGTTTTTCTCCATTCATTGCACACAAGTTATCACTTATGTACACGGAATAAATGCACCACGACAAATAGTGCAGTCCCAGACCAGACAACGCCCTTCAAGGCGACGTCTGATCAGGCACTTCACTATTTGTCTCAAATCTCTATTTCTATATATGTGCTTTATTCCTTTGAACTTTGCATTTATTTATCTCATTTCCTTATTTTACTGAATGATTTAACAAACTTGGATTGCAGACGACAATTAGAAATTTGGCGCCAAAAGGGTGTTTGTTAATGGTATGATATAGATCTGATTCTACAACTTCTGTCATGGCTAAAAATACTGTGTTCATAATTATAACGACTTGAATAGTTTGGTAAAACAAGCCATCCTTATTTATCAATAAATAGCTGTCTTATTCTACGTCTGTACAATAACAAAACTCAGAATAGTTCTGATTCTGGTCATACAGACAATATCACGTCATTATTCGATTAATCCTTACACCGCTGAATTTTCAAGTGGACTTTTCCAAAATTCAAACAGGTCAAGCTTATTATATATATTTAGAGATTTTTCTAACGAAAACTGTAACATGACAAACAATGCAGACCCTGATGAGGGAGCTTCTCCAGGAGCCCTCTCATCTGGGTCTCCACTATTTGTAAATGCCATTAGTGACGCGTGTCCGGCACTGTATGGGTTACATGTACAATGTAACTCCCATGTGGTCCAGTGTAGTAGAATTACATTTCAAAGGCTACCAAAGGGGCGGCTGTTTATAGTCCGTTTCGTTCTAGGTGTCCTGGAATAGTCCGACAAATTCGTTCGATATAGATAATTCATGTTTAACCCTTTCCCTGTTCTGTATTCAGGTCAAATTTCAAAACCTATTGAATATTCATTTACAAAATAGTTATAAAGAAATATGAAAGGTCGAACATTGTAGGCATTTTAGAAAGTAAAGAAACAGATCTATCAAATTCCATTAGCAAACAGAGCAGACCCTGATCAGACGGCTCCTTTAGGAGCCGTCTGATCTGGGTCTACTATGTTTGCAAATGCGTTAAAACACGTTTGTATGAGGGAAAGGGTTAACTTATAGCCCGCTGAATGAGTTTCTTTTTGCCTAATTCGCTAGAAAAGACATTTTCTTGCATCATCTTTTGAAATGAACCGAATGTCAAATAGTATGGATCTTGATAAGGCACACAAGTATAATATTATGGTCTCAACTGGTCAAAGGTGCATTTTAAACTGTTTGAAAATGGATTAACCCTTTCCTTCATATAAACGTGTTTTCACGCATCTGCAAACAGAGTAGACCCTGATCAGACGGCTGCTATAGGAACCGTCTAATTAGGGTCTGCTCTGTTTGCTTATGGAATTTGATAGATCTGTTTCTAAAATTAATTTTAGATTTAGTTTCTAAAATTGCTATAATGTTCCCATTTTCCATATTTCGTTATATAACTATTTTGTTCATGAATATTCAGTAGGTATTAAAATTTAGAAAAAACATAGACCAGGGAAAGGGCTCATAAAGTCGTCCATAAATTCATCCATAATTCGATGATTATTTCTAGCTCGGTCAATAACAAATCGTGCAGTTTTCTAAAAGCACGTCCCATCAACACAACATCTCAATGTAATATCGATATTCCACGTGGTTTCACGTTTACAGTAAAATACCTGTTTACCGGACATTCAAATTAGTACATTGCAGGTCTTTAAGACAAGTGGAAGCTTAATAAAGGGTGAAAGTCATAAAGAGAGGTACAAAAGGAGCTTTCTGCATTAAGCAGCAACCGGCCTATAAAGACTTGAAGTCTTCATTATTAAAATTCCGGTTTAGAGGTGTTTTACAGTGTATAAAAATAAAACAATCACACCATCCTGAGTTTGAAATTCAGAACAAATAACATCTATAAACTGATGCAACCTGGTGTTGTCAATTAGATTGGATATTTAACTTGCTGACACTCTCTAAGCTCATTGTTTGTCTTACTTCAAACTGCAATATGCACCATTTTGAAATGGAGCTGTTATTTTCAATGATAATACAGTAAAACCCCTCTAATGCGACCACTTAATGAACAAACATAGCTGTCTTCATAAGCAGGTGGTTGCTTAATGCAGGACGAAAGTTATGCAGAAAGCTCCTGTAGGAGCTTTCTGCATAACTTTCGTCCTGCATTAAGCTACCACCTGCATTTGCCACTGTGAATTATGCCCCTTTTTGGCGGTCGCATTAGAGGGGTTTTACTGTATGTAATTTTTCGTGATCACATGTCTGGGTTTAAAATATTCTGACAGTGACATCTGAAATAGATAACTTCCCATTGACCATGTGTTATCACTGGTCGATGAGAAACTAGAACTTTAGCCACACTCGACAAGGAAACCCGAACCTTCCATCCACTGAACATTTTCAGAACATTCATTAGCTCTTGAAATGAATTTTGCGTCTGTCAAAGTACCAATTATGTTATCACTTAAACCTGAATTGATTAATTCGTTATAAAATTATTTTGACGTTGATGAGAATATGTTCCAAAACCATTAGCTCGCTTGGCGCCATCTAATGTTCGTCAGCCAACACCATATTCTGCTTTATGTTTCAGAGTGAACCTTTTTTTGAAGTTCTTCTCTAAGATGTACGTGGTGTGTCAAACAGTTTAGATCCTGATGAGACACCGAGTTACTCGAATGTGTGCGCAGATAATCACCGATTCACAATTAACCATTTCCCCAATCAATATTCATGTAAGATATAATGACATCATGAATATTCATTAGCTGAAATTTTATAACGTAAACTTTTCAAGGAAATTGACAAATGCTGAAGAATGAGATCTATATCACGTCAAAAGCAAACAGAGCAGACCCTGATCAGACGGCTCCTATGGGAGCCTTCTGATCTGGGTCTACTCTGTTTGCAATCGCTGTAAAGAAATGATTAAAGGTAATGTGTATAGTAATAGTGTACAGTAAAGTTCCGCTAATGTGACCACCTAAAATAGATATAATTCTGGGTGCCAGATGCAGGTGGTAGCTTAATGCTGGACAAAAGTAATGCAGAAAGCTCCTAGAGGAGCTTTCTGCATTACTTTTGTCCTGCATTAAGCAACCACCTGCTTATAAAGGCACCCATGTTTATTCAGTAAGTGGTCGCATTAGCGGGGTTTTACTGTACTTTTGAAAATATCTCACAACCATTGACAATACTGCATGAGCCATTTTTATGAACAGAACAGAACAGATATTTTATTCAAGACTTATACATAATGTATATCGTCTAGTTTACATTGTACATCACATTAATAACACGTGAATATTTACAAGGCAACAGAAAATATACAAAGCAAAAGTTTCAGTTTGGTTTTACTACGGTTTTTAAAGTTGGAATTCAGATAACGAGGATGATCATATTTTATCTAGAAATCAACCGGAATTTAAAATAACATTTCGTAATTTTATGAAGAAATCACTGAAAATATATTGTAAAATGCATTTGTGGAACAGTAATAGGGCTCTCCGTGGTCTAGTGGTTATGGTCTTCGACTGACAATGTCAGTCACTTAGCCCTTCATATCTCTGGTTCGAATCCCGGTCTAGTATTAGGATTTCATGTGAAGAAGCCTTTCAGCTGCCTTACGTGGTAGGCTGGTGGTTCTATCCGGATGTTCTTCAATGCATGGGACAATGCAATTTGTTCCATGCATAGGAAAACCTCTGGGGTTGTCCTGTACCTGTAATTGACCGGACGTCGTGATGTGATTGAAATACTGTTAACCATTTCCCTTATGTAAGCGCATTTTCGCGCCTCTGCAAACAGAGTAGAACCAGATCAGACGGCTCCTAGAGGAACCGTCTGATTAGGGTCTGCTCTCTTTGCTTATGGTGTAATATAGATCTGATTCTACAGCTTCTGCCTCAGCCCAAATGACCTGTGTTCATGTGCCATTATGAACAGTAATCTTATTAATATTCATGACGTCATTATTTCTTACATGAATATGCAAAAGGGAAATGGTTAAAGTGACGTAAAAAACTCGATACGAACAAACAAACACACACAATGGAACAATAATAACAGTTTACATCACCACTTGTAAATTAATTGTTCTAGAACAAGACATTATTGCGATATCGCGAACGCATACCTAACTAAAACGCACACGAAGTGTGTCTAAAACACAAGAGAATAACACCGGTCTCAATGATACATTAACATAATATTTTTTTTCATTTTTGAGTGATATTTTGTATTTCCACACTCTATTACCTTCCTCAAAACAAACTACAATTTAGCTCCTTTTGCAAACTTCTAAATCATTTATGAACAACTTACCTTTAACCACACTAAAATCAAGATTCATAATTTCATCTGCACGAATTCACGGTTTCAACTTGTGGATGTATTAACTCAAATTTCACGAAATCAAGATTTCAACTTAACGAATTCACGATTTCAGCTTCATGAATTAACTGTTTCACGTTTTCCTAGAATGTGACAATTATGTGTAATATATATACTCAGCAAAATTATTAACCATTTTCCTCACTCAAATCGTCTGACCAATGTCTGTCCTGTTTGTTAATGGTTCAGTAAACCCCCTCTTAACCATAATTCTGGTAGAGAAGAATTTAGAAACGTTAAGGTAGGTGACTGCTTAATGCTGGGTAGAAGTCATGCAGAAAGCTCCCAGAGGAGCTTTCTGCCTGACTTTCAACCTGTATTAACTCATTATCTCCTAGACTAGTTTTAGACCCAGCCGCTTTGAATTACATGTAATCTACCAAAAAGGAGCATTAACTACAGAAAAGGAGAAGTTTAGAATTGATTGTGTAGTTTTGAAACCATTGTGATAAACAGAGCATTTGCTCCTATGGAGCAAATGCTCTATTTATCACAATGGTTTTAATAAACAAGTTTTACAGTGGTGCAAAAAGGCACCAGTAGGAGAGAATGAGTTAAGCTGTCATGTGACTCTAAGACCGATATTTATACTAAACTGAACATCCGGATTAGAGAGGTTATTCTGCATAAGATACATGTAGATCTGATTCTACAGTGTCTGAGATTACATAAACAATTCCACATTTCATTGACCGATGTATGGGGTAAATTAACAACCAACACGTTTTTTTACTGCATACATGTTTCGATTTACATCTTTATCAGTGCATAGCAACTTTTTTTATTGATTAATATACAAATTCAGGTAATTCATAAAGTCATCGATTTTCGAATAAATATTAATGAGGAATAAGGTTAAAAGGTCACACAAAAGTATCTGAATTTGCTAAATATACTGAATTAAAACAAATGTCATTTGATGTGGACCCGGCTATCTCAATATTACTTTAATAAATAAGTTTGATGTAACATAACCTATGTTGAGTAATTTGGATTGGTACAATAATGAGAATTCTAAATAATGGCAGTAGAACCCCTCTAATGCGGCCACTTAATGAATAAACATGGGTGTCTTTATAAGCAGGTGGTTGCTTAATGCAGGGCAAAATTAATGCAGAAAGTTCCTCTAGGAGCTTTCTGCATTACTTTTGTCCTGAATTAAGCTACCACCTTCATCTAGCACCCAGAATTATACCTCTTTTAGGTGGTCGCATTAGCGGGGTTTACTGTATATGATAGGACAATTCAAAGTAAAAACCTAGACAAATGGTGTGTTTGGTTAAGGTCTTTTTTGAGAGTAAAGATTTTGACACTAAGAATATTCTGAAATATTTGGCTGAATCTATCATTAACCGCTTACTCAATAGCTACACCTCTCCACGCCTTGCAAACAGAGTAGACTTAAGCCTGTAAGAGCCGTCTGGTTAGGGTCTGTTCTGTTTTCTTATGGGATAGTATCGGTATGATTCTACAGATTCTGTCATTGCCAAACCTTCCCGTGTTCATGAGAAATTATAAAAAAGAGCCTATTCAATATTCATGTCTTGAGAATACCTTTCTTCGTAACACAACACTTACTATTTTTATTACTACTGTGGACATCCTCAAAGCTACTGGCGACGTGATGACTTCTCACTCGCGGCCCTGATCCTCGGGAAGTCGTCACGCCGCCAGTAGCTTTGTAGTGGACGAAACAGTCAGCAATAAAAATAGTAAGTGTTGTGTTACGAAGAAAAGTATTCTCTAATTATTGATTTACCAACACAATGAACACTTTCAAAAATATTCATGTCGTATTTATTTCTTACATGAATATTCATGGTGTAAATGGTTAACCCTTTCCACGTTTAACTCATTCTCTCCTAGGCTAATTTTTAGACCCAACCTTTTCTAATTAATCTACCGAAAAGGAGCATTAACTATAGAATAGGAGAGTTTTAGAATTGTGTAGTATTGATTGAAACCATTGTGATAAATAGAGCATTTGCTCCTATGGAGCAAATGCTCTATTTATCACAATGGTTTCACAATGTGAATTTTATAGAAGCGCCAAAATGCGCCACTAGGGGGTAATGTGTTGACTAAGGACATCATGAATATTTATTAGCTAGATTTTTATAATGGCATAATTATACTTGTATACACAGGAGGTTTTTGTATTAGTAAAAATTGAAGAGTTTCATAAGAAAACGGAGCAGACCTTGATCAGACAGTTCCTATATAAGCTGTCTGACCTGGGTGTACTCTGTTTGCGTAAAAAGACGTTTATAGGAAGGAAAGTGATAATATGATACTGTGAGGAATGTTTTGTATCAGTAATAAACGAGTGATAAAGCATGTGGTTTTGCCAACTGTGGTTTTGCTACTGTCATCTATTATTTTGTTTTCATCTTTTATTTATTTCTACAAACTGCGTTGAATCATACTTCTGTTCGTTTACAAAGCTAATCATATGGAGACTATCTTATACTTTATTTTTTGCTAATGATACATGTATATACACAAGTTTGCAAACAGTTTAGATCCAGACGAAACGCCTCTACCTTACAGATAGAAACGCCTTACCAACTCTTTGCAAACATAGAAGCTGATACAGTAAAACCTCTCTATAACGGCCACTAAATTACATCAGGTACTTTGTGTTAAATGCAGGTGGCTGCTTAAATCAAGGTGAAAGAAAAACAGAACGCTCCTATAAGAGCGTTCTGTTTTACTTTCACCTTGCTTTAAGCAGCCACCTGCCCTAAATACCAGCTAATTAACACACTTTAGTGGCCGTTATAGAGAGGTTTTTACATTTCTTTATAAATAAATGTAGAAGCAGGTGGATCTCATTAATCCAGTAGATTAGATTTCAATGATAGTGACAGCGTTAAATAATAAATAGAAAAGGCTATCTTCGAACAGCAGACTGAGCCACTTTTCCCTTGATAACTGTATTTTTATCACGCTTCTGTCAACAAATTACCCGGAACCTTTAAACGGGAGAAGAATATATCTCATCAGTATATACATGTAGCTATAGAGTCAACCCAGTATGGAATGCTTAAACTAACCAGAGGAGTTTGAAAGACAAACAATGTAGACCCTGGTTAGAGGGTTACCATAGAAACCCTTTGATCTGGTTTTGCCTTGTTTGCAAATGCAAGTGTTTCCCGCGTTTAAATGGTTATGTTGACAATCAATCCTCATGTTTGTAACAGTCCATAGGTCATGAACCCGATACATACTGTTTATCAGATAAGTCATATGCTCTCTCTCTCTCTCTCATAGAAAAACAACAGCAACAACAATAATAACAACAGCACTAACATGTAAAAATCCAATTTGTTTTTGTATAATTTTATGCTCAAGGTTTTACGAAGTGAACATAATCAACTAGAACGAAACAGATATTCTATTCTTTTTACAAGACAATCGTATGATATCATCATGCCTTTATCTTTTAGTGGCATTTACCAGACAAGCGTACGTCAGTATCATGTCTTAACCCTTTACCACAATTCTCAAGACAAGCGTATGTCGGTATCGTTTTTTAACCCTTTACCAGACAAGCGTATGTCAGTATCATGTCTTAATCCTTTACCAGACAAGCGTATGTCAGTAGAATGCCTTAATCCTTTACCAGACAAGCGTATGTCAGTATCATGTCTTAATCCTTAACCAGACAAGCGTATGTCAGTATCATGCTTTAACCCTTTTACCAGAAAAGCGTATTTCAGTATCATTCTTTAACCCTTTACCAGACAATCGTATGTCAGTATCATTCGTTAACAATTCACTAGACAAGTGCATGTCAGTATCATTCGTTAATCCTTTACCAGACAAACGCATGTAAGTATCATTATTTAACAATTTACCAGACAAATGTATGTCAGTATTATTTTAATCCGTTACCAGACAACCGTATGTCAGTATCATTCTTTAACAATTTACCAGACAAAGGTAAAGGGTTAAAGTATATATTTCCATAAGTCTTTACCTGACAAGCGCATGTCAGTATCAAACTATTTACCAGACAAACGTATTTAAGTATTATGTCTTACCCTTTACCAGACAAGCATATATCACTATCTTGCTTTAACCCTCTATCAGACAAACGTATGTCAGTATGATGCCTTTCCCTTTACCAGACAAGCGTATGTCAGTATGGTGCCTTTCCCTTTACCAGACAAGCTTATGCCAGTATGATGCATTTCCCTTTACCAGACAAGCGTGTGCCAGTAGCACTACTTAATTCTTTATCAGACAAGCGTATTTCAGTATCATGCTTTAACCCTTTACCAGATAAGTGCATGCCGGTACCATGCCTTAATCCTTAACCAGACAAGCGCATGTCAGTATCATGCCTTAATCCTTTACCAGACAAGGCTTGAAGCGTATGTCAGTGTCATGCTTTATACTTGTTGAATATCTAGTGTATGGCTCCGCCTATTATGCATATCAGTTATTTATTTTCAAATGTTTTAGTTCTTGTATTAACAATGTTCTTGTGATAACAATATTTACTTTATTGAGGCATCTGTGCTATAACTTAACCTATTTACTTAACTATTAAAAACACACGGAATGTCCGCCTTGTCTTAAAGTCAGTGCACGCTATTCTTATGTCAAGCATGCACTTGTAATGTTAGCTTAAGATTTAAAATCAGAACATTATTATGTAGTGACCGGGCACACATTGTATTCATTATTACAAATGGTAACTTATCATATTCCTGTTGTTAAACTAAATTGAAATTTGCCACCGATTTATCATTGCTTTGGTTTAGCAATCAATATCTGATAGAATGGAATGATAGATCAGTTATCCGCCGAGACTTGTATTAATTCCTGATTTAATGGACTGTGAAAACCAGCATTATTACACTGATATAACCTTGCAGTGCAATTAGACATCCAATGTGTAGCATCTTTATGACTGACAAGGGCATACATCGTTTTGCACAATAGCTGATCCATTAAAATTGCTTCCATTGAACGCTGAAATAGCCATAAATTGTCATCATCTAAATATTTATATTGTCAAAACTCATACTACATGGAAACAAATGTTAGGTTTAAATATTTGTTTTATATCATTACTGATATATGGAGTCGTAAATGAAGTGTATGGAGTACGCCAAGCAAGACACTATTAGGCCATTAGCTAGTATCATCTTCATGATGAGTGTTGATATTCATATACAATAGAACCTGTCTTAAGCGGCCATCAGGAGGAAGTCTGAATAAGGGTTGGTAAAGCATGGGTAGCTTAATGCAGGTCAGTACAACAATAATGCAGAAAGCTCCTATAGGAGCTTTCTGCATTATTGTTCTCCTGCCTTAAGCAACCACATACTTTTTAAGACACCCGCGTTCAATAAATGAATGGCCGCCTAAGACAGGTTCTACTGTTTATTTTTAGAATTATTACATTAGCGATTCCATTGCATCGATGGTCACCTTTTGTGTGTAATCACGTTTTATATACATGCACAACGTTCTTAAATTCGTATTTAGCAGCGAAATTGTCAACAAAAAATATAACGCCCTATTATGTTTTACCCTCTTGAAAAGCTTATTTTCTTCCGAACTTAACCAATTCCCTCATGTAGACGTCTTTTGACTCCCCAGTAAAAGCCACGTTTTGAAACCATTGTGATAAATAGAACATGTGTTCCTACGGAGCAAATGCTCTATTTATGACAGTGGTTTCAAAATTGCACAATTCTAAAATAAATCCTTTTGCTAGAAAATGCTCCTTTCCCGAAGATTTATTCAAAGAAGCTGGGTCTACAATAGCCTATGAGGGAACGTGTTATAGTGTTAGACACATGGTAAGGCTGAAATATATGTTATTGCGGAGATAGCACCCATCAATTATACGACAAAGCATACCGTTATATGATAGTATATGTATACTAGTGAATTAGGTAGCTGTGTTTGTAGCTAAAAGTTTAAAGAAATTCGTGAAATGTATTCAATAACATAAAAAAAACCGTGTTGGTTGTTCATTTACCCTATAGCTAAAAGTTTGAAATTTGTCTCTTTTTAGTATGTTAATTAAGACCAGCACCTCTTCCAAATTACCTGTATGAGGCAGATATTAGTGTATGGAGCTTGGTATTTCATAGCAGTGTCTATCTTGTGACTGAATTCTTCTTTCCTAGTGTCAAATAACAATAATCAACACCATCTTGCTGAAGAAGCTGTCTTTCTTTCTTTTTGCATTCTCAACATACAGAATACCACTAGAGCTACAGATAAAGGTGCGTACACAAATTCTAAAATCCTCATTTCTCTACCAAACCCTATGTTGTGACCACTCTTTAGAATCGTCTCTTCGAGACGATTCTCTAAAGAATGGTCACAGCATAGACTTTGATGGAGAAATAAAGAAGTTATTCTTGAAAAGGTTTTAATCTCTGCATCTTCTCTGGACCTCACGGAAACAAATACATTGTTTATGTTAATGCCATTTCGAATACAAGTAACAAAGCCATTGATGAAATGTCTTCCTAAGAGCATCTTTATCAAATTATCTACAGTTATTTAAGAAATAATAAATTCATACCAGTGTTTTATCGTGCAATCGAACACTGGTAGGAGTTGAGATGCGTAGTAATTAAATCACGAGGCCTATCGGCCTCGTGATTTAATTATAAGCATCTCAACGACTTCAATTTAACTATAATTTGCACCGCCACAACGGCACTACGTTTCTTGTCGTACGAATTTTCGAAGCCATATTATATGGAGGACAGCGCGTGCGGTGTTTTATGGAGAATTCAAACATAGATACGTCCTTTCTTTGTTTATGTAGATGTGTACGCGATGTGTGTTAGAATCAGTAATTTTAACCCTCTCATTCATATAAACACCTATTCACGTCTTCGCAAACGGGGTAGACCGAGGTCAGTTGGCTTCTATAGGGGCCGTCTGATAAGGGTTTGTATGCTCTGTTTGCTAATGAAATTATACTACAGTAAAACCTCTCTATAACGGCCACTAAATTACACCAAGTATTTTGTGTTAAAGGCATGTGGTTGCTTAAATTAAAGCAATGTGAAAGTAAAACAGAACGCTCCTATAAGAGCGTTCTGTTTTACTTTCACATTGCTTTAAGCAGCCACCTGCCCTAAATACCAACTAATTAACACAATTTAGTGGCCGTTATAGACAGGTTTTACTGTATACCGGACTATGTTTGCTTATTGTATTTATAATATAGATACATTATAGACCTAATCTAATTAACATCACTGGTGGCATTACTTCTTACATGACTATTCAACAGGTAAAGGATTAAAAACACACACAAAGGTATCAATGCCTTTATTATATGTAAAAAAGTAAAGTACCTAGTTATAGACGTAACGTCAAAAACTAGTGCCACCTTGGCAAATATGTTAATCCAGCGCTTTCATCTCAATAGTACATAACATCTGTTATTTTACTATGAATTGTTATATATCAAAAGAAAGGTAATACAATGTGCTTCTTAATGCTGTTAAATTTGGGCTAAATTGCTTTATATGACTATAGAGGAAACTACTTGCTTTTCCAAATCGATGGTCAAATCTGAATAGCATTTTGTAGAAATAGTCCTCTGGTGGCTAACTTTCTGAATTACTAAAATTAATATGCAAGAAAACATGGCCACCAGGGACAGGGCTAAATTTCCATATGCGTCTTTATTGAAAACGATTAAAACAATCTCCAAACAGTCCAATTGAAAGGGTATTTGGCAGGAATAATCCGTTTAAAGCACGGTCGGATGGACTGGAATCTGATAAAATCGTTTCTTTATTTTCTATAATGGCTACAATCTTCCACTTTCTCTATACAATTACCTGTATAACTGTTTTGTCCATGAATATTCATTAGGTATTGAAATTTTAAATAAAGATACAACAGGGAAAGGGTTAAGCATTTCATACTGAATTGACTCTACACATGTAGTTAGACACTGCTGTGTCATTTCTATTTAGATATTCAGCATCTAACCCTTACCCTGTTCTGTATTTTGGCCAAATTGCAATACCCACTGAATATTCATTAACAAAAGAGTTATAAAGAAATATGCAAAGTGGACCATTGTAGACATTTTAGGAAGTAGAGAAACAGATCTATCAAATTCTATTAGCAAACTATTAGCTCCTAGAGGAGCCGTTTGATCAGGGTCTACTCTGTTTGCAAATGCGTGAAAACACGTTTATATGAGTGAAAGGGTTAAAATGTTCAAGCAGTTGTTTTCATTAACGCTTGAATGTGGTGAAATCACAACATGAAACAAAAAAGCAAAACTGCTTATTGTAGGCAAAACAGATGGCTAAACTGTAATTATATAATATAAACCTCACTTTGCGGTTGAATTTTAATTGTTTACATAACGCTTCTGTTTCTGAGTGAGAAAAGAATCTTGTTGAAATGTGTGTTTGGATATGCAATACATTCTGATAGAAAAGAGGAAATAGAGGGGGTGGGGGGGGGGGGGAGCGACAAGAATGATGATTCTAACTTCATAACAAAAGGGGAGGAGAGTGACAGTGGTTAGAAAAGCATACATTCTAACCATACACATTGAGAGAGAGAGAGAGAGAGAGAGAGAGAGAGAGAGAGAGAGAGAGAGAGAGAGAGAGAGAGAGAGAGAGAGAGAGAGAGAGTTTTCGACAATCTGCATATGAATATTTCAGATTTTTGCAGTTGTGTTAGGTTGTATGCGATACACTTGTATGTATGTCGCATATCCTTACCATGACTGAAAATAAAAGTTGCCTTGCCATGTAATGAATACACTCAAATGAAACATGTCACAACGAAACACGTTACATAGTTTTTCTACTGATGGGGGCTTTAGACATTATCATTTCGTTGGAGACCACACATTCAGCATAATTAGCTGCCACAGTGCACTTATTAAGTTAAAGCTAAATGATACAGGTAAAGATTAAAGTTAATCTTTTATCCTGTCGAAAAACAAATGTCTGCTTAATGAAGCAAGCTTTCCTTAATTGCGATTCGTTCAAGCTTTTGAGAAACTACAGACCGAGTGCCATACAGCATGGATCCTGATGAGACGTCAAGTTACTCGGCGTTGTATCTGGATCCAAGCTGTTTGACAAGGACGGTTAGTTCGCCGTCTCAGGATAAAGGTTAACCCTTTACTCCATAAATACGCATGTCTATTCAATTGCAAACAAAGTAGACCCAGATCAGACGGCTCCTATAGGAGCCGTCTGATCAGGGTCTGCTATGTTTGCTTATGGTATTATATAGATATAATTCTACAGTTTCTGTCTTAAAATCATTCTTGTGTCCATGTCCTATTATAACAAGTAATTTAATTATAGGCATGTTGTCGTTATTTCTTACATGAATATTAATGGTGTAAAGGGTTGACACGTCTCTTAACTTTGATTTCAAATCAGTGTCACTGTTCGTTATTTAACAGGTGGCAGCTTAAACCATTACCTCATTGACTATTTTTAGATACAACACCTTTGAATAAATCTACCGAAAAGGAGCATTAAATAGAGAAAAGGAAAATTTTAGAATTTTGTAGCTTGAAACCATTGTGATAAATAGAGCATTTGCTCCTATAGGAGCAAATGCTCTATTTATCACAATGTTTTCACAAAATGACGTTCAGAGAGTCGTCAAAAGTCGTCAATATGAGGGAATGGGTTAATGCAGGATGAAAGTTACGCAGAAAGTTTCAAAGGGAGCTTTCTGCATGACTTTCACCCTGCATTAAGCAATCCACCTACCTAAAAAGATCTTAATTCTTCTTTACCAAAAACGTCCGGTTTAAAAGGGGTGGGTGTTATTGTATTACAATATCCATACTTTGACATTGACCCTCCAATCAAACTGTCAAATCGGTTAATACTAGGCTACTACAAACTAAACATTACATGAAACCAACACGCAACTGTTTGTGTAAGGAGAAATACGGTTACTGTAACGGATTTAGCTGACGACAGCTGTGGATGAACTTTTCGAAAGGATTAATGACATACATAATCAGTGGAACAGATCGGAACAGATCTACTCAATAATGCAGACAGGGCGTTTAATGTGTCATTTCTACTTTTAACTGTTCCCTTCATATAAACGTGTTTTTTTTTCACGCATTTGCAAACAGAGTAGACCCAGATCAGACGGCTCCTATAGGAGCCGTCTGATCAGGGTCTGCTCTGTTTGCTAATGGAATTTGATAGATCGGTTTCTTTTGTTACAAAAATGGCTACAGTGCTCCAACTTCTATATTTCATTATAACTGTTTTGTCCATGAGCATTTTTCAGTAGGTATTGAAATTTGATCTAAATATAGAACAGGGAAAGGGTTAACCATGGTTTAACCGTCTATAATGAGTGTATGTTAGCTACTTTGTATTGCAATAAATTGGTAAAATAGGACATGTCCTGCTTTACTTTGTTAGGCATTGTGTACCGAATTTTGACTTCGAATAGGGGCTTAACCTCCTGAATGCTGAAATTTCAAAGTGGAATGTCCCATCATTGTTTAATGGTAGAGTCCATTCAGTTTGGACAGGTATGATTTGCTAGAGGATTTGAATGACACACAGTACAGATGGGTCGTGTAGGAGGTATCTGATATGAGTCTACACTGACTGCAAATGCAAGTTAACCCATTACCTCATAGTCTATTTTTAGATCCAATCTCTTTCAATAAATCTACCGAAAAGGAGCATTAACTAGAGAAAAGGAAAATTTTAGATTTTTGTACTTTGAAACCATTGTGATAACTAGAGCATTTGCTCCTATAGGAGCAAATGCTCTATTTATCACAATGGTTTCACAAAGTGACTTTTACAGAGTCGTCAAAAGTCGTCAATATGAGGGAATGGGTTAACTCGTTTCTCCGGTTCAAAGAGATTAACAGCACGTAAATAGTTTACCCGAATGTCCCTAAAAGGGAGTGACCATCTCGAGTTGCGATATTTGAAAATTTTCTACAGGGACGACAGAGTTACAAGCAATATAACCCCTGATCAACAATTACGTATCATTATATCTTATCTAGGTCAATAATGTTTACTGCTAATGGTACCCCGAGTAATTGATATTGCATATCGATGGTTTAACCCCTCGCTTGCTGTTCACGTCAATATACCTACCTGTAAATGGTGAAGACCCAGATGAGACAGCTCCTGCAGGAGCTGTCTCATCAGGGTCTGCACTATTTACAAGTTGATTGTGCAACCAGTGCACTCCACAGCAGTGATTGCACAGCGAAATACTTGTACACAGTGAAGATATATGTAATTATACAACAGGGCATGGGTAAAGAAGGAGAAATGTATTATAAAATTCAGCAAGCGAAGGGTTAATTGTCTCGGAGTAATCTCATTGCCCATTAAATACCCCGCTGATCAAGCCCTGGCAGTCACTTAACGAATAACTTGGATCCAGATCAGACGTCGAGTAACCCATCGTATCATCAGAATCCAAGTTGTTTGACAGTCGGCCATTTGTGTCTCAAAAACTTCCGGTTCAGAAGTAGGCAAACACTGCGCATCCGACATTATTTTATACAGTTGGTTCGAGGGTTAGTGAGTCACAGAACCCACCTCATGCTAACGATATCAACTAAATAAATGTATTCAATGTAATGTATTTATGTTTGTTCTGGATGGACTGATGGGCGCTTTATTGTCAGTTCTCCTACACAATGAAATGTCTCTTTAACCCTTTTCCTGATAGAGTCGCCTTTTGGTGTCTTTGCAAACAGAGTACATTCAGATTTGATCAGGGTCTGCTCTGTTAGCTTGTGGAATTATAGAGACCTGGGTCCATGCTTATAAAGCTTTTAGTTGAGTCTGAGATCGTTCGCAAGTTTTTGATTGGTCAGATTTGAGCCTTTGGCTCAAATCTGACCAATCAAAAGCTTGAGAACTCAAATCTGACCAATCAGAAGCTTGAGAACGAAACTCAGACTCAACTAAAAGCTTTATAAGCATGGACCCTGATTCTACATGGTCTGTCATGACTAAAAGTCAATATCCAGATATCATTATAAAACAGCTAATAAATATTCATGATGTCATTATCTCACTAACGAATACAATGAAACCCCTCTAAACCGAAATTCTAGTAGAGAAGAATTAAGATACTCTTAGGCAGATGGCTGCTTAATGCAGGGTGAAAGTCATGCAGATAGCTCATAGAGGAGCTTTCTGCATGACTTGCACCCTGCATAAAGTTGCCACAAGTCTCCAAGACCGATATTTATACTAAATTGAACATCCGGTTTAGAGAGGGTTTACTGTAATCATCAGGTACAGAGCGATTGAATGTGATATTTGTAGTCATTCTAGAATTGTTTCAGAGGGGAGAGTATCGGGTACTTTGTTTTCAGTACACTTTGTGGAAAAAAACCTTTAAGCTCGCTGAGTAAGTGTTGTCTACAAAATTTGTCGTCTGGCTCAGTTCTAAAAATAGATTTTCTTTATTTCTTTTAAGAAAGTGTGTCAAAGGTGTTGACCAGTTTTAATCCAGATGTGACGCCGAGTTAATCGCCGTCTTATCTAAATCCGAACTATATTTATAGATTATCACGAGTTCATCATACGCACATACAGTTAAACCAGATCAGATTGATGTAACGAGCTTGTACATTTGTTCGTAAGTGTAAGAAGTGTAAAAGTTATCTGTCCTTTAAATGACTCTGTTTTTGTGAAACATAAACAAGTGATCGCTTTTCCTTGACGAATAGTCGTAGTAATGCCCTTCAATGTAAATACATACCAGCGAGACGGCGACATGTGAGAGAGGACATAACAAAAGCATAGTGAACTTGGACGACTTACATGTAAATAGATCATTTGATTTACAAACATTTAGATGGACAACGTTTGTTATGGTTGAATAATACACACTATACTGGACTCATATTAACAATGTGGAAAAAAGCAAAACATCGACTAGCAGGTACTCGACAGTGTTCCGACGACGGCAGGACTAGTACCATTAGGAAGTATGCTCTAGCCCTGCGAAAGCAAGTGTCAGAGGTGGACGAGGGGTCAGACGAAGAATTCGTGCCCCTTGGAGAAACAGACCAGTCTGGCTTGTTCTGCGACATCGCCAGCAGCCCTTTCTACATTTTCAAGGTAAGGACGTTTTTGTCTCTTGACATGTCACCTGCCGATGTAATGTGAAAAATGTTGTCTGCTTTAACACTTTCGTTTTCAGAGGCGAATTTGTGATTACCTATGGTAATAATTTGGATCCAGATGAGACGCCGAGTAACTCGGCGACTCATCAGGATCCAAATTGTTTGATGCAGCGATTATAATTCTTGAAAGAAAATTACAAAATATAAATTGTAACAGACGACAAAGTTTGCAGACGACGGAACATGCCGGCGGTAGGTTTAATTTGAAACAAAAATCTTTTTTTTCTCATAATTTCTGTGTACACAATTAAATATAAGAGCAGTGTTTCAGATGCAAGTATCCTTATTTCTGGACCTATCCCATTGCCGCCACCACTCATTAGAAGAGTCTCTTTGACATGCTTCTAATGAGTAGCCATAACTATAGGTTCGTGGGTTTGGTGGAGATATAAAATGAAAACAATATAGCTGAGACATGTCTCGCTTACCCCATGAATGAAATCAATATTGACCAAAGTGTCAAATGGTTTATTTATTACTGATTACCACTGCACCGACATTTGTACGGCGAAAACACACGTCAATCCTTTAAAACGTCGTCTGCTTAAATATTAGTTTCAACATGGAAAAGTCATTTCTTTCAATTTAGCATTTCATCTGTGTGTACAAGAATAAGAACAAGGAACTATACTGTCATGTACAATCAAATTCCCCTAAAGTGACAAGCCAAATGGGTCTAATTTTGCGTCATAAAGGCAGGTGGTAGCTTAATGCAGGACGAAAGTTACGCTGAAAGCTCCTGCAGAAGCTTTCTGTATTACTTTCGTCCTGCATTAAGCAATCGTCTGCCTTTTTAAAGACACCAATGTTTATTCATAAAGTTGTCGTTTTAGAGGGGTTATACTGTAGCTACAAGCATAACATCGTCATCATTAGAAAAGAGACAGTCCAGTGTATTCAACCTATGTCTACGTATCCATGGGAACGAACGTCCCATAGGGGCCGTCTGAGCAGGGTCTGCTCTGTTTGCTTATGGTGTAATATAGGTCTGATTCTACAGCTTCTGTCTGAGGTAGAATGTGCTGTGTTTTTTATATGCCATCATAAAAAATAATCTTATTAATATTTATAACTTCTTTATTTCTTACACGAATATGCAACAGGGAAAGGGTTAATATTCATGATAGAATTATGTCTTAGATAAATATCCATGAGGTAAAGATTTAACACATTATAGTGTGTGCACGGATATCATTTTACCAGTGTCATCTCGAATTCTATTGAAAATTTTAAATTGCAATAATGCAAATTTTCTTATGAATACAATTTCCTTGTATAATAGCAGCGAATCTGTGATAAGGTAACCCTTTTAACACTGATTTTACAGATTGGAATAGTCCATCATTGTTTATTGGTCGAGTCCATACAGTATGAAAGGGTACAATTTGCGAGAGGATTTTGAATGACAAATAGAGCAGACCCTGATCAGAGGATTCCTCTAGCAGCCCTCTGATATGGGTCTACACTGCTTGCAAATGACTACATGTACTCGTTTTCGATATTCAATGGGGCTGGTATGTAAACAGTTTCAATCTAGATGAGACACCGAGTAACTGTAATTCGAGTACAGTAAAACCCCTCTAATACGATCACCAAAAATGAGCACATTTTTGGGTGGCAGAGGCAGGTGGTAGCTTAATGCAGGACGAAAGTTATGCAGAAAGCTCCTATACGAGCTTTCTGTATAACTTTCGTCCTGCATTAAGCAACAACCTGCTTTAAACGACACCAGCGGCTGTTTATTAAGTGGTCGCATAGCGGGGTTTTACTGTAAATCTAACCAGACAGAAACCAATCTGCCCGACACTATGACTGAATGGAAATGGAAGGACACATTAATGTTGAGGGTCGTAACAGATGCCATTTGTAAGCAGACGACAATTACCTAGTAATAGATGTCATATTTAGCAGACGACAAGTACCAAGTAGCAGATGCTTATTTTAGCAGACGACAATTACCTTGCGTACAATGAATTAATGAGGCTAGCTAGTACACGGTTGTAGACTACAGCAAAGCTTCTCTTAGCCGGACGGTCAATCTCGGTCTTGGAGACTGGTGGCAGCTTAATACAGGATGAAAGTCACCTCTTGGA
Organism: Azorinus chamasolen; assembly: GCA_963576725.1. Classification (NCBI taxonomy): domain Eukaryota; kingdom Metazoa; phylum Mollusca; class Bivalvia; order Cardiida; family Solecurtidae; genus Azorinus; species Azorinus chamasolen. Next base: position 69,570,515 of record OY755238.1, on the reverse strand, counting down.
GCATTATGCACGACTTTCACCATGTATTAAGCTGTCACCTGTCTAAGAGTATCTAAACTCTTCTCTACTAGTATTTCCGTTTAGAGGGGTTCTGCTGTATTCATATTTAGAGTGTACAACAGAACTTGTATAATTATACAGTTGAATTTCGATATCTCGAACGTCAAGGGACTATAAAAATTACTCCGAGATAACAGAGGTTTAACGCATTACCTCATAGGCTATTTTTAGATACAACCTCTTTGAATTAATCTACCGAAAAGGAACATTAAAAAGAGTAAAGGAAATGTTTTAGAATTTTGTAGTTTGAAACCATTGTGATAAATAGAGCATTTGCTCCTATAGGAGCAAATGCTCTATTTATCACAATGGTTTCACAAAGTGACTTTTACAGAGTCGTCAAAAGTCGTCAATATGAGGGAAAGGGTTAAGTCATCTAATTTCTAATCTAAACACTTTCTCAAGTTCACAACTAAATGCAGATATCAAGTAATGTTATCAGTATTATTTGAGATCTGCATTAAGCCGTCACACGTGTTTATCCCGAAGTTCGAGTTATCCGAGTTCGAGATATCGAAGTTCATCTGTACTGCTTTATCAGTTACCTGATTAGCATTAAATAAAGACATAATAACATGATTAATATCTATTACCTGAACAATTTATAAAGGTATACGAACTCAGCAGTTTTAGCCGCGACAGAAACTGTAGAATGCCATAAACAAAAGACTTCTACAAAAGCCGTCGGATCTGGGTCTACACTATTTTCAAAGGCGTCAAAATCATTCCTATCAAAAGAAAGATTATGTATACACCAGTGTTCGTAATAGCAGGTGATTGCTTAATGCAGACCGAACGTAATGCAGAAAACGCCCGTAGAAAACACTTATAAAGATGCAGTATTAGACTTGTTGAACCCTTTCCCTCATAGAAACGAGTTTTTTTTTGCAATTTTGCAAAGAGAGCAGACCCAGATCTGAGGGTTCCCGAAGAAGCCGTCTGATCAGGGTCTGCTCTTTAGGCTTATGGAATAATACAGAGCTGATTCTCCAGCTTCTGTGGTGATAAAATATATTATTATTATTATACCACATTTATATAGCGCTCTTTTCACACTAGATATGTGCGTTCAAAAGCGCTTCACATGGATGCAATCACTAACAGGAACGATCCACATGATTATATATCCAGACAATGAAAGATGTACAATATATATGAAATCGCTAGCCGGAAGGAACTACATGATTTTCCATCCGGTCAGTGAAAGATATGCAAAAGATATACAATAGATATGAAATCACTATCCGTTCAATAATACTATCGTTCAAAATGGCTTTATAAAATTCGGCTAATTAATATTCATACATATTTATTTCTTACATATTCACTAGGGAAAGGGGTTTCGTTGTAGACGGGTCTACTGTATTCGTCTGTTTATTATTGCATGCACAATGTATAATGTAATATCCCTTTTACTGGAGTTCTAGTAGAGAAGAATTTAGATACTTTTAGGCAGGTGACTGCTTAATGCAGGGTGAAAGTCATGCAGAAAGCTTCTCGAGAAGCTTTCTGCATGACTTTTACCCTGCATTAAGCCGTCACCTGCCTCCAAGACCGATATTTATACTAAATTTAACGTCCGATTTAGAGTGGTTTTATGAGTGCTTAATGTTGAAAAAAAAATAGAGACGTTGAAATCGGGATCTCGTAGTTCAACAGTCAGGATTTTCGTATAGTTCCACTCAGTTACAGTAGAACCCCTCTAAACCGGAATTCTAGAAAAGAAGAATTTAGCTACGTTTAGGCAGGTGGCTGCTTAATGCAGGGTAAAAGTCATGCAGAAAGCTCCTAGATGAGCTTTCTGCATGACTTTCGCCCTGCATTAAGCTGCCACCTGTCTCCAAAACCGTTATTTATACCAAAATTAACGCCCGGTTTAGAGGGGTTTCACTGTATATGCTAACATCGCTGAGTGGTTCCGAACTTCCGAGTGTTCGTTTATTTTTCAAATGCCGATCAATGCTACCAGTTAGCTGTAACTTGTGACTTGCCTTTGCAAACAGTTTACGCGAGAGTTCAAGTGAGGCATGGTCTTATCAGGGTTCGAACACTTAAAACTAACAAAATAAAAAGCTACTTTTAGACAGAAAGCATACAGGCAGTGATTTTTGCGAAGCGTTTTGTTACAGAGTAAAGATCACATATGAATTTGTGTATAACTTGAAAATAACATTTTTTTAAATGTGGGAAACGAGTGCGCCTGTGTTTGCAAACAATGTATACCCAAGATCAGAAGAGCCCTATGACCAGGCTCTGTCCTGTTTGTATGTGCTATCGTAAATGGACCATTCCGCTTTCAAAGGATCAAAAGTCCGTTCTGTTCAGGTAACGATCTGACACGTGCGGTCAAAGTTCTTCACAGCTTCTGTAATTAAGCTTCTGTTACTACCATATTTTCATTTACCTTTGACATGTTCAGCAACGTTTAGTACTGTGAACATTTAAAAGCTACTGACTATATTATATTATCTTTCTATGCTTGATATGTATCATAGTGAAACAGCTGGGTCCTGATGAGATTTCGAGTCACTCGACACTTCATCTAGATCCAAACTGTTTGGTTAATGGGGACATCCAAAACACGTAGCAGGTTAATTCGATGTAAACACCATTTAGATTTCTATCAAGTTATGTTTATATATCTTATAGAGATCATATATACGTTATAAAAACACTGAAAGAGGAAACCGGTAAGTTTCTATATACAAAGTAACTAGCATCATTAACACAGTATCGCTACGATAATCTCCAGAGTTTCCGAATTTAAGCACAGGGAATTCACCAGCACATTAGCAGAATGAAAATTCAAGAATATTCTCAAACATATTATCATATACTACTGCGTTTGAGTGTATCGTATACACTCTAATAAATAACCATTCTCTAATAAATTACTCCTTATTTCAGGGTGGAGGGGATGGGAGTATTGATCAACAAAACAAACACATAAATAACTACATGTATATGTGGGCAATGCAGAAAGCTCCCCTCTGCATTGATTTCATTCTAAATTAATGAAACACCTGAGTACAAAATGCAAGAATGTCATTTTATAAACCTTTTCCTCCATCTAAACACATTTTCACACATTTCCTAACAGAGTAGACCCAGATCAGACGGCTCCTATTAGAGTCGCCTGATCAGGGTCTGTCCTGTTTGCTAGTGGAATTTTACAGAAGGTCTGTTTGTTTAGTTTCTACAATGGATACAATAGATACACCTTCCATGAATATCCAGTATAAACTGAAAATTGGACTAAATATAGGGAAAGCATTAATGCGTAATGGGTTAGTAATTCATGTCTGACTATTTTTTAAAAGGTCACAATGAGCTGAAAGCAATATTTAAATAACTTTCTGATCAGCCTGCAATGTTTATTTCATAAAGTGTTCCCCAAAGGTCTCATTTACATAATAGTACAGTAGAACCCCTCTAATGCGACCACTTAATGAATAAACATGGGTGTCTTTATAAGCAGGTGGTAGCTTAATGCAGGACAAAAGTAATGGTAAAAGCTCCTCTAGGAGCTTTTGGCATTACTTTTGTCCTGCATTATGCTACCACCTGCCTCTAGCACCCAGAATTATACCTATTTTAGGTGGCCACATTAGCGGGGTTTTACTGTAGCCTACATGCAGAAACTTCACTCAAAATGAGAATTAGATAGGTTCTTAATGCAGAAGTACAAAGTTGAGTTGAGTGAGTGTACGTCAAGGACGTAAAACCCAACTCACTCACTCACGTCAAGCAAATGAGGCTTAGTCCTTTACCGCATGATTATTCATGAGACAATAATGGCATCATGAATATTAATATGATTAATGACTATAATAACACAACACAGGGAAGTTTGGCCATGGTAGAAACTGTGGAATCAGATCTATATTATTCCATATGCAAACATCAGATCTTAACCAGACGGGTCCTAAGTGTGGATGTCCGATCTTAGTTATACTGTCAAAGGTGTTTACCTGTAGGTGTTATTTGAGTAAATTAATGCGTTAAATATATTTATTTAGTTTTTGAAATACAAAGACCAAACTATTGTATATAGTAGAACCTGTCTTAATCGGCCACCAAAAGAGGTCAATATATAATAATTATGGGTCTTTAAGGTTGTTGGTAGCTTAATGCGGGGCAAAAGTAATGCAGCAAACTCCTATAGGAGCTTTCTGCATAGCGTTTGGCCTGCGTTAAGCAACCACCTGCTTATTAAAACTCACGTGTGCA